>NW_012193627.1:893597-1085236 GCF_000504015.1 Erythranthe guttata
ACAAAGAGCCGCCGCGGAAGTCGTTACCCTCACACTTTTGCGCTCCTACAATTTTAATAAAAATAAACATTCAATCAATAAAGTAAATAACTTCAATAACATATGTATATGTGTGTCTATAAGTGTAAAAGTACATTTCCGGACAAAATCTGTCGGGCGATATGATTCTCAAACTGCGGCATCAAGTCTGGTATTTGTGGTCCTCTGGGGCCAGCCGATTGGCTACTAGATCCACCAACTTTGGTGGTCGATGTGAGCGGTGTCAGATATGGACAATGAAGGCTCAACATCGGTAGGTAAACGTGTACGATTGGCCGGAGGATCGACCCGAGTAGCTTGAGAATCGCCACGTCGAACTTTACGATTGACCAATGCATTTCTCTTGCGCTCAGAAGCAGTTTGGGGAATACGCGGTTCCACTGAAAAAATATAAATATAATATTAATCATTTATAAAAAAAAAAAAAAAAAGTTTGCAAAAAAGATCAGTTTACCAGTCAATTTTCGAAATCACAATGTCGATATTTGTACACAAAATCGACATAAGCTTTGTGTCGAAAATTGTACACAAATTCGACACAGCAATGTCGAAAGAAGGTAAAATAATCGACAATTGTTTGCTGTCGAAATTAGATGAAAAAATCGACACCAGTATGTCGAAATATTTCCAAAAAATCGACAAGTACAGGTCGTTTTTTTTAAAACCGCAACTCCTTCAACAATAGTGCTAGAATCGAACCCTAGAATCATGAACTATGTTCTAAAATGACTTGAATTCATTATTCTAACAATAAAATCATGTTTATCACATTTTATTTCTCAAAAAAAAGTTAATCAAAAAGTAATTTCCTTACTTGCTTTCCGTGAGATTGTTGTGGCGGGGTTGGGGCAACAACAGCTGCAGGTGGAGACTTCAACGGCGATGGGGAGGTGGTGGACTTCAGGCGACGGCGAAGGCGGGGTTGAGTGCTGCAATTGAATTTTTTTGGTTTCTTCTTCCCTTCTTCCCTCCTCGTTTTTCATTTCTCGATTCAATTTCTTTTTTCTTTCTTTTTTTTATTAATTTTTCTTTTTTAAATTGGTCTTGCAAAAGGAAATTAATAAAATAATTTTTATTTTGTTTGTATTTTATTAAGGTTATTATAGTCTTTTTATACTGAACTTAATAAAAAAAGTAATTTGGTCTTGCCCTAAGTAATTTTCGTCTTGCAAATAGTCGCTGCCATTGAACATATATTTAGGGCTCGTATGGTTACCTATATCCAATAAGTTGAGATTATATGAGATTAAATTAATTAATTCCCTATTCAATAATTAATTATTTAGTTAGCATGCGGTCTTAATTACCAAATTAAAGATATGATGTTCATGACCTTAATTAATGTGTTGTCTATCTCAGGATATATTTTTTTTCTTTCGATTTTCACAATGGGATAGATATATAAACACAATGGGGCCTTAATTGTTTCATATGGAGAGAGAGACATATGAAACAATTTATCTTATTGGGCTTTAATTTGATCGTTGCCAGCACTCCTTGGTTCATAATTAATACAATCATTATTTTTGAAGAAAAGTTAATTAAAGACTTTTTTTTAGTGACATGCTATTTTTACCTTTAAAATATCTTATTACACCACCAAATTGAATATATTTCCTATTTTACCTATTTTTTTTCTTTTACCCATAATCTCTATAAATTCATAAATTGTCCACCACCAAACTAATTAGAATATTCAAAAAAAAAAACTCTACCGTTTTCCACACGAATCTTTACCACATAATCTCACCCTCTCCACTTTAAGTGAACGATATCTTCGTTACAGAAAAACACCCAACGAGCAGGAATTCATGTTCTTTAAAAAACAAACTAAGAGAGCTCTTGTAGAAAGAGAGAGAAAAAAAAAAGATTAGGTTTTTGATATAGTTGTTTTTTGTGGATTAAAATTTGAAAATTAGGTTACTTTTCATTCAGCATAATTTCCCAGAAACTGATTCAGATTAGACGATTATTAGAATCTTATTTTACCTTTTCCGGTATTATTGCAAAAAAAAAAAAAAAAAAAAAAAAAAAACCTTAGAATTGAGGAGGATTAAGCGAATATAAGGGAAGGTGTTGGATTAGAATTTTGAAGGGTACTTATAATATTTTATATTAATTAATTTGGTGGTGAATTAAAATAATTTGGAGGTGGAAATAGCACCACTCTTTTTTGTTCGTAGTAGTACAATAAGTCGATAAGGTATCATCAACTCTTCTAACGAGTGTTGGGAATGGTCACACACGACTTGGTTCTCTCGCCTTTCACGACAAAAGCCAAACATCTTCTACTACCACAATGCGCATTAATGCAGTCCGCATCTTTTCGACACGACGTATTACCGCATCTTTTAGTAATTGTTGCTCTAGTAATACTTGGTTGCACTTCCATAGCTTCCACTCCATATATTTTCGACGAACTAGGTATAACTGCAAATATTAATTAATGTCAGAAAAAATATAATATTAATTACGATATTGAGAAAGGCTTACATGTGGTGATGAAGAGGAGGGCAAAAAGAACTAGTATAGGTGATGCAGTAGTATTCTTCATCTTTGAGCTTGTTTGTTTGTTTGTTTTTTTCTTTTCAATTTGATGGTTGAGACCAACCAAATTTATAGACGATTTCGATCATGCACATACATCACGCGAAACCCATGAGCTATATTATGGTGGTGTTTGCAAAAACTTATTTAAAAGCAAAAGTTCGGGAGTTGGTTTGAAACAAGGTTGTAAAAAGCGGTAATCCGGTCGAAGGCGGTCAGGGACCGACTCATGACTAATCGGTCGCGGTGATTAACCGGTGAGAAATCGGAAATAAATTGGTTTTTAAAATTTAATATAATATATTTGTAGTTATTATTTATAAATGCTCAAAACATAGATAAAAAGATATCTAAACATAGTTATATCTCCATCGTGTATATATTCGAATAACATAATAAAAGTTTAATAACAATAAGATCATAATACATAAATATCCTTATGAAATATAAATAAAAAGGCATTTTTTTTTAATTTACATACATACCTGGCATACATCATTAGGTTTTTAACAATAATAGTTAACATAAACAAAATAAAGTATAAACTCATATTTTTTTTACTAAATCCCAACTTTTATTTTGAATTATATAAAATAAAATAAAAAATAAAAAAAACCCGATTTTTGACCGATTTTTGCCACCGAAGTTTGACCCACCTTAAAGGTTTGACCGCCTCGGACCGCCTCAAACCGCCTAAAACCGCCTCCCAGGCAAAAAACCGATTTTTCAAACCTTTACACTAAAATCGTAAAGGTTTTGGACCGCCTCCACCTCGGAGAACGATTAATCGGCCGCCTCGGCCAATTTTTAGAACACTAGTTTTAAATGCTTATTTCAAGAAGTCGGGGGTGTTTGTAAATTTGTTGGAAAATTAACTTAGATAGGAAAAAAATTTCGATGGTTTCGTCTCTAATTATTATTTCCTAATTACTTAGGGAGTTAAGATTTTCTCTCTTATTTTTTTATTTATTTGTTTTATTTTATCCTTTTCATTTCCTATCATTGTGCAAATAGGTTCAGAAACTCTGACAAAATCAGCCTTATTTGAATTTATAAAATAGTTTATTTTCCAAATAACAAGTTCATCTTCATATATATCTAATGTTTTTTCTTTTTCCTTTTTGTTGTTGTGCTCATGCTTTATGCATGCAACCGCCTACACTTATTTAGTGGCCAGATGTTTAATGTATGTAATCAAGTTGTCATTATATTTATATATTTAGAGGGTATTTAGTTAAGCTTATAAGTTGTCAAAAGGAGCTTATAAGATGGTTTAGAGTTTATAAGCTCTTGTGTTTGATAATTTATTATTAAAAAAACTCATAAAAATTCAAAAAATAAGTTGTTGGAAACCAAATAAGATTTTTTTTAAAGGTACCTCTACTCCAACTTTTTATTTAAGATCTTATAATGAGTAAAAATAGCATATAAGTTCATTATCCAAATGCATTAAAAATTAATCTAAAAATAAGACGTAGCAGCTTATCATATATAAGAATTTATCAGATGTTTTAAATAAGTTTAGCTAAACGGCCCTCACCCTTCGTTTTATATATATATATATATATATATATATATATATATATATATATATATATATATAGCTAATCGAGTCGGTGAGTTTATTGAATATATTAGCAACCACTTTATCATCACCTAACTAAATATCAATAATCTCATGGCGCAAAAGTATTGCAACATCTCTCGAAGAATCAATAAGACAATCCAAGAACTCCACGTAATCCGTTACATAATTTGTTTTAGTGTTTCCAATTAAAATATTGCTCAACACCGTTAGATTCATAAACAAAGATTATGTCATATCTTCAATAGTCAAAAGAGCCACAAACATAATTTCATCTTTGAATCTTAAATCGAACAATGAAACTCCTTCGATATTTTTAAACTTTACATTAGCATCTCTAAGCTCAATCGCATTATTTATAAACCGCCATCTCTTTTTTCCATTATTTTCATCTTTTCGATAATCCAACCGATCAAAAGAAGGACGCCAATTACTATGTATCAAGTCGAGTAAATGTTTTATCTCTTCAGAACTTCTATCTTTACTGCCTCGACATACTTTTACTGCGAAGAGAATATTAAAGAAACTCAACAAAAGGTACATCCACCGCTACTATGTTGGTTTGGGACATCGATTAAGTCGAACAATTTGCATAGAATAAAGAATGGGACTTGATTTTCGAATAACATAAGATCTCGTTGCAAGCTATTAATGATCATGCCATATGAAAGATGGGATCATTCTTTTCTCTCAAATATATTTTATGACATTTCCCCACCAAATCAATGATGAAGCAACCATCTAAAACCAACATTTCAATAAACTCGACAACATGAAGGCAAATAGGATCTGCGTAACAGTTGCGTGTTTCGTTCCAATGGTTCGATAGCTAAGATATTTTTTTTCAATGTTTTCATTTTTGTGCTGAAGAAGTAAATGCGAATAACACAACTTGCGATCTTCTATGATCTTTAGATTATCTTTATCAAGGTGATAAGGGCCAACTGATATAGCTTCGGGTTCACAAGCTTTCATATTGACATTTCGTAAATGCTTATGTACGTTATATATAGTGCATTGTAATTCTGCTATGGACAACGGAGTGAGTTTTTGACTAGGTTATGAGTGCATGCCTCTATGACATCATTTGATCCCATATTTACTGAAATAATAAAAATTATTATTATAAATTAATCCGCTACACCTAAAATGGTGTATTCTTGAAAATAATTAGCGAGAACTCCCTGATTCACCAAGTATAATAAGGATGGATTCACCTTCTCTTACATTATTAGCGAAAACTCTCGTTAACTCCTTTTCCTTCTCCTTCTCCTTGTCCTTCTCCTAATGCTTCGAGGTTAAACTGCATAAAATCAAACCTGCACCAAACTCCCTGTGTTGATTTTATTGAGTAGAATCCGCCAGTGTTTTATTTTATCTTGCATGAAATCCTCCATTCCGTTAAAAATTAACACCGTTAACTATTTAGGTGATTACATGCAAGTTTTTCATAACACAAGGAGGTTTGGTGCATGCTATTTACAATACAAGTTAAATTTATGTAAAATTTATGCATGCCATATAAATTAAATAAAATGATTGTCATTCAAGTGTCTGGAGGATAAAAGAAAATCCAATTGAGGAACAACATTTTTCATTCCGAAATCCGAAAGTTTAGTTTCAAAATTTTCCAAATTTTTCAAAGCGGAATTTGAATACATATTAGATTTCGATTTCCGGTCAGGATTTTATTTCCGAAATATTTTTAAAAATTACACATATAATATTAATATTATTATATATTTTATGTTCTAGGTGCCTAAAAAGTTTGAAATTTCAAAATTCCACATATTCCGATCCGAAAATTTCCGATTTTGGAACAAGTTTTTTCATTCCGATTTATTGAACAGGATTATAATTAGTTTTTTCACTTCCAAAAAAATTGGAAATATTGCAAAAGTTCTGATTCCGATTCCGATCCCGATCCCGATCCCGATCCGATCCGGCCGACTTCCCCTAATTAACAAGTGAAAAATTTCAACATAATTTAAGGAAACAGTCTGCCCTCTTTTATACATAGCAGAGAAACCTTCACTTTTTTCCAGTACATATACATCTTAAATAATATCTCTCATAGCTCCCCAGGAAAAACAACACAAGGACTACAGCAGTTCGATTTCATGTCATATCATTTGTGACGAACTTGACGATGAAGAAGACGAGCATTCCATTTCAACGGATAAAGTCTTGACAACACCACGACAAGGGTCCCCTCCAAATGCAGCGTTTGATATACTTATGGAACAACTTTGTTTTCCTATACAAGCCTGTACACATATACATACGATAGAGATAGCTTTATTATACATATCATCTCCGGAAAATAGTTAGTTTAGTAAAATATTTAACGACTTCGACCTAGTCAACTGATACAGGAGAATTTTAACAACTTTGATCGTAGTTTAAAAATTTCTCAAACCTCCCATGTTTAAATGGTTCAGCTCATACTGCCTAACGGAACGTGTGAAATGTCACTTTTACCCTAATTTTTACAATTTTTTTTTAATAAACCTCAGGGGGTTAATTGTAATATCCAAGTACTTGTTTTAAATTAGACTAGACCTCAGGGGATGTAACCGTAATTTATCTACAATGAAGCAACCGATTTAACTTAATGAAACATCAAATCGTACCTGAGAGACGACTGAAATTGAATCCGGTGCATGGCAGTTGCCTCTTGAAAAATTCTGACAGCTGCCTTTTGGAGTACCATAGCTTGCAAACTTAATAGATGAAATCGTGTTTCCATCATCACAGCGCATGTGCATTTCAGGTGCTGCCGTTTGATTCAGTGAAATTGTCCCGTTATTGATCTTCCAAGCATGTAGAGGAGGATAATGATTTTCCGATACTTGAGCACAAATGGTTTCTGTGATATGTGACTTGATGGAAATCTCGAACGGCTTCTTTTCTGTCTCCTCAAAAATGACAATCAAATTGCCCGATGCCTGTAACCATGATCTTGGTATATGATACCTGGATATGTAACTTGTAAGAATAAAGTCGCTCCAACGAGTTATAATATAAGTGCATAACTAAAGTGGGAAAATGAAGCGGCACAAAAAAGTTTTATGTATTGAAGAATACCAAGATTGAGTAGGAAGGCCGCAGTTTGTTACACACTTGTCGGAATCATAAGCTCCGCGATAATCGCAAGTTTGACATCCATCTTTGGGAGCATTTAAAGTCCAATATCTTCCTATGTGGTGCCCGTTGACCCATACTTGACCTTTCCCCATACTTGACAAGTCAAGGGCAACAGGGTCCGATCCGTCAGGCACATCAAAATATGTCTGGATAATAAAAAGAATATTAGATGATGAAAGTTGTCAATATTGAAATCATATGTTATTAGAAATTATAATTTTATGGTAGCCTTGTTGTTGGGGTAAAAGGTACCAAGAGAGAGAAAATTTAGAAAGCCACTTGTTCGTTTCTGTATTTCCTTTCTCATTCAATCTCCTCTTTGGTTTTCATAATGAAGTTAGAATTTTCTAGAACCACGAACGACGTTTTCTAAACTGTAACATTTCTTCGAGGATGGTGGACCTAGCTGAAACATCTTAAACTACTATTAAAGAGAACCAATGACATAGCTAAAAGAATTACTTCTATAATCTTCAGCATGCAATTTGACGCCATCATTTGCCCTTCTAAAGGACAAAATGCACTTCACCCCCTATAAATTTCCCATATTGGCACTTTCCCCCCTAAAAATTCAGAAAAGAGATATACACCACCCCGCCCCCTCCCCCCGAAATATTGTTTTGGTTGCACTTTGCCCCAAAAGCTAATTTTCGATCGGCAATTTGCAACAAATAAAACATTTTTAAGGGGCAATGTGTACAAAAATAATGTTTTTACGGGGCAACTTGCAACAAAAATAACATTTAAAGGGGCAACATGCAAAAGAAACACTAGATTCCGGTTAATAATCCATCGGAATTTTGCTATTAGGGCAATGTCCAACAAGTATTAACATTTTGAAGGGAACATTCACTCTTTTAAATTTTGAGGGGGTAAAGTGCAAAAATTAAAAATTTATAGGGGGTGACATGCAATTTTCTCTTTGCTAAATATCGAATTTAAGATAACATGACATGATTTCATGTAATGCTTTGGAGTTTGGACTCATTACCTGGTACCAAGAAAATATAGTTGCAATAGCGTCGGATGGCAATTCCGTCCATTCTATAGTTCCATTTTTATCAACAGCATATATTTTTAAGAACTCTCCCTTGAGCCCTACCTGTAATCAAATTGTAGAAATTGAGTCAACATCTTTCTTTTGTCTGTTTGAAGCATGCATCTATATATCATATATGGTAGTGTTTTCGTTTTCTGGATGAAATATTCTTCTTCGAGTTAAGGATAGTTTAAGTTCGTGTTTCCAGTAACTATCCTTCGATGATAGCCGATAGGACCTCATGGTATTTCCTTTAAAGAAGGATTCTTATCATACAATCCAAACAAATCAGCTTATCCTTGATGAAAAAAAAAATTAGACGAAGAAAATGTTGTGTGCTAAGTCTGCATGATTACAACTTGAATTTTATTTTGCTTTCGGTTGGTGGAAAAATGAATAAAACTAACATGTAAAATGAATAAGTACCTGATAGGTCCACATATATTCTGTGATATTAATATCTCCGTTTTTACAGCCAGTAAGCTTCATTTGACCTCTGAAACCTGCCCCGTCCATCTCAAGGAAGGCACCATAATTCTGAATGCAATAGAAGATTGGTGGCATGTCAATTAGATTTTAGCTTTTGAGGAAAATGTTATCAATCAACTTTTCCGAAAGCCAATTCATAGACTTCAAACATACTCTATTAGACATGAAGACAATTAACCACAGAATCGATTTACAGAAGTAGATTACCTGCAAGCCCACTGTTTGAGATAAAAGCGTGACGTCGTTATATCCTTTTATGAGCTTAACAGGCTGACTTACCTTCACCCATTTCCCTTTTGCACTACCTTCAAACGGGGAAAAAGAATATTGTAAGATGATAGTATATTAGACTGAAATACAAGAAATTAAGAGTACAAGAGAAGGTACAAACTATGTTTAGACAATGAATATGCTAGTTCAGAAATTAAATATTAAAGTCTCCCACCTGCGTATGATGCATGACGTCTGCATCTGCAAACATACATACACAGGTGTGCATGCATGATTCTCTTGCGTATGTATATACTTTATACACATATTTATACACACACACACACACACACACACACACACACACACACACACACACACACACACAGAAGAAATCCCACACAATGAAAAACAAATACCTGTAAATTGACCATTGACAAATATATAGACCAAATCGCGCATGCTGTCAATGGTAAGCACCGGACTAGCTTTATTCTGTTCCCAAAAAGAGATGTCCTCATTGGAAATGTATATTCTGCATGCCATCAGAGATTTAATAAGAATCACAGAAAGCACATTTTGATGCACAAACGAGTCATTTAAAATCTAGGTGCCGTAAGTTTCAATTATTGACATGAACCTTTACAAAAATACGTGCAGAACTCAAAAGAATGACGCACACAAAAATAATTGAATAATATACGATTTAAGGATAAGACATGAAAATGAGGATGTAATACACGGCCGCTCTAAAAACATGGATGATTCAGTTTCAGCCAATTATTTTAGGTTGCTCGGGCTTTAGTAAATAAACTGAATAGGCCTAAAATAATATTTCAAGCTTCACATTTTGTCCAATAGTCTACTTGTGTATTACAGAATCCAATCATTTCAAAATGAATTCACATGGCTAAAGTTTCAGTCAAAGTACGACAGGCAATTCAATAAGACCATAAATACCTCGTTGTATACCATAGGTAATCTGACTGGTCCTTTGTCACATTCAAATGCTCCAGAATGCCTTGGTATGTGAAGTTGCTGTCACTCCACACGCCAATTGGTTCTTTAAAATGATTCCAGTTTTTTGAAATATAGTCAACTTCGTATGGTGCCATCAATTTCAAAGGTGCAGGATTCAAATAAGAAGCAGCATCTAATCCAACAGTCTTAACTGAAGTCTGTGCCCCTATCTGTTTTAAAAAATTAGAATTATAAGCTCGGTATTGCATGAATAGTGTAATGCACAAACTTCTGTTCTGATCCCAATATACAGTGAAAAACATCAGTATATATTACATAAAAATGTAACTAACAACATAAGAAAAACACGAATGAATAGTAGTACTAAGTACTAAAGTACAGAAAGCTAGAGAAATAGTTCCAATCGTTTAATTATTACTATCACATGCGCAAGAATTCCCAGAAAAGGAGGGAAAATGTATACCTTAGCAGTGTTAAAGGCAACGTTCTTGCAATCTGGTAATATACTCACTGACCATGGAGGTAACGTGTATGCATGTTTACGGAAGTTCACTGTGACCGAATTATGCTCATCAATATTGGCGAGAAATGCTGAGCACTTGCTTCCATTATCACTGTAGACGTATGCCTGACAATAAATAGTATATTAAAACCACACCAGTGACAAAACAAATAGAAAATAATGGTTATTTTCGCTCTTTATAACTGAAGCGTATGGACAATAGAAGAAAAAAAAAAAAGGTTTATTAGTTATGGAATGACCAAATCTTTTCATCGGTATTTTAAGACCTACTACTAGAAACTTACTGAGTAAACCAATTTGATATATAGAAACTAATTACTCTATAAAACAAAAATAATTAACAAAAAAAGAAAGCAAGGACGTGTTTACAATTGAAGATATAAAAGAGTTGAGATAAAAATAAAGCAAATGATAAAATAAGGACAAAAATGAAAAAATGCCACAGCAATCTCAATTTGACAAAATTGAATATGCTTTCTATTTTCTAAGATCTTGAGAATGCCATGAGGGTCCAGTAAGAAAATACTTAATATTAAAATAAGGACGATTAAACAGAGAATTGGAATAATATACAGAATAAAAAGAAAATATTCTTCAACAATTTAAAGTTAATGCAACCTCTTGCTTTGGTCCCAATTTGATGTACTGAGGCGAATCAACAGCGACAAGAGCAGGCTCACAAAGCTTTATGGCAGCATGGAGATCTTTCAAATGCCCCCATTTAGGCTGCCTTAGAAGTCCTAAACAGGTCACGAAAATTTGTACGCAAAAACCAACATATGACCAGATTCATTACCTTGACGGCAAGTGAATTTTCTTATGGGACCCAAAAAAAAGAAGAAAAAAAATAACTTTGTGACTGTAAATCCTACCATACTCATCAATTGGTGCATCATAATCGTAGCTAGTGATGTAATTTGGGCCTCCTGAAGTTCGGCCAAAATTTGTTCCACCAAAGTACTGCAAGTTATGATTATGTTTATGACATTTACCGATTAATAACATATGCGACATGCAAACTCAAGAATTAGGGCGTCCGGGCATTTGAAGTGTCCAACATACCATATAATAATTCTGAAAGCTTCCACCGCGTTGGAAAAAACGAGCAACTGCAAAAGCAATATCTTCAGTAGGGCGATGGGGAACTCTATCACCCCAAACTGTATACCTTGAAATAAGAAAAATAGAAAGGACATAAATCTCTTATATCAAATTTTAGGTTCAAAGATGTTGTCTTAATCGTAACTTGAAAACGAGATTTTGACAAATAAATAATTCCAGGCTAAGTTTCAATGGATTTTTTGAAATTCAAGTGAAGAAAGTAATTCCAACAATTTAATTCATTCCAGTCGAACTTGAGACTTCGTAAGTGCGACCAAAATGTTAACCTCGTATATCTTAAAGCAAAGTCAGCACTATAAAATGTGGATTGCTAAAGAAGATCAAGATATTAAGTGTGAGAAAATTATTTTCCTTATAGCTATGTTGAGTTATGTATCGCAACCCATTGAAAAGAGTCGTGCATAATTACTTAGTTTCATTTAATTGTATGTTGCAGTAACCACGAAGCTCACTCTCTTTCTTTACTTAATATTATTTTTTTTTTCTACAAGGAGCTTAGGAAAATACAAGCAAATAAACAATCTAAAAGTCTCATGCAGCACAAAAAAAATAATAATACAATAAAAATAAACTTAATTCATCTTATTTGATAAAACCAGAAAATAAAGGGTAACTATCATACCATCCATCCCAATTTTCTGTCCACATTTTTGGCTTCTTGTTGGAATTTGGCTTGAAACTGTCACAATAGTATCCATTGCAGGTATCTATCTGTAGAGCAAGTAAATATATACCCAATAACTACGATGATTGCATTGTCTACTAGTGTAAGTATGTATCTGTATATATATATATATATATATATATATATATATATATATATATATATATCACACATCACAAGCCTGTTAGATGTAAATTGTGCAGGGAATCGTGAGCTTACTATGTAGTCTGGTGCATCAGTTTGCTGACACATAACCCATGGAACACCAGCGTCAAGTCCGACTGCCATTTCAGCAGCCCATCTCATATAGTCTTTTCCTTTCGAGCCGTAAGAGTTTTGAATATTTCCATATTCATTTTCAATCTGCAACACAAAAATATTAATTTGTTACAGGTTATAAATTTGTTATTTCAAGATATGAAACAGATTAAATACTATACTCGTTCAGACAACATGACTTAGCCATTTGACGGAGTTACCAAACATTCCATGAATTCATTTACTAATACTTATCACATTGGGAGAGAGAGGAGTGTATGGATCTTTTGGTGCTTTTTATTAATATACGACAATGAATGGTGACTGAATACTCTAGCTACAGTCACAAGTGACGGTAGAATGTATTTCTTCGACCTGCAACATAATAATTGGGCCACCTTGCCATGAGAAAAGTGACTCCTCTCGCATCAAATCCACTATCTTTTTTACGAAGCGCTGCATTTCTTCCTGGCAAAGATAAGACCACAATTATGGTTACAGTTAAAACAGGGCACCATATACAAAGGTGACACAGTTCTACTGTTTGACAAATAAGCAACAATTAATTCATAGTCTCAATGCTTATGAAGTAAAAGTTATATTAAATAGCATAACATTTAATAAATTTGGCGCCGCCAACACCAAGCCCAGATGATTATTGTTGCCAAAAAATATTATTAAAAAAAAGCATCTGAATAGGAAAAATACTTGCGTATGCAACCTAAACACAAGCACATGCACTCACACTCACATGAACTAATTGGAACTAGAATACATTTTTCAAGCATACAGGAGGAGGAAGCAACGACTCGTTTGTTGTCAACTTATGTTGAAAGCTAGGGTTTGTGAGTTCTTCAAAGACTATCTGGCTTTAGAAATAGAATGAAAATGTCTCTGCATGATATCATCATAAACACAACGAATTTTTGGGTTAAGGTGTATTGAAAATAAAGGAATAGAGTTGTTCTATTGTTTCATTTGGCATAATCGTAAATGAAGGACAAACTTTCACCAGAGAAGCACAACTGGGATGGTTATGATAGTTTCCTGTTTTAGTGTAAAGAATGAAATAGATAGAAGAGATAAGCATTCTATTTTTACTATTACCACCAACAACCAGGTTTTGCGGGGTCCAAGACAACTATCCATTTCACATTTGTTTTCATATGCAGTTTCCATTAAGAGCCAAACAGAAACCCGATCTCATAGAAGCTTTTTGAAATGATCAACTTATCATGGCAATTTAATAAACATCAATTTAACCTATAAAATCCACAAAACCTAAGTATGACAATCACGACAATGATGAATGACCATAAGAATAATATTTCAAACAAAATAAACGTAGGATCAAAACATTTATGATATACCTTGAAAGGCGTGTTGTCTGTTCGAAATTCAATACCAGGTACATCACGAAGCCAAACGGGAAAGCCCCTGCATATTATTAAGACTAGACAAAGTGAGGTAATATACATTTATATAAATATTATATTTTGGAAAGTCTTTCATCTACTATGAAAGCAAATAAAAGCACTTCTGCATCATAAATTCGTATTGAATCATCCAAGCATATCTAATGCAAGTCACATAAGAAGCATTATTTAGGTCATTGGAAGTGGGACCATATGAACAATCCTTTTAGGTGACATCATCCTAAAGCCTGAGGAGTGGCACTTCAAATCGAGCTCAAGTACTTTAGAAATCTTTTTAATCAAACTTTGTACACGAGATTTATTCTTGTTTTGACATCCCATGCTAAATTAAACGTACCCAAAGCTGCTGCAACTTTCTTGCAACAATTTTTTTACATAATCTTTTTTCTTTAACTTTCTCTCAAAAAATTGAGATTTCTGTAATATGGAATAAATTAAAATCGTTTTGAGATTACTATCAAAACTTTTTGGAAATTGGAACTACTGATGAGTAAGAAATTATCAATGATGAATAGTTCCTAGCCATGGAAAATACGAAAACAAATATCCTATGCATTAACGATATGGTCAATTAAACAGTGAGTAAGGAAAAGAGAACTCAACCCGAAATTCCACTCCGCACAAACATAAGGACCGATACGAAGAAATAAATAAAGTCCACTGGAACCTACTAGCTTCACAAACTTCACAAGATCATATCTTCCTTCAAAGTTATACTGAAAAGACAAGCAATGTATTAGAAAGCAATAAACAATCTACAAAGGAATATTGAAGCTAGGGTGGAAACCGAAACTGTACCTGCCCCTTTACCGGCTCATGGCCATTCCAGAATACGTATGTTTCAATAACATCCAGTCCACCTTCCTTGCTCTTGGAAATCAAATCAGGCCACGTCTGACATCATTTTGAACTATCAGACGAAGGCAAAGATATTTAACAGAAACACGAGAAACATAAAATCACACATTTCCTTAGGATGTCTGCTGTTTATGCCAATGATATAGAAAATAATCACAGAACATATTGAGCAAAAAGAAATTGAAAGATTACATAAAAAGAGTTTTTGACATAAAATCTCATTGAATAGATTTCGACTTCGTAAAGTCTGAGGTACATGTCAATACGAGCCTTTTCTATACAAACACCAATTTTTCATTACCAAATCGTGATGAAAAATGAAAATTATCAGTTTTCATATAATTATGTTTATTCCTTTATGGAAGGCCCGAAACACCGATATGCTCCTCTTTAAAATGCGTTCTATAGAGAAACCAATCAAAACAACCAACGAATTTCCGATTCCAATCTGAAGTAAGTAATGCAGTAATTTCGAAAATGTAATAGTAACAAATACTAACTCATTCCAGTTTCAACTCGCAATTTCAAACAATCAAAAGCACAAACATCAAACGAATTACAATTGCATTTACAATTGCACCATTTTTTTCCACCAAGAAGACACACAAACAAATAACATGTGCAATTACAATCTAAAAATAAGAACAAATACAGCAAAATACACATCGAAAGCAAAAACTCAAATTGTCAACAATTAAGCAGACATTTCTCAAAAAACAAAATTAAAAACTGAAGTAGACAGAAAATTTTTGTAGCAGCAGAAACGTTACTTGGGGAGTAGCTCTGGGATAGTGAATTCCGCCGGAGATTAGCATCCGCCGCTCTCCGCCGACGATGATTGCTCTGCCGTCGTAGGTCACATTGAACGGCGTAAAACACTCTCCGGCAACAATCAGCGATTGTAAAATCAACGCCAACAAACCCCATTGCAATTTGAATTCCATTTTTTGTGTTTGATTGAAGTTTGCGTGTGTGTACCGTGATTATAGATAAGAGCAACGCATATTTATACGTGTTGTGAAGTCAGTGATGAAAGTGACATGCGATCAGAAGTGGAAATAAATCCCGAGTTTATTCAGTTGTTGTGGGGTTATGTAATAGTACATATTTTGATGCAATGGGTACAACACCATCTTAAGTCGAGAAGCTGATAGACACTTTTCAAAATAGTTAGGGACTCAGGAAAAATTTCACTTTGCACCCCTATACTATGCGAAATGTGTCATGTAACCTCTAATGTATAGAAAACATCACACGCCCCATGCGCTTAGCTTTTTTCCTTGATTTCGTTAGAGCATCTCCAATGGAGAGGGGGTTTTCCCCTCCCCTCCCTCTCCCTCTCCCCCGACCTCTACTTGCGTCCTTTTCAATTGTTCCATCTTTTATTATTTTTTTTGAAACCCCCACTCTCATTTCATAATAATAATAAAATAATAATAACCATAATAATAATAATAAGGGTTTATTAGGGATAACCCCCTTGTTCATATTTTCTAATGAGATAGATCCAATTTTTTTCCCCTTTTTGAGATAGACTCAATTTTGCCAACTTGGCAAAATATATTATATAATTTTCCTTTAATACCCCTGTTTTATTTTTAAACGTCATTTATTTCCTTTACTACGTGATTTGAGATTTGCTGATATGTTGCCTAAAATCACGGAATAAAATTACGTGAGATCATTGGCCGTTATATCAAATCGTGTACAATATTTTTCGAAGGTTCTCTTCAGCGTTCCAGCGGTTTTTTATCGTTTTTGAAGATTTATGCACCGTCGTTGAAATAGGATCGAGTTTGAGCGTTCGTTGTTGGACGTTGTTAACCGGGTATGAATGCATTATTCGTTTTTATTTTTCGCTCAATGTCTAGGATTGTCGATTACAGTGGTTAGAAATTTTTAAGAGTTATGTTGATACTTGATTCTATTAAGTAGAACGTTTTTTAACACAATTATTAAGTCATATATACATCGTTATTTTTGGCGGATGATGTTTGTTTGGAAGAGGATTGACAGAGTTAGATGAGGATGGTTCACGCATATCGAACCAGAGTTGTTTTATATGAACATCGTAGTTGGTTTACGCATTAATTGAAATAACTGTCCGCTGTCGTGGAGTTCATGAGTCTGATCCCGGTCGATAGTTGGTTTATTTGTGTATAACAGCGGATTTTAGGACGCTGGGTAGTACATTAAAATATATTTCGTAGTATTTTTTGGGATATCGTATGAATTTTGCATTTTAAGTTTATTTTTGATCATATTAATATATTTTTTAGTATTCTGCATTTTTAATGTCGTATCATGATTCAAGGGTTTTATCGATGGCGAATTTTGTACGGATCTTGTTGAGATTTTGCATTTTAAGTTTATTTTTGATGATATTAATGTATTGTCATTCAAATGTATTTGCAGTCTATTTAATCATTTTTTAGTATTCTGCATTTTTAATTTTGTTTTATGATTTTAGGTTTTTTCGATGGCGAACTCGTACGGATTTTGTTGAGGTTTGGTGGGTTGGTTGCTATAAAGAGGTGTTTACGATGTAATGGCTCGGTAACTTCGGTTAAGTTTTAAACTGTTGTAATACAGTAGTATACTATTATGAATACCGTCTGATACTACCATTATCATTTTATTATACTATTATGAGATTATTAATGTACTAGAGTCTTTTAACTCGACATATTGGTTTGATTGTGTTATGATGTGTTTTATGTATTTTATCAAAACCTAGATTGAAATTATGAGATTATTAATGTACTATTTTATTGGTTATGTTGGAATACTTTACGTTGGTGTTGTTCTCAATGTTCTTGTCATTTCAGTGGTATATTGTTTGTAACACAATTCATATCACTACTATAACCGTAATATACTATCTTAGCAGATCAATGTACTATATTGAAATTATTAATATACTATGTGGCTGAATAATACGGGATCCATAGTCGATTAACGATCGAGATCCATAGTCGAATTAGATCAATAAGATAGTCTATTACATGATATAAGGAAAATTACCCTAATTGATTAGTATTTCAAACAAACATATTATTCAGTTTCCATATATATTATTATTTTTTCATATATATTATTATTTACCTTAATCGTTTTCATATAATAAGGAAAATTACCCTAATTGATTAGTATTTCAAACAAACATATTATTCAGTTTCCATATATATTATTATTTTTCCAATAGTCAATTAACTAAACCCATAGTCGAATTAGATACATGGGATAGTCTATTAAAAGATATGAGATAGTCTATTAATTTTAAAACACAAATCCGCCGCCGTCACTTCTCAAATCTAGGGTTTTGATGATTCTTCGGCCCATAGTCGATTAACGAGATCCATAGTAAAATTATACCAGTGGGATAGTCTATTAAATGATATGGGATAGTATATTAATACAGATGTAATTCGACTATGCATCTCGTTAATCAACTATGGGCCGAAGAATTATCAAAACCCTAGATTTGAGTAATCCTAGATTTGAGTAACCCTAGATTGGAGCGGTGACGGCGACGGCGACGGCGGCGGCCAATGACGATATCACTTCTGGTGGATGTCCTGCCCATCAATTGTTGCAATATCACTGATTTAGTGCTCGAATTCGGTATGCGATTATAACAGATCTGCAATTACACAAACGTGATAGTCGATTTAGCCAAAACATATCAACAAATCGATGGATGATAGCGATTCAACGGGTGGCGACGACGTACCTACGACAGCTTGCCTGGAGTGCACGAAAATCGTCGTTTCACGGCAGTCCAGACGTCTTCCCCTTTCAATCGGCCGTACCGGGAAGTTGTTCTAGGAGGTTTTGCAGTTTATTCGATAGTGGGTTTGGGATGATAGTGATTTAACGGAAAAATAGGAAGGGATTTGATTTTATTTCAAAAGGTAAAGTAATGGGTTTTGTGGGATTTGATTGAGGGTAATTATGTAATTACGAAAAGTTTGGGCTGTTATCAAAATGGCAAATATAAATTTGGGTCTACCCCTATTATTTGAATGTTTAAGGGGGTTATATCTAATAATAATAATAATAATAATAATAATAATAATAATAATAATAATAATAATAATAATAATAATAATAATAATAATAATAATAATAATAATAATAATAATAATAATAATAATAATAATAATAATAATAATAATAATAATAATAATAATAATAATAATAATAATAATAATAATAATAATAATAATAATAATAATAATAATAATAATAATAATAATAATAATAATAATAATAATAATAATAATAATAATAATAATAATAATAATAATAATATTATTATTATTATTATTATTATTACTAAAAACTAATAATTAATAATAATTATTACTAATTAAAAAATATAGAATTAGTAATTCAAAAGATATAATTCAAACGGAAATAATAAAATAAAAGAAAAAGAAATAAAAACAAAAATATTAAAAGTCTTTATTTACAAATTAAGTGTTTGATTTTATTGAAATTATGTAATTAAATAATTGAAATAAAATAAAATAATGATATAATATAGAAATAAATACAAAAGAAAAGAAAAATAAAAAAAATATAAAATTAACAAGTAAAAAAAAAAGAAAAAAGAAAAGAAAACAAAAAAAAGAAGTGACGTGTATAACAAATAAAAAAAAAAAGAAAAGAAAAAGAAAAAAAAAAAAAAAAAAAAAAAAGAAGGAGCGTGTATCACACGCCCCCTTCCAGCACGTGAGTTGGACGGGGGCAGCTCAAGGGATTCTTCTGGGGCAATTTTTTTTGGTGTAGTTTTAGGATGTAGTTTTTAAAATGAGGTTGTTTTGGGAAGAGTAACGTAATTGGGGTTGAGCGCCACCCATCATGGCGGCACCGCAAGAGGCGCCACCGCCGGCGGCGGCACCAACAGAAGACGCCACCTCCAACGGTGGCAAGGCTGGAGACGCCGCCACCGGTGGCGTCTTCTTCCTATTTTTTAAATATTAATATTTTATTATTTTATTATTTTATATTTTAATATTTTAATATTTTAATGTTTTGTAATTTTTAATATTTATTATTTTATTATTTTATTATTTTAATATTTTCTGATTTCTTAATATTTTAATATTTTCTGGTTTTTAATTTTTTTTTACAAATAAAACAATTCTAACTAAATTCATTAGTTTGATGTTAGTATTAAATTTATTACATTTTATATATTTTATCAATTAATGTTAAATTAAGCATTGCATATATTTATCTAATCAACACAATAAAATCGTGTACAATCTTAAAAATATGTAGACAAAAACAAAAGGAGTTCTAGAACATAAAAGAGTTATATAAAATAAATAGGTCTAATATAAGAGTTATATAAAATAAATAGGTCTAAAATGAGACAAAGACAAAATGAGTACAAGAAAATAAAATTGGCACTATGAAGTCAGTGCCTATGTGAACCAGTGCCACATGCAGGTGCCCGTCTAGTCCTACGCGGCCTACCATCTCGACGAATGTCAGGATTTGCCGGTACATCATCAACAAACTGGGTGTCATCCGGTGGATATGGAACAAGGAAAACATTATATTGTGGTCGGATCCGCTCTTGGGGACTTGAGTATCCCAAATTGAGCTCCAAATGTGGACCCCGTGAAGAGAACCGAGTATCAATAGCAGGAGGATATGGGGTAGCTAGAGAATCGGACCATGGCATATCTGGAACGTAATCATTCGTAGATGGACCAACTAAATCTGTAAATGTGGGTACCTGAGATGTAGACGCACCGAACATATCCATAAATCCCTGTGTAGTAGATAAATCGTCCATACCTCCATGCACAGAAATATCTGCATAAAAGGGTGTATGAGAAGCAAATGGACCGGCAACATTTCCAGATGGAGGTACCCGAGATGTAGAAGCATAATAGTTCCCCTCTCTCGTCTGTCTCACGTCATGCTCCAATTCAGTAGCTCTTTCGGCAGCGCTGGACCTTCTTCTGGTATGTCTATCTCGATGCGGAGAAGCTATAGGAGGTATGGCAGGTATCGGAGGTAAGCTGGACGAAGCACCATCTCTACGTAGAAGTTGAGTCCCAACTGCATACATCCGTGTAGCGTTGTCCTGATACAGATCATATATCCGATCGTCATCTCGAGAAACTGCCCCAGCAGCAAGACTCATAGATATAAGTTGATTACCCTGAAATAAAATGCATTACAAGTTTAAGAACTTAAAAAACTGAAAAAAAAAATAAATTGAAAAACATCGAAAGTAATGGTTGTTTAGAAAAATACTAACCACAAGATCCAGTAAAATCGGGTCTCCGACCTGAAAACCGATATCATCAAGATTGTCAATCGGTGATATCAAACGACGTGTGTGCCTCTCATACCACTCGTAGTATCCTGGATCTGTCTGAGGCTCACTAAACTCAATAAATGGATAGTCAACGGGAGAATCAAGTCGGCCATGCCATCTATCAACATAGATACGGTGAAAACGAGCCCAATCTCTACCCCCTACACCTCGACGATCATAAGAATGCAACTTAATCTCAATATCGTGATCAGTAGGATGTGGTGGTATATGTTGTACCCTCCCAAACTGACGTAGCACCCTATACGGACGATGCATCTCAACTCTCTCGTAAAATATAAGGGGCCAACTCGACAACCAAAGCTGTGGATGCACTATCTCAGGATACTCAAGTAAAGTGCCAAACTCAGGATCTAGTTCTCTATAAGGCATCCATGTAAATTAGAAAAAAAAAATATTTTTAATATATTGTTAAATAGACCACAAACATTAACGTAGTTGTTGTTAACTTATAAATAACCTGATCCCAGAGCATCCGATCGAGCATCGTACGATAACACGTATATTGTTTCGCGAGGACCGAGTGTAACTAGTAGGTCTGATCCAACTGTAATATCATAAGAAAATTTGCTAAGTCAATATATTAACCTTCATTTAAATAAATTATTAGTACTAACATGTTTACCGTGCACCGCAAGGAGGGTGAGGATATGCAAGCCGACGGGGATCATCTTCTACTACTGGTAGTATTGCTGGAGCGAGTAAAGGTATCCTCGACCATGTCCAAGACTAATTATTAAACATAAAAAATATCGAAAACCGCAAGTATAATAAACTATTAATTTATATTTTAAAAGTATCAAAAATCATATTATCTGTAACAGAGTAAGCGCACCACCTAGATTAATTTTCCTCTTATCCAACTCAACAGTGCCGTCTTGTTCCACAACTTTCCTAAGTAAAGCCCCAGTGCATAGCTCACGATACAGATATCCAAGAACTGCACTACCACAACCGAAAGTACGCACTGCCTCAAGATCTTCGAAATGACGAAGATACAACAACGAGATCGCACTTGACGATGTGTCAGGACACATAACCCCCCCAAATAGCAATAGCAGTAAACACCTGGTATGCTGCTGAACACGCTGCTCCGTGCTGTCATCAGTAATCGTGCAATGTCGTAAATATATGGCCAGATCAGTTGCAAAGAGCCATCTCCCTTTGAAAGCTCGATCTGAAGGAGTATATCCCAACCACGTCTGACAATAATCCTGCCACTGCTCATTCGACCATGAAATATCCTGTCCAGTAACAGGTAGTCCATCAACAGGCAAACCCCATAATAGTGCGACATCCTCAAGTGTCACTTTCGCCTCCCCTGCTCGAAAATGAAATGTGTGTGTCTCCGGGCGCCATCTCTCCACTAAAGTTGCAATAAGATGCAAATCGACTACGAGACGACCACATCGATATACTCCATAAAACCTAGTATCAATTAAGTACTGCATCACTCTAGGGTGTGGGTCATCATCACCATAATCTCCATATAAATCCCCAAATCCAATCATCACAGCGTCTCCCGCGCACAATATCATCCACGTTTGCTGATGTAATCGATCTGGATACGTGCTCTGACTGGCGGTATAGCAATGAAAGTGTCCTGCGGACCATAAACATAACTGACATCCATCATGTATAATACTATACATAGAACACTCAGATAATAAGCACAAGTGTAATAATAAATACACACTAATAAATAAAACACTCAGATAGACTCATATAATAAGTACAAGTGCAATAACAAATACAAAGTCAAACAAGATAATTAGAAAACTACTTAGTCCGACGTGAAAACACGATAATACATAGATAAACTCAGATAATAAGTACAAAGTGCAATAAAAAATACAAAGTCAAACACGATAATTAGACACTACATAGTCCGACGTGAAAAATAGAAAATAACAATATAAATAATACAAAGTGCAATGAACTACATAAATTATACTATCGGAGCCGTCTTGCTTGTTCCTCTCTTCTAGATTGTTGTCTTGCTTGTGTTTGTGGCACATCCATCTCATTAGGAATTCGACTGCGTCTTCGATCCCCTAGTAGTGTTGGATCATGAATTAGTTCAAAAGCAACATCCTCCCAATAGTGTTCACTCGACTGGGGTTGGAATATCCCAGAATAAGTGTTCACCAATCGATCAACATTGTAGCAATCGTTCACATATACGGAGGCAGACAACATCCATTCACGGCACACGTGGAGGACATGACTGCAAGGGATTCCTGTTTGCTTCCATTTTCCACAAGTACAAGTTTGGTCCCTTAAACTCACGGTGTGTTTGTTATTTCCACCTCCACTTGGACGAGCTCTAGTCATCACCTCGGCAGAGAATTGTTGTTGATTAAAACGAGTCGTGAAACATCTAATAGAGTTGGCTTCATGTGTCCGGTAAATGCCATAAGTATATATGGACCGCAACTGTCCATTCTGAACCATCACATTGGCCTCGTGGAGACGATTAAAAAAATACCTAACAATGCGGTTGAATGTAAGGTCAACAATTGAGAAACGACATCGAGAAAAATGGGATTGACTCATACAACGTTGGTTGTTCCTCTGCTTCCGCCTCGTTGTGCTGCAACCACGTCACCCGAACATCATCTTACGTCTTCATCTTCATTGTCGTCGTCTCCGTCATCGGATGGTTCGGAATTCATAGGACTGTTTGGCCCAAAGGAGTCACCTATAGGGTCATCATCTTCGAAAATGCTCCATCTCGGGGAACTCGATTCGCCAACAAATCCCCCTAATTTACCATAGTTAATTGTATAGGGATCTCTGTGCACCTCTCTCGCTCCACTAGTCTCACAATAGTTAGGGATGCCTTGTGTCACCGCCAGAAAATTCGGAGTCACCTGTGGTTGTGAGAAATATGGCTCATTCAAATCAAATGCCTCTACGCTCACTTGTGGTGGGGCACTATCAATGTACTTCGGTTCAATTTCAACAAATACTTCGATAGCCTCATTCCCTTCGTCCGGATCGATATACATTTTTAAATCTTCATCTGTTTTTATCTCGGTAATCATCTCCTTCATTCTTTCTCCATTATAAAGGTAAGATTTGCAACACACTCTTAGCCCAAACTGATTAACATCGACATCTAGACGTTGATACAACTTTGACAGAAAATGTGCAAGGGACAAGTCACGTTTAATTTGGAATGCTGTTTTGTGGGCAATACTATATTGCACTACCCAATCATCAGGAATTATGTGACCTCCAAAGTACACGTACACTTTGACATTATTTTAAGCCGCCATCAATCTTCAAAAGATTAAGGAGATAATTAACTCATCAATCCAGATTATTAATAATGAGGCACATTAGTTAAAAAATAATAATTTAATTAAGCATACCAAAAAATTAATTAGTTAATTTAATTTAATTGCCCCATGTTTTACAATACCATTTTAGCTACTGTTTTACAAAACAACACCAAAATTTTTTTTGGCCCATGCTTATAAAATATGAATAGTACTAATACCTAGTATAAAATAAATAAACTACTAACTAACTAACTACCCACGTGCATCCTAAAAACACCAATCACATATATTTACAATAATTAATTAAAAATTTTGAACATAATAAAAAATTATAATAATAATTTTTTTTAATTATTTACAATAATAATAATAAAATATTACCTTGGTTGGGTGAAGAGCATCGGCAACGACCACGGAGCACAGGCGGCGGCGAATAAAGCACCGGCGGCGGGGGAGACGACGGCGGGGGAGGCGACGACGAGGGAGGCAGCGGCCGGCAGGCGGCGTCGGCGGCGGCACCAACGGAGGAGGTCGCCGGAGGTAATTATATATTTTATTTTGAATTTTAAAACTAAATTTTGTTTTTTGTTTTTGAAGTTTAACAGAGAGAGGAGAGAGGAGGAGTAGCAGCTCGGAAAGAAGAAATGTGGGGGAGGAGAAAGAGTGGAGACGCCGTTGTCGGTGGCGTCTTCACAAGACGCCGTTGTCAGCGGCGTCTCCTGGTCAAAGCACAGTCCCCAAGGTGTGGTGTCTTGATCCTGACCATCGGATCAAATTTTCACAGTGCAATCTGGACCGTCTATAAATTAAAATAATAAAATAAGAAAATATTAAAAAATCAAAAAATATTAAAATATTAAAATTTAAAATATTAAAATATTAAAATATAAAATAATAAAATATTAATATTTAAAAAATAAGGAGAAGACGTCACCGATGGTGGCGTCTCCAGCCTTGCCGCCGTTGGAGGTGGCGTCTTCTGTTGGTGCCGCCGCCGACGGTGGTGCCTCATGCCGGTGCCGCCGTGGTGGGTGGCGCTCGACCCTAATTATGTTACTGTTCCCAAAACAACCCCATTTTAAAAACATCCTAAAACTACACCAAAAAAAAAAAAAATTGCCCCGATTCTTCCCCTTCCCTGTCTCACCCCTACCCACCCCACCCCAACCCATACCCATCTCCATTGGAGATGGTCTTAGTCAAACTCTTTGACTCATTGTTGCAAATATTTGTTGTCTTTTTTTTTCTTTTACGAAAATATCCCAAAAATTATATATATAGGTTGCTTAGTTTTGGACAATTTTCATCAGATTTTTCACTCTTTTCAGTCTTTCTTTTCTTTACTTTATTTAGTCAGTTTTCACTCGTTTTAGCATTTTTTTTCTTTTGTTAATGCATAATAAAAATGAAAAATCGAATCAATAAAAATGAAGATTCGTAAATTATGAATGCACAAAAAGAAAACTGAAAACCGCTAAAATCAAATACTAAAAGTCGACAAAAAACCCTAATTTGAATAAACGCTAAAAATCGTCATCCAGAAAAAATACACCTAATGTTTACTTAAATTCGTATCTTTAACTTTCTAAGTTATGTGGATTAATCAACCCCAAAAACATTTCAGTGCCAAAAGTCCACCCCGTAATCGGGGAAAAAAACATCCTAATATCAAACTTCGTACACTCAGACCAAAAGTCCACCCTTCTAATGTGCTTTTATGAGAGTTTTTCATCAGATTTCAAAAAAACTTTGAGATTGATAGAGATTTTGTAGGTTTTGTTCCTTTGAAAAATCGGACAGTGGGAGAGTAAAATCCAAGAGAGAGGGTGTAAAAAAATCTAAAAAAATTAAAATTTGGTTAACCAAGATAGATATACCTATAATTGAAGCAAAACCTCGAAATTGAGTTATCAAAATAGTAACAATCAAAACATTCTATCTCAAAATGGCATGCGGTAATTCTAAATAAAACTGCTTATAAGCTTCCAATTGATAATTAATTTAATAATAACAGTTAATGTAGACGAGTTTTTCAAAAATCCTAACATATTATCTCAATTATCATATAAATATTTCATAATACATTTTTTATCCACTATTAGAGTTGCTCTAATGAGATTCATGAATGTACCAAAAACATACCTTTTTTTTTTGTAAATTTAAGTCCATTACAAGGGGAAGTAGGGTAGGGGGACTCGAACCCTAGACCTTTAGCCTATTGGTAAAGGTTAGGTAACAACTCTCCTAATGAGGGTTGATAGACAATACAACTGTTTTTTGGATTAACTTGATTAATTTTTAGTCGATAAGTGTATATGATAGGATTTTGCAAAAAAAAAAAGAGCAAAATCGATACTCAATTTTCCAAAAGAATCCAACATTGAAGAGGTCGTCTTTTTCATTAGAAACGATAAAAAATTAGGACCAAAAATCGATTTCAGCGACAGACGAGCAGTTGAGGATGACAAGTAATGGGTTTTTTTACGGCGGCGGCAAATGGCGACAAAAAGCTGGTGTGTCATCTCCCTATTTTCTTTGATTTTTTCCCTTTTTTTCTTTGATCTAATTTCTTGTATGCTATTTTTTCTTCAATTGTGAAGCGTTTTTTTCGTTAAACAGTGGAGTGTACAATTGAAGGGTATAATTGGAAAGAAAGTATATGGTGAAGTATAATGAGTAATTTGATGGAGTCCAAATAGCCAACCTCTTAATATTCATTTTTGAAATGATATTTATATTGCAACTTTTACTACCTTGTGGTGCACTTTTTCTTCATTTGTAAAATTTATTCATAAAAATTCAAAATCATCTCAAACTATCTCCAACCCTATTCGAATTCTCACGAATTAAACGAGCAATTCGACAATGATTTGAGGTAAAAATAGAACTCCATTTCGTCAAATTCAATGTTTGATTGTTGTTTTGTTAACAAATTGCATCAATTAGAGGTAGGTTTAGGTCGATCCGATGGAATCTGAAAAAAAAAAGTTGCCTTTCGTACAAACAATCACGAAATTAAACCTTTAATTTCATGATTTTTTGAACGAAACGCAACTTTTTTTTCCTGTTTCCGCTTTGTTTCGTGTATGATACAACGAAATTAAAGCTTTGATTTCGTTGTATCATACACGAAACTTTTCAAAATTTTCTGTTTCTCTTTCGTTTCGTGTAGAACACCACGAAATTTAACCTTACTTTTCGTGACTTTTTACATGAAATGTAAGGTTATGTTTCGTGGTTTTCTACACGAAATAGTGCTTTATATTTTTTGGTTTACTTATTATTCTTTATACATAAATTAACTTGTTTAATGTCTTATTTGATAGATGGCAGATAAGTCAAAGGCACTTATGCAAGCAGTTCAAGTTGAGGCCGAGAAGCAAGAGCAGGAGCGAATGACTATATCTGCACGACGTAGGAGAGAGACATAAATAGTTGTTGCTGCTGGAACATCGGCTGCACGTGCCGATGTCGGACCTTCTCATACTATGGAGGAGAAGGAGGTAGTGGACGCCGTTCACGAGATCGAGGTTGTAGCTCGTGGAGGTCGAGCACTGGAACGTGGAGGTCGTGGTGGTCGAGGTCGTGGTTGTGTCAATCCATTTGTGTTAGATGGTCCATTTTTGGGTAGCTTGCCGAATCCGGTTTGGATTCCGAGTTTCAAGTCAAACGCAACGGCATACATTTGGAGGGGAGAAATAAATAATTACTTGTTTTAATTTTAATATTTTAATTGTTATATCTTAGATTTTAATATTTTAATTGTTTAATTTACTAATATGTGTTCTAACTAAATAGGCAAGTCAATATCTCAGTATCAGGATAATTAGGAATTAGTCACTACACAGATTTTTATTTCCTACTTTAGTTTTTGTATGATTCCTATTTAAATAAACATCCTGTAACGTATTCATTATGGTGAAATAAAATATTTTTCTATTCTTTTTGATCGCCTACATGGTACCAGAGCAATTGACGATATTTATATAAACCTATTTCTATGAACCCTAACCGCCATGTCTGAGGATACATCAGAATCTGCTTCCGCTGTTACTCAAACAAAAATTACTAATTACCCTAACACCCCATCTATCCAAATCACCACCATTCGTTTAAATGGTGAAAACTTTCTGCGCTGGTCCCAATCCGTGCGGATGTATATCAGAGGTAGGGGAAATATGGGTTATTTAACTGGAGAAAAGAAAGAACCAGAGACCAAAGATCCGTCTTACCCGGTATGGGATGCGGAAAACTCGATGGTAATGACTTGGTTGGTGAATTCCAAGGAGGAGGACATCAGCTTTAATTATATGTGTCACCACACTGCAAAACAACTCTGGGAGAATGTCAACCAGATGTATTATGACCTGGGTAATCAGTCCCAAGTCTTTGAGTTAACGTTGAAACTTGGAGAGATTTGTCAAGGAGATCAAAGTGTTACAAAATACTTCAACTCCTTGAAGCGTTTGTGGCAAGATCTTGATTTATTCAATGATTATGAATGGAAATCATCAGAAGATTGCAACCATTATAAAAAGACGGTCGAGGATAACCGCATCTTCAAATTTCTCATCAGGCTGAATGTCGAATTCGATGAAGTTCGAGGAAGAATTATTGGAAGACAACCTCTGCCTTCACTTGGAGAAGTTTTTTCAGAGGTTCGTAGGAAAGAAAGTCGTAGGATGGTGATGTTGGGAAATAAGTTATCAAACGATACTGTTGAAACTTCAGCCCTGGTTACTACCGAAGCAAATATCAACAAAAAAATTGATGATAAGCCTCGTGACTGGTGTGATTATTGTGGAAAGCCTCGCCATACGCGTGATACATGCTGAAAAATTCATGGAAAACCCGTTAACTGGAAGAACAAACAAGAAGCCAAATCTGGTCGTATAGCATCAAATCATGAAGTCGAAGCATTTCCCTTTAATAAAGAGCAGATAAATCACCTACTAAAGCTGCTGAAATCCAATTATTCTCTTGGTATTCCTAATGTTTCCTTTGCTCAAACAGGTAACAACTCAAAAGCCTTATCTTGTCGTTTAAATCCCATTCATGCCCAGTGGATCATTGATTCAGGGGCCTCGGACCATATGACAAGTATTCCCCACTTATTCCAAACATATATACCATGCCCGGGCTCTGAAAAAATTAGAATAGCCGAAGGTTCATATTCCCCTATTGCTGGAAAAGGTTTAACCAAACTTTCAAATATTATTAATCTTAAGTCCGTTCTTCATGTTCCTAAACTTGCTTGCAATCTTTTATCCGTCAGTAAGCTATGCAAAGACCTTAATTGTCGTGTTATCTTTGATGAATCACATCGTGAATTTCAGGAACAGAGTTCGGGGAAGATGATTGGCAGTGCTAAGGTGATAGATGATCTTTACTATTTTTATGATGATATCTTCAATAATAAAAAGGTTCAAGGCTTGAGTAGTATCAGTTCTACTTCTAATATAAAACAAATAATGTTATGGCATCTTAGACTAGGGCATCATAGTTTCCCGTACCTTAAAAACTTATTTCCTCTTTTGTTTAAAGGATTGGATTGTTCACCTTTTTATTGTGAAAGTTGTTTTCTATCTAAAATTCATTGGGCTTCTTATCCTCCAAATTCTTATCGATCATTGAAACAATTTTACTTAATCCATAGTGATGTTGGGGTCCCTCTAAGGTCACCACTATTTATGGGAAAAGATGGTTTGTGACCTTTATTGATGATCATACTCGTTTGTGTTGGGTGTATTTGATGCATGAAAAATCTGAGGTTAAAAAACTATTTAAGGATTTTTATATGATGATTGAAAGCCAATTTGAAACTAAACTTGGCATTCTTCACACTGATAATGGCATGTAATACTTCAATGAGGTTTTAGGAATTTTTCTGAAAGAAAAGAGAGTTTTTCATCAATCCTCTTGCATCGATTCTCCGCAACAAAATGGCATTGCTTAAAGAAAAAATAAACATTTACTCGAGGTTTCTCGTGCTATAACGTTTTGAATGAATGTTTTAAAATATTTGTGGGGAGAGGCTGTTTTGACAGCATCATATTTGATTAATAGGCTGCCAACTCGTGTTTCTTAAATACAATAACCTTTTAGATTTTTTCAAAAATCTATTTCCTCAAGCCCAAATTTCTTCTATTCTTTCCTGTAAAAGTGTTTGGTTACACTGCTTTCGTCATCTACCTAACCGACTTCGGTCAAAATTGGACCATCGGGCTGAAAAATGTGTTTTTGTTGGTTATGCCCCAAATAAAAAAGGGTACAAATGCTTTAATCCAGCAACAAAAAATATTTTGTTAGTAATCGTCCTTATTTTGAGAGAAAAAAATTCTTCAGAGGGAGAAAAAAAAAAGTGAATCAAAATTTTGGGATGTTATTTCCTTACCAAAAACTATTCCTTTGGTATCTCCAAATACTGATTTTCTTAAACAAGGAAATGATACTTAAGTATTGGAAAACCTGGAATCTCGTAGCACTAATATGCCGAACACTACTTTACCTCTATTAGAGGAAGAAATCCTACCAGTGGCTTCACAAGAGCCAAATCTTGAACTTTAAGTTTATTCTAGAAGAAATAATCGTATAAAGGGTAGAGCCTGCTATTGTTTTTCAGCAAAGCCAGTTTGAATTCCCGAGCAATGATTCTCTGAATGTTTAAGGTACACACAATCATAACTTACCTACAGTTACTCCTATTATGTCTGAACATGCAGAGCCTTCAAGTGAAATTCCTACTGACCTTGACATCCCAATAGCCATATAAAAGGAACCAGAACCTGTACTCAATATCCTATTGCCAAAAAATTGTCCTATAAAAAACTTTCTCATAGACATAGGGCCTTTACCTCAAAGATTTCACAGTTATTTGTTCCAAGGAGTATTCAGGAAGCACTGGGTGATTCGAATTGGAAATTAGTAGTACAAGAGGAGATGAATGTTCTTAGAAAAAATGGAACTTGGGAGGTGGTTGATTTACCCCGAGGAAAGAAAGTTGTTAGGTGTAAATGGGTCTTCACTATTAAGTGTAAGGCTGACGGTAGTGGGGAAAGATATAAGGCGAGACTTGTGGCTAAAGGATTTACGCAAAAACATGGTATTGATTATCATGAAACATTTGCCCCTGTAGCAAAAATTAATTCCATCCGAGTACTATTATCTCTGGCAGTCAACTCTAATTAGCCATTATACCAATTAAACATTAAAAATACATTTTTGAAATGAGACTTAGACGAGGAAGTATTTATGAGCTTGCCACCAGGATTTGAATGAAACCATGCCCAAGCCAGCAAAGTGTGCAAACTAAAAAAGTCGTATATGGCTTAAAACAATCCCCTAATCATGTTTTGAACGATTTGGAAAAGTTGTCAAGAGATATGGATATTGTCAAGGCCAGGCAGATCATACTATGTTCTTCAAACACAGTGAGAACGGAAAGATTGCAGTGCTGATCGTTTATATGGATGACATCATTTTGACAGCTGATGATTTAGATGAATTGGTCAGATTAAAGAAGAGGCTAGCTGGAGACTTCGAAGTTAAAGACCTTGGAGTTCTAAAATATTTCCTCGTGATGAAATTTGCCAGGTCAAGAGAATGAATTTTCGTAAATCAACGAAAATATGTACTTGATCTACTTAATGAGACATGGCTACTTGGGTGTAAAGCTGTGGACACCCCAATTGAAGTCAGTATGAAGTTGGAAGCGGCCAAACCCGAGAACATAGTAAATCGAGAAAGATATCAGAGGAGGGTTGATTTATCTATCTCACACACGCTCCGATATAGCATTTGTAGTTAGTATGGTAAGTCAATTTATGCATTCTTCTGGACATGAACACTTTGAGGCAGTATATAGAATTCTTAAGTATTTAAAAAGCTCTCCTGGTAGAGGGTTATTGTTCAAGAAATGAGATCATTTTCAAATAGAAGCCTATACAGATGCAAACTGGGCATGACGTATAACAGATAGACGGTCTACATCAGGCTATTGTACTTTTGTTGGAGGAAACATTGTTACTTGGCGCAGCAAGAAACAAAATGTTGTAGCAACGAGTAGTGCCAAAGCTAAGTATAGAGCACTTGCCCATGGAATTTGTGAAGTTATGTGGATAAAAAGACTTCTAGAGGATTTGAAGGTCACAAGTTCTTCTCAAGTGAGAATCTGTTGTGACAACAAGGCAGCCATTTCAATTGCGCACAATCCAGTTCTACATGATAGAACCAAACATGTTGAAATTGATAGACGTTTTATAAATGAGAAACTCGAATATGGCATGATTTGCATTCATTATGTACCTTCTACTGAACAAATTGCGGATATCCTCACTAAAGGATTACAAAAAAAATAATTTGAAGTTTTAAGAAGCAAGCTAGCTATGGAGGATATCCACAAGCCAGCTTGAGGGGGAGTGTTTAATTAGAGAATATTATGTTTAATAGATACAAACTTTTAAGGGATTTGATAGGTGTGTAAATATGCAAGTCAATATCTCAATATCAGAATAATTAGGAATTAGTCACTGCACAAATTTTTATTTCCTAGTTTAGTTTTTGTATGATTCCTATTTAAATAAACATCTTGTAACGTATTCAATATGGTGAAATATAATGTTTTTCTATTCTTTCTGATCGCCTACAGATATATACACGAGACAATCCCTCGTTCTTTGTATCATGGCACGATCCAGTCAATGTGAGGGGTACAACCGTATATGCTTGATCGTTGTGTCTGATAGTTCGGGTGGTTTAAGAATATTGCACGCGGCTTGATTTTATTGATCGAGCCATGTTTACGCGGTCCGAAAGGAGGTGCATCATACAAGGTTAACTATCCATTTTCGTGTGGCATGTGGGACGTGTTCGAGGCTCATTTCATTCGGAGTAACAACTACAAGACGACACGACAAAGAGGAGAAATCGACTAGCACTACATGGGGTTGTACACCAATCAGACTCATCTGAATATCACCAACTCGGATTTAGGCCCAGTTGTACGGCATCGAGAGAATGTAAGGCGACCAGACCAGCCGGCTTATTATCAGATATTACGTGCTTTGTACCCGATCACGAGGAGCACTGGACATGAATGGAGGCAACAATTCGCCGATTTACGCGCCGACCTTGGAGATATTATGCGTCCCATAGCCAGATATATTGGAATTGACCATGACGACGACGACGACAATGATGGTGGTGATGAGGTGCAGCCACCGAGGAGAGCGAAATGGTAGTTTAGAGATTTTTATTTTAATGTATTATTAGGAACTATTTAATTTACTTTTTTTTTTTTTTTATGTATTATTAGAAACTATTTAATTTACTAGTTTACTAGTTTGTTTTGTATTTTAATCTACTAGTCCATTGATCTTCTTATGTATTATAGTTGACTAAATTCATGAATTTTGCTTCTACGGACAAGTTTAAATATTAAAATATAAAACACAACATTACAAGTTTAAACATTTCAAACATAAGTTAAACATTAAAATACAAAACACAACATTATGAGTTTAAACATTCTAGAACATAAGTTAAATATTAAAGTACAAAACACAACATCACAACTTTAAACATTCCAAAATATAAGTTAAGCATCAAAATGCGACCGATGGTTATGATTACCATCAGTCGCACTCAATCGCCACAATCCATCATCTTCTGACTTTTTGCCAAGTAATCTGAACGGACAAGAATGTTTCTGAAATAGCCCATCATCCTCTGACTTTTTGCCAAGTAACCTGAACGGACAAGAATGTTTCTAAAATCGCCCACGTCATCCAGATTAATATCTTACACGCATCAAAACATGGTATTTTCTTATTTGACAAGGATTAATCAGTTGATGACGATGACAAATTGTTGTGTCGTTTGCCCACATAGTTAAACGCCTTTCTACTATCAAACACGACATCATGTTAAACGAAGTGACTATGATCGTAAGATTCTTGTTCTTATTCCTGCATAAATATAAAGCTTATTAAATTAATTTTTTTTAAGGGATTTCGTATACTTCTACACATAATGAAAGGTAGCATTTCGTGTAAAACTAATAAAAAAAATCGTGTTGTATTGCACAAAATTAGATGTTTAATTTCGTGCAATATAACACGAAATGCCTGAAAATGTTGAAATTTGACAAAAAAAAAAAAAACACGTATTTACACTTCAAAATCGAAGTCAATTTCATCCGTGTTGATATTTGTTGTGCTCTAAGTTCTAACTGATATTGTCAGAAAAAATATACAATATGAAAAGTTTCAAAATTAAATGGTTGAGAGAATTTGGGAAAATTGAAAAAGAAATGAATTATTTTGCACTCGAGTGGAAAAAATCACACTAAAATAGCAAAACTCTTTTCATTTATTGCCATTTAATTCTTCCCTTCCTCAAAATTGGGCCTTGGTCCGAAGACGGACTTTGGGCCTCAGTCCATTTCTTCCTTGCTGCCATTGGCGGGAGTTCAAAAAACACAGAAATATTCTTTAGCCGATAATTCCACAGAAATGTGAACAATAAATTCTCCTTTATTTTAAGCAGCAGAAGATACTCGAAAAATTGGAGTACAGATTTAGCGAAACAAGAAATTGGAGTACCTGCTCTTCCTCTCAAGCTATGGATCTTGCTAATCTCCGAAGGTCTAATTTTCACACACAAACACACACTCAAAATCCCCCAAATTGTTTATTTATGTAATTTCTTTTCGAGTTTTTGCAGTCGAATTTCGGAACTCGGAAACGTTAATGGAGATTCCGTACTCGGCCCCGACGAGGAGGAGAAGTTGCTGAACCACGTCGCATTCGAGCTTGAGGTTAGTAAATTGAATTTTTTTTATTCATTTATTTTATTTTCAATTTAGGGGTTTGTTTTTTTGAAATCTTTGTGGGGTTGGTAAAATTGCGATTTTGTTTTTTGGCCAGAGCAAAATCAATTGGATTTTTTCGGAGTGCTCTTCGAATTTAAATTCATTTTCAAGTGGAGAACTTGGTAAGATTCATTTTGGTTTACTATTAAGTGTTGTATATGATTTTTTTTTTTGAAGTATTCATGAGTGGGATTCTTTATACTGTAGATGAATTCTTCGGGGAATTGAAGAAAGAGGTGGGTGAAGTCGAGGGCGAAAATGCCGGCATAGATGCTGAAATTGAGGACCTTCAAAGGAGATGTGTGGAAGGTTGGAAGTGTATTTGTGAAATTAGGATTATTTTTGCTAACTCTATCTCTCCGGGTAAATTACGCTCATCCCCCTGAGGTAAAGTCAAATTGCGAAAAACCCCTAATGTTTGGGTAATTACAACCACCCCTCAACTATGAATTTTCGTACACGTCCACCCCTTACAGTGTCAAATTTAGTGGAATCTTCTAGATTATGTAGAATATTCTCTAGTCTGTACCCGTTTTACCCCATTTGAGCTCCACATTTTGAAATACGATGATCATAAGACGTGTCTCTTGACTTGTAAATATCTGATTTAGAAACTGCATTTTTGCTCAAAATGAGTACAAACTAGAGAATATTCCACGGAAGCTAGAAAATTCTGTTGAATTTGACACCATAAGAATGGACGTATAAGAAGGCTCATAGTTGAGGGGATGGTTGTAATTACTCAAACATGAGGACTTTTTAGTAATTTGACCTTACCTCAGGGGGTGGTCGTAAGTTACCCTATATTTCATAATCAATTCAATTATTCAAGTTAAATGGCGGTTGATGTAATGTAAAACACAATATCACTTTAAATGGGACATGCGGCAGGAGAGTTGTCGTTAGTTTCGTAAGGACATTATATACATGTATAGGATATATATTATTAATATTTGTGATAATTTTTCTTTTGGTCTTCTTGTTTTGTTATCACTGCAATTACAATTGTATTCCATTTGATTTCATTTTCCTCAACGTGTAGATTGTGATAAAATGGAGAGCGAGCTGGAGAAATTACGTTGTTCGTTGGAGCTTATCGAGTCGCAGGTTTGTTGCAACTTTGTTACTTGGTTTGAATCACTCGTAGAACAAACATTGGCTATAGAGTAGTTCTAAAATGTCTAAAAGACTGCAGTTTATAAGAAAATCCTAAAATTATCTTGGTTAGCAACTGGTAGTTTAAGTGAACAAATTCAAATGTTAAGTGTAATAGATAACCGGATAACAATCAGATTCAATAAATTTTACTATCGATTTTTTTTGATATTTTTGTTGCAGAATTCTCAGAGAGAAAAAGAGGATATGCAAATAGATGTCTCTTGCCTTACAGATGATCAGACTGACTTTTCGGACAAACGTGGCTCGAGGTTTAAGGTTTGGCTTCAACCCTTACTATTCATAAAGTTCTGTAACTATGACTATTATTCATGTGTACAATAATAAAAATTTGCAACCGCATAGTCGTGCTACCAAAACACTTGATTTCTTAGTTGTTATTACATATAGCGTCATGGTGTTAAAAATGTGTTCTTCTCTGACGTCGAAAAACTTAATTTTTAGAAGTTGTTTTCTTCATTTCTTTGTCGGCGTACAAAATTGATTATCAAGTGAACTTACCTGCCGACCCCGTTTTTGTTCTCCCTGTCAAGATGTTAGAACTGAGTCGGCAGATTGAGACGAACACGACGACTTTGAAGACATTGCAGGATCTTGATGCTACTTTTAAAAGGTTTCTTGTGCTCCTTTCCGAAAAAAAATTGACTTGATATTCCCTAGTTCGTCTTCACCTATTGGTAAACGATGATTTTTTTGTCTTATCAGGTTTGAAGCTGTTGAGAAAATCGAGGACGCATTGACAGGTCTTAGAGTAATTGAAATTGAAGGAAACATCATCAGATTATCGTTGAAGACGTGCATCCCATATTTAGAAACTGTGCTGCGTCAGCAAGAAATAGAAAACATAATCGAACCACTAGAAATGAACCACGAATTGGTAATCGAAACCATGGATGGAACCTGCGAATTAAAGAGTGCTGAGGTAAAGTATCTTCTAAATGATTTTGAATTGTACTATCTGCAAGTTTTTGTATGACTCTTACGTGTCTGTAGCCTATAACCGATGTGTGTCATTTTACCGCGAAAGGATGTTTTTCTGAGCTATTGCAAGTTACTATATTTCGATGAGAAAACTTACTCCTTGTTAATATGCATTAATCATTGCTTCCTTTTTGGTTGTGTGCAGATCTTGCCTAATGATGTATACATTGGTGAAGTTATTGACGCTACAAAAAGTTGCAGGTTCGCAACTTTCTCGAGTACTTTTTCTGTTACTCTTGCTTCTATTATTGCAGTGTGGTTACAGAGTTGAAAGTGGACAAGTGCTATATATTATTTTGGTGATTTGTTAAATAGAGACTGACATGTTAACTCTTTAAGTATTAAATAAGGCTTTTGTGATTATGTAATTGCAACTCATTTTTCGATAAATAGAATGTTATGTACCTTTTAATCGTAGTACTGCCTAGATATAATAGCCATTTTATGAACTTGCATGTGTTTGGAAAGAGAACTAAATGTTAGGCCCATTGGAACAGCTTTTTAACTCCCATTTCAAATTTTCCTTTCGGCTCAATCAGAAATTCCGAATTCTAAGTCCCATTACAATTTGACTTTATTTTATTTTTTTTATATTTTTCATTTTTATATTTTTATGTAGATTCTTGATTGTCAGCTCTGATTTGTGCTTTGTTTTGGTACTTCCAGGCAGACATTCTCAATTACTGAAACCAGGTCTTCGTTGGAGTTTTTCGTGAGAAGGGTGCAAGACAGAATTGCTCTTTCCTCACTTAGACGATTCGTGGTCAACAATGCAAATAAATCAAGGTTAGTTACAATCAGTCTGTACGCTTGTTTTGAGTTTGACCGCATAGTATTTCAGCTTATCCTTCTAGTAATTTAAAAGGACAATTGGGGATTAGTAACTAAACGAAAGCTACCTAATTTACCTCGTTGCAAAACTTATTTGTAAGTGTTGTTCATTATGACAGTTTTGTTAAAGTCATAACCGTTTCTGGCGACAGAAAAAATCATTTTTAACTTTTACCAATATATATTAGATCTCCATTTCACTTTCTTTATGTACTCGCTACTCACCCTTCGTATAAATAACTCACAAAGAGTAAATTAATTTGGTATCCCAATATTTACTGTTAATATTACTTTTATCACATTAGTTTAATTCTCCTAATTTATTTTCCATCTTGTTTCTCACCTACTACTATTGCATTTGTTCCTACAAGCACTTTCTTGTTATGTTATCGAGCTCATGATATTGAATTTGCATGTAGCTAAAGGGGATGGAAATGCGGATAACTATTTCCTTTTCTAAATCAATGTTATTTTTATCAAATTGTTTTTCATGTTATTGTTTTCAGGCACTCGTTTGAGTACCTCGACAGAGAAGACATAATAGTAGCTCATGTGGTGGGTGGTGTCGATGCTTTCATAAAGTTGCCTCAAGACTGGCCATTATCATATTTGCCGTTGGAGCTAATATCTCTCAAAAGCACGACTCGGAACTCTAAAGAAATTTCGTTGAGCTTCCTCTGCAAGATTGTGGTAAGTGGTGAAATTTCATTTTATTTATTTAGGGTAAATTACAAACACCCCCTGAGGTATGGTCAAATTACAAAAACACCCCTCTTGTTTGGATAATTACAACCACCCCCTCAGCTCCTCAAATTTAGTGGAATCTTCGAGATTATATGAAATATTATCACTTTTGTACCCGTTTTATACCATTCAAACTCTACATTATGAAACAAGATGATCATAATATGTGATTTTTAACTTGTATATATCAGTTTGTGGTGCATTGGAAACTGTATTTTTACACAAAACGAGTACAAAGTAGAGCACATTCCACGGAATCTAGATGATTATGTTGAATTTGGCACCATAAGGGTGGAGGTGTAAGAAAAAATCATAGTTGGGGTTTTTGTAATTTGACCATACCTCAGGGGGGTGTTTGTAATTGACCCTATTTATTTATTTTCCATAGGCAGCTAATTATTATTGTTTTATTTAATGTTGGGAACCGGATCTAATATAGCTTAGTACCTTTGAATCTGTAATATAGCAATGGCCCCTCGATGATGAAATATTGTTAGTTTGATCCTAAATTTTAGCGAATAATTAGTTTATTAGATAAACTAGCCTTCAAGTAAGTTCGAATTAGATAAGTTGCAAAATATTGGCTATAATAGTGTTAAGGCCTCGTTTGGTTCTTGAGATAAGCTGAATAGAAATCATATTATAATTTACATATGTATGTATATATGTCTACATTTGATTGCACTTTCACAAGGAATAGATAGCTACACATTGGACGTGCATTTCTTAACCGAACAGCGTTTTTTGTATTTCTTTCTGTTTCAGATTTGTAATGAATAAATTAACATTAATAGGAAATTATGTTTGAGCTTGTGACATAACATTCCTTTAAGCGAAATATTAATACAGTCTGGACTAAAAAAAAATCTAATTAATTTAGCGAAATATTAAATTATCGAGCTAATAATTTAGTACACTTTTACCGACTCGGGACCGGTAGAAATTATTATTTATGCGATGTTATTAATTTTTCGAGATTTTACTGTATTTGTTGTATTTGTAATATAGGCTGTGTTTATATATTTCATGGTACTAAAAACGCTTGGATATATGCTTGAATATGGGTTGTGTATATATATTTATATGTGATATAGAGTGTTTATATATATTAATATGATTGATTAGGAAGTGGCAAACTCGTTGAGCGTGCACTTGCGGCGGAATATGTCGAGCTTTGCTGACAGTATTGAAGAGACACTCTTGCAACAAATGCGTGCACAACTCCACCCAGCCGATAGTACTGTTTCGGCAAAGTAGTGACTATTTTAACAACTCTCTCCGAATCGAAGTTCGTTGTTCAATCAGAGTGAGAATCGAATTATGTATCAGGTTTTTTTCTTAAATTAATACAGTTAGGACGATTAAACGGTTGTTTTGTAAAGCTGCAGGGATTTGTTCTGTAATTTCACTGTTCAACGCAAACAGTTATTATTGTGTAATAGTGTAATATTACTGTGTTGATCGTTCAACAAATTTAAACATAATAAAAAGTCAAAAGAATTAATATTATTGTGAGTGACAGTAATATTACTATAACAACAGTAATATTACCGTCAACCACAGTAATATTGCAATAATAGACAGTAATATTATTATGTTACTTCGTGAATAACTCAAACAACAAAAAAATCCAAACAAAATAATAATATTGATGTGGTTGACAGCAATATTACTATAACAACAGTAATATTACCGTCAACCACAGTAATATTATTGTGTTTACAGTAATATTACAATAATATATAGTAATATTATTACGTTACTCCGTAAATAACTCAAACAAAATAAAAAACCCAAAAAAATAATAATATTGATACTGTTGATAGTAATATTATTGTGTTTACATTTATTTTACTGTCAACGACAATAATATAATTACGTTGACTTGTCAACAAATCAAACAAAAAAAAAAAAATTACGTTAATTTACTGTCAACGGCAGAACAATTACATAAATGTATTGTCAACGACAATACAATTACGTTAATATACTGTCATTGATTGATAGTATAATTACGTTAATTTACTGTCAGTGACAGCACAATTACGGTCAACGTTTAGCGGCGGACGTAAAAAAAAAACAACAAAAAAAAAACAAAAAAGAACACTAAAAAAAGTTAACGCCGGAGACCGGCGGTCAACGTTGGAATCCGGCGGCGGAAAAAAAAAAGACCAGAAAAAAAAAAAAAAGAGTCAACGCCGGAGACCGGCTGCGGAAAAAGAAGACCAGGAAAAAAAATATAGAAAAGTCAACACTGGAATCCGGCGGTAAAAAAATTTTTTTTTTTGAAAAAAAAAGTCAAAATTGGATTTTTGTGGTCAAAATTGATTAAATTGGGATTACAATTAAGAATTTGGTATAAAGGGTTGTGGGTAATTTTGCCATATACATGAATGTTTTCTTTATTTATAATAAATATTAAGGGGATGGGCTTATTGGTGAAAAAGATATAACCGATAAACCTAGAATAATAAAGATGGTTGGTTAGGAACCTATGCACAAAACCATCTAAATATTAATATAATTTTGCAAAACGGTTTTAAATAAAAAACAAAAAAAGAAATCTACAATATTATTAACTTGCATCTCAAGAAATCGATTTCGAGCCCTTCCCACCGTAGGATCTTCATTCCAGATCGCAATCGGAGGGTCCGATGGCCTCGTCTGTTATATGGATAATTACAATGCTCACAATACGAGAATCTGCATGCGGAATCCAGCTACAAGAGTATCAAAAACCGCAGATTTGAATATAGAACCGAATTTCGAGCATATATATCATGTCCTGGTTTGAACGGGAATCACCCGGTGATGTGTACAAGATTGTCTTAGTGATTATGCCATGTGGCAAACGACTCACTAATATTGATCCTGTGCAAGAGTCATCATGAGCCTTTCGGTCGATGATTGCTATCGAGACTCGAGATATTAAAGAGTAGTGGACTACGTTGATGAATATACCACACCCTGGTGGTAATGTACGAAACATGGAATTGGTCGGAGTTCGTGGTTATGGGGATATCTTTTTCAGATCTCGGTCTCAACGTGATAATGTATTTATATATAATGTGGCGTAAAAGAAATGCGCGCGACGACTCTTGCTTCCAATGGTTACTACATAAGAATATATGTACGTGGAGACTATGGTTTCACCCACACTTAGCAAAAAACGAATAATTGCACCAACAAAAGGTTGAGCCTTCTCTTTAGTAAAAAAACGGGCAGTTGCACCACATGGTGTATTTCACCAGGTGTAGGATCCGATTGCAGTCTTTGTAAGATGGAACGACATTCCTAAATATTAGGAAAACTTGGAATTAATGTTTTAGTTATTCATTTTCTTTAAATATTAGGAAAACTCGAAATTTGCTGTAAATAATATGTGTGTGGGGTTTCCTAACACAACCACCCAACTTCCCACTAAATCACTAACCTACCTCATGTCTTCCCATTATGTGTTAGTGGTAGAATAACCTCTTGTGTAACTTCTCTTGTAACTCCCGGTGGTTTTTCACCTATATAATGGAATTCTCCCTCCCCCATATTTACACCCTTATTAATTTCTCTCTACAGATTTTTGTCTTTGCATTCTCTCTCTATCCTTTATTATTGTTGCTATACTTTATTTTCCACAATCATCAAACCGAAAAGCAATACCATTAGGGCGATTTACAACACGTTATCAGCACGAATTGCTCGCGGTGATCGTGGAAGAACAATTGTTCGTGGGGCTAGAATACTTGGAGAAATTGTGAGCGTGGTTCGTTTGTGAGACGGTGATCTGCTTTAGAAGAACGTATAATCTTCCCGGAAGTAATTGAATTTTATCAATTTTCGAGTAAGCCCTAATCCCATGATTTTTTTTATGAAAAGCATCCTAGATAAAATTTGAAATGTCATGAAATAGATGAAGAATATGAGATCTCGTCATTATTTATCATATTAATATCATGACTACGTGCATTATACATATCCTCAAATATACCATGTTTTTCAATATATAATACTTTAATATTTCATGTAATGATTGTATGTGGATATACAATACGAAAGGCTTGAATATATGTCAGTATGCATGATTATTTATTTGTGATTACTGTCGGATATTGATTATCTTTTTAGAAATGTCAGTATATTATAATGTCTTGCTCACTAGCCTCTTGATTTCGAATACTTCTCTTACCTGATGCGAAAACCACTGTGAATGGTTCATTGGTAAGAAATTGTATATTAAAACAGATTTAAATCCATGTATATACATGCGGTGATGAACGGGTTAGTTTAATAATCATTAACTGTTGAAATATTTTTCAAATTAAATCAGGAAGTATCATACATGTTATTTATGGTTATAACATGATCAATTATATGATTTATCGAGCATGCTATGTTATGATCAGATTACAATATAAAATTTAACTTGACTGGCCCAATGTTTATTTCTTTACGTGTAAATTCTTGACAATATTTGATTTGCATTTATGCTTTGCCTATTTATATTAGGATGGAACATTTGAGCAAACTTGATTTCACCCCTTTGAATGTATCTGGTGAGAACTATGTGAGTTGGACAATGGATGTTAAGATCCATCTCACTAGTAAGAAATTGAGGATGGCAATCGTTAAGGAAAATTTGCTTAACGAAGCCCAGAAGGCTGAAGCCATGATTCTGATTAGGAGGCACTTAGATGAGGTCCTCCGCCTAGACTACTCATCGATTGAGGATCCCCAAATACTATGGGATGCCCTGGCCAGTCGATTTGATCACCAAAAGACAATCCTCTTGCCTGAAGCAAGAAACAAATGGATTCACTTACGGTTTATGGACTTCAAAACCGTTAACGAGTATAACTCTGAAGTATGTCGCATCAAATCCACCCTGGAGTTTTGTGGAGAGAAACTAACTGATGCTGAGATTCTGGAGAAGACGTACTCTACATTCCCTGCCTCACATATGATACTATCTCAACAGTACAGAGCCAAGAACTATACTCAGTTTCCAGAGTTGGTCACAGTTCTGCTCCTTGCCGAGAAGAACCTTGATCTTCTTTTGAAGAACAACCAGGCTCGACCAGTTGGTACTCGACCTTTGCCAGAAGAAAATTTGGTCAATCGAAATCCTCAACCTTTGCCAGAAGCAAATTTGGTCAACAGAAACAATCGTGGTGGAGGCAGAGGCCGTGGGTTCAATCGTCGAGTGAGGGGAAGAGGTAATAGGGGCGGACATGTTCCTTATAATAGGCCACCTAATGGTCCCCCACAGTATGGGCAAAGGGGGAATATGCCAAGAGGAGGTAACAATGCTCGACCTAGAGGTGCGCAGCAGAATAGAGCCCCGAATCAGAATCAAAATCAGAATAGAGATACATGTCATAGGTGTGGTGGAACTGGGCATTGGTCACGCACCTGTCGTGCGAGGAACATTATGATTGGTAGTGTAAATAACAATGCACCACCGGAGACCAACCTGGTTGAGATAGACGTTCTCAATGAGGAGCCCATTGCTCGACTCCCAAATCTGGGCATATCTGACCCAATGACCCAGTTTGGAATATGATTGGAGTGTTATTTTATGAGTTTAGACATTATATTCTTCTATGTTTCTAGTTTATCAATTTTAAGCTATGTTGTTTATTTGGTCATGCTTATGAACCAATTTCGTATTTGGATTATGTTTGTGCTTTATTTTCTGGACTATATTTTATGTGGTTATGTTTTAATTCAGTTTTTATGGTACTCGGTAGAGTTATCTTGTTTGGATTTTATTAAAGTATTTTAAATTGCGGAATATATGATTAGATTTATTTATCTTTCTAGACATGGCATGTGGGGATGAATGTCTGGCAGATAGTGCGACAACGCACACTATTCTTAGGGATATGTCATATTTTGTTAGTTTCATGTCTAGTAAGACTTCTTTGACTACTATATCAGGCACATCTAGTATAATAGATGGTTATGGTAATGCCCATATTATGTTACCTCATGGCACAATTCTGACCATTAGAGAAGCTCTTTATTCTCCACGTTCCAGTAGAACGCTGTTGAGTTTTAAAGATATTCGAGCCAATGGTTATCATGTTGAAACAACCGATGAAAAGGGGATCGAATATATGTGCATCACCTCTAACGTGTACGGCCAGAAGCGTACCTTGGAAAAATTAGATGGACTTTCGATAGGGTTATATAGGACCAAAATTCGAGTGCCAGAAGCACACCTTGTCGATTGCTCGAAGTCTGGTGATCAAAGCAAATATTTTCTATGGCATGACCGACTGGGACATCCGGGTCAAAGTGTGATGCGCCGAATGATTAACACATCTATTGGGCATCCACTAACAAATAAGGATCTTGTACACAATGATAAGATATGTGTACCCTGTTCTATTGGAAAACTTGATCCTAAGCCAGCTTATGCACAAACTAGTAAATATTCTCTTGGTTTCTTGGAACGAATCCAATGAGATATATGTGGCCCCATCTCACCACCATGTGGACCTTTTAAATATTTTTTGGTGATGGTTGATGCTTCGACTAAGTGGTCACAGGTCGATTTGTTGTCTACGAGGAACGCTGCTTATGCTAAACTCCTCTCTCAAATAATAAGATTGAGAGCACACTATCCAGATTATCCCATTAAGTCCATTCGACTGGATAATGCTGCAGAGTTTACGTCGCGGTCTTTCGACGAATATTGCATGTCTTTAGGTATTGACATAGAACATCATGTATCGCATGTTCATACCCAAAATGGCCTTGCAGAGGCATTTATTAAGAATTTACAGAGGATTGCACGAACTTTGGTAATGCGCACCAAACTTCCAATCTCTGCTTGGGGCTATGCAATATTGCACGCAGCTATGTTATTGTGATTGAGGCCCACTGCAACCCAACCATATTCAGCGTTACAGTTGGTGTCCGGAAGTACACCAAACATTTCTCATTTACGCACATTTGGGTGTGCAGTTTATGTACCGATTGCTCCGCCACAACGGACCAAGATGGGACCTCAACGTAGATTGGGCATTTATGTTGGTTACATATCACCATCTATAATACGATATTTAGAACCCTTGACAGGCGATCTCTTTACCGCTCGATTCGCGGACTGTCACTTTGATGAGACCGTCTTCCCGCCGTTAGGGGGAGGAAAGAACGTTCACACTAACGTTCCTGAAGAACGGCGTGAAGTTGTATGGAATGACCCCACTGTGTCTCATCATGATCCCCCTACTTCAGTCAGAGAGTTTGAAGTACGTAGACTCATAGATCTACATAAAGTAGCCAATAATATGCCAGACTCATTCTCTGACTTAGAAAAAGTGACGAGATCTCATATACCAGCTGCAGACGTGCCTGCAAGGATAGAAGTCCCAGAAGGACAAAACGTGGGAAGGCCATCAGTCCCTGCTAACCAATCATATCTCCCTGCCCAGAAGAGGGGGAGACCAATTGGATCAAAGGATTCTCATCCCCGGAAGCGGATGAATGCCCAACAGTTGAATGAGGTTAGCAATAGCAATAATGGGATCCCACCCGATCCATCTCATGAAATAGTTCCGGACTATGGATCCGTCCTGGAGACGAAATCGGGGGACGCCTCGATATTTGTATCCATTCCCGAGAATAGAGAAATCTCGGTTAGTTATTCATGCATGAATGAGGTGTGGCATCGGGATGAAATAATCATCAATGATGTGTTTGCTTACACAGTAGCTACTGAAATTGTATCGAGTGATGATATTGAGCCTCGATCAATTGATGAATGTAAACAGAGGGATGATTGGCCGAATTGGGAAAAAGCAATCCAGGCTGAGTTTGACTCATTGGTAAAAAGAGGAGTGTTTGGGCCGGTAGCTCCTACACCTCCTGGAGTTATACCCGTGGGATATAAATGGGTATTCATAAGGAAAAGAAATGAGAAAAACGAGATTATGAGATATAAGGCTCGTCTCGTAGCACAAGGATTTTCTCAGCGACCTGGGATTGACTTTGAGGAGACATATTCTCCTGTTATGGATGTTATTACATTCAGATATCTAGTCAGTTTGGTTGTATCCGAGGAACTGACTATGCAGCTCATGGATGTGGTCACAGCTTATCTATATGGGGATCTAGATACAAGTATATATATGAAAGTTCCTGAAGGACTTCGATTACCCGAAGCAATTAGTTCCAGACCACGGAACACGATCTCAGTTAGGTTGAGACGATCACTTTATGGCTTGAAACAATCTGGAAGAATGTGGTATAATCGCCTAAGTGAATACTTGCTCGGAAGGGGATACGTGAACAATGATATTTGTCCTTGCGTGTTTATTAAGAAAACATGTTCTGGGTTTGCTGTTGTAGCAGTTTATGTTGATGATATGAATTTGATTGGGACTCCTGAAGAAGTCCGTGAAACAGCCCAACTCCTAAAACATGAGTTTGAGATGAAAGATCTCGGTAGGACTAATTTCTGTCTCGGACTTGAGATAGTACACCGTGCTGATGGAATTTTGGTCCATCAATCGAACTACATCCAGAAGATGTTAAGACGCTTTAATATGGATAAAGGGAAACCATCGAGCACGCCTATGGTAGTCCGATCATTGGATAGGTCGAAAGATCCGTTCCGTATTGTGGAGGAGGACGAAGAAGTGTTAGCACCTGAAGTGCCGTACCTAAGTGCAATAGGCGCATTATTGTACTTAGCTCAATGTACTCGACCTGATATCGCATTTGCGGTAAATTTGCTAGCAAGGTTTAGCTCAGCACCAACACGCCGCCATTGGAATGGTGTAAAAGACGTATTTCGTTACCTTAAGGGTTCAATAGACATGGGTTTGTTCTATCCCTATGCATCATTAAAGGATGCAAAGCTTGTGGGTTATGCTGACGCTGGGTATCTGTCAGACCCACACAAAGCTCGTTCCCAAACTGGATATGTGTTTACCATTGGGAACACAGCTGTGTCTTGGAGGTCTACAAAACAGACCTTAGTTGCCACCTCATCGAATCATGCAGAGATTTTAGCACTTCACGAGGCAGTGCGTGAATGTACATGGCTTAGAGCCATGAATGGGCATATTCGAGATTCCTGTGGATTGGCTACCACAGAAGATCCTACGATCATATTCGAGGATAATGCAGCGTGCATTGAGCAAATGAAGACGGGCTTCATTAAAGGTGACAACACCAAGCATATAGCTCCAAAGTTTTTCTTCAATCAGCAACAACAAGAGCTCAAACAAATAATGATCCAGCAGATTAGAAGTCAGGATAATTGTGCTGATTTATTTACTAAGTCATTACCTAAAGTCACTTTTGAAAAGCATGTTAAGGCTATTGGCCTGCGTAGATTATCTGAGCTCGCTCCCTTATAGACATTAGGGGGAGTTAACTTGAGGGGGAGTACCCTGTAGGTACCCAGTATCCAGAAGATACCTAGATGCCCTAGTATACTCTTTTTCCTTTTTGCGGGATTTATTTTCCCACAGGGTTTTTGGTTACCCGCTAAAGGTTTTAACGAGGCAATATAGCTGATTGGAAAGATTGTGCGTTGTACTCTTTTTCCTAACCGAGGTTGTTTTGTCCCACTGGGTTTTATTACTCGGAAGGTTTTAATGAGGCAACATGAAATGCACAATAGTGGTTTTGATAGGAATCCCCAAGGGGGAGTGTTGTAAATAATGTGTGTGGGGTTTCCTAACACAACCACCCAACTTCCCACTAAATCACTAACCTACCCCATGTCTTCCCATTATGTGTTAGTGGTAGAATAACCTCTTGTGTAACTTCTCTTGTAACTCCCGGTGGTTTTTCACCTATATAATGGAATTCTCCCTCCCCCATATTTACACCCTTATTAATTTCTCTCTACGGATTTTTGTCTTTGCATTCTCTCTCTATCCTTTATTATTGTTGCTATACTTTATTTTCCACAATCATCAAACCGAAAAGCAATACCATTAGGGCGATTTACAACAAAATTAATATTTTAGTTAATTTCTTTAAAATTAACGATCCTCCAAATATTTCTTCAACTCATTGTGTTTGTCAACTAGGGTTTCATATTAGCCGCCTCTTGATATATATTATATATAACAGGCAAAAACAGAGGGAGATAAAAATCTGCCATTAAAGCAATGATTCAGCAACTGCATGTAGACGTGTTGGAGGAAATTCTGTCAAAACTCCATGTTAAGGATCTCTTGAGATTCAAATCCGTATCGAAAAAATGGAATTCAATAATCTCCACCCAATACTTCATTAACTTGCACCTCAAGAAATCAATATCGAGCGCTTCCCGCCATTTGATCTTGGTTCGTGATGATATCAAAGTGGAGCTGACATGGCCTGAAGAAGCCATCATATATTTCCTCGGAATATCCTCCGACGGTATTATCTGTCATATAATCAATTACAACGCTCGTACAACAATCTGCATGTTGAATCCAGCCACAAGGGTATCGAAAACTGTGAATGTTAATAATAAAATCAATAATATCATATCCTGGTTCGGACGAGAATCTTCCGATGACGACGTGTACAAGGTTGTCTTAGGGGTTATGGCACGTAGCATAGAAGAAGAAGTGGGAGAAGACGAAGAAGAAGTACTTCGCATGCAGCTCGTCGCCCTATCCGTCGACGATTGCAATCAAGACTCGGTATATTATTCAACATAAGATATTAATATAGATGAACATCAATTAGCTTTCGATTTTTACGAGCACGGAACCCTTTTCAATGGAATAGTCCATTGGCTTGTGACCCGAGCCGACACGGTTATGGATCTCGATCATACGTCGTCATCGGTAATGTTTACGTACAATTTGGGCCGAAAATGTGTCGGAGAAATAATACCTACGCCTGTAAACCCACAAAAGCGTGGCATTATTGGTGTTATAGATGGATGCATGTCTGTAGTATGTGAAGATTGCAGTCGTGAGATTTACGAGGTTTGGGTAATGAAGGAATATGGGATTAAGGAATCTTGGACTAAGTTGATGAATATACCCGAACCTCCCGGTGATAGTATACGGAATCTCGTCTTGGATGGAGTTAGTGACTATGGGGACATCCTTTTCAGGTCTTGGACTCAACGTGATAATCATAATGTAGTTATATATGTTGGAATTATTTCAATAGTTATGTGGGCTCACATATGTGACGTAAATGTGTATGGCTATCTTAAAGAAAGTCCAAATTAATTGTGATCTAATAAAGGTTATTGGGTTGGACTTATGGGTATTAAACTATAATTATGGGCCTAATGTGTAGAGACAATTAGGGTTTAGTTGTGATTTATTGATGGGGCTGAATCACAATTATCATATAACTGGACTCTACAGTTATATAAAGTTTCGTGGTCCCCAAAGAAACGCAATCATTCCGTCTCTTCTAAAATCCATCGTTAGAGAGATAATTAAGGAATTGCGGATTCTTTGGAAGACCTGTCCCAAATCCGGTGGAGATTCGAAGATTCGATTACATGATGTAAGGTACGCTTCCGTGTTTATGTTTCTTTATAATTTTCGTTGATTCAAGCATGTTGGTTCTTGGGATTCGTATGTATGTACGATAAAATTTCTAACAAGTGGTATCAGAGCCACCATGTCTTGAATTATCGGGGATATTATGTTTATTATATTTCCTTATTTCGAAGTTATGCGAAATATGATTTTGTGGATTCAATTCTGAAAAATTATGGTCCGATTATGAACTTCGAATTGTGTTATGTTATGTGACAATTTCTTAATTTGTTAAAATTCATCCGGCCTGTTGTTTGTTAATTGTTGAATTAATTTCAGAATTGTGTTTTTTTTAATTGCTGAATTACAAATCTGGAAATTGGGTTGTTTATGTGAATCTGAATCTCGTTTTTCAATACGATTCTATAAGAATCTTTTAACAGTTGTTGTATGATAAATTCACTTTTTGGGTTGATTAATTTCAAATTTAAGGTTAAATTATTTGGTTTCAATCCAATGGGTTGAAGAATTAAGTTTTACGGCACAAATCTGAAATTCAATCGATTCGATGGTGAGGGTGGCTGCTGTTTAGGTCTTCCCGGCGGAGCCACCCCTAAGGACCCACCACGGTTAATCCTTAACCAGCCCTCCATGTCCATCATCCATATTGGATCGCCGGCGGTGGACTCCGCCGCGTAGACATGAGCCAGAATTTGGTATTTTCCGGCGACGGTGGTGTTGATTGGCTGTAAAGTCTAAAGGAGATTTAGGTGGTGACGGCGGGCGGGTCTGGAAGAAGAAGGCAATTGGCTTTAATGGAGTTTTTGGGAAATTGCAATTGGGTCCCAGATTTAGGGTTTCTGTAATTTCAAATTTGGTCCCCTAATTTGAGTTTGAGATATTAGCAATATTTCAATTTGGTCCATATTTTGGTTATTCCTCATTTTCAGCCGGGGTCAAGTTGAAATAATGAAAAATCTGTATTACAGCCCTCAAGCTTTCGAAAACTGCATTTCAGTCCCCATTTTTAAAGTTTCTCCCAAAACAGTCATATATTTTTCGAAAATATATTATAAATCTCAAATTAAGTATTTCTGAATCTTAGGTCCCTTTTCTCTCAAAGGATTTTCTTTCAAAATTTCAGTTAAGTCCTTTAAGTTGAAAGATTTTCTGGATTTGGGGCAAGGGCAATTTTAAGGAATAAAAAAAAAAAAAAGGTTGATTTAAGGTTTTGGGGTTGTTTAAAATAATTCAATTATTTTGAGGGACCGAACTAATATATGAATTCTTTTAAATTCATTTAAGGTTTTGTTTGGTCAATACAGTGAAATTCATTTTGAATTTCAAATTCGGTTTTCTAAGGCTAATTTAGGGAATTTTCAGATGATAAAGTTTATGCCGTTTAGACTTAAATTTTTTGAGTAATGGGTCAAAATTAAGGATATATACAAATTATTTTTAATTAAATAAGCTTCTGATCCATTATCCTTTAATCGTTATCGAGTCAAAATATGGATAATGGTTATTATTAACCAAATAAGATTTGACTCATTCGGTGTTTGACTCGAAACCTTTGCTTTAAGTCTAAATCGAAATATTAATTTGCTTCAAATCCATATAAGGTTAGATTTATTGGTTATAATTTATTTTGGCTTCTAAATCTAAATAAGGTTGAATTGTGAGCCCCACATCATCTTTAGCTCAAATTCAAAATAAAGATGGATTTGATGTTTTCAATTCATACTCATTTTTATGAATAACCATATTACTGAGTTTGATTTGAAAACAATACAATGAGGTCTTTAGAGCCTTAGCGTTCAACAACGACTTTTAATTTTTTGAGTAATTTTTTGGTATATCTAATGACTTGTTATTAAGTTTGTCTGACATTTAAAAGAACTAATTGAAGCATGACGCCACCCTACGTGACATCTCTGTGTAGATTAGCTAATTGAGAATGTCAAGATGTTTATGTGTATGTGAATTCATGCGAGTTTTAACACTACCCCTACGGTAGGTTAATACTTGGCCGAACCACATATGCAACTGTGGTAATAAACATGTGATAATTATTTGGCTCCATGTGAATAAAAGTTACATCCCTACGATGAACTTATTATTTGACAGGATTTATTATCAATGTTTGATTACTACAATAAGAGTGTCACTTACAATTAATATTACTGTCCCTACGACTTGATATTAATGTTGTGCTAGGCATCTTGAGATGTATTCCATAGTTATTTAAAATTTCAAAGTCAAACTTTGGATCATAATGTGAGCATATTGATTTTATTTGCATTCTCTATTTAATTTATTTATCTACTTACACATTGTCTGCCTATAACACTTTTGTGCTTAATTGCACAATTTTTTTTTATTATTCTTATTATTATTTATTATGGTGCATAGATCTTTTTTTTTTTTTTTTTTGGATAGAACAATAGAAGAACTTAGAGTATATCATCGTTCTAATTATAAAATTTAAGATCATTAGGTGCATCTATTTTAAATAACTTTTGGGGGCATAAGGTTTAATTAGGGGTTACGTACTAGAAGGTTCCTTAAAGATAGTAAGGATACGTTTTATTTTAAAACGATAAAGTTGCAACAAATTAGATTTTGATATCTATTGCTTATAAAGAAAAGGAACATAAATGAGCACATCAAGTAATAGTCTAATCTTATTTTGAATTATAGCACTTCAGTTAGTGTGGTTTCACTGACTTGAAAGTGGATATTGTTTAATTTATTTTTCTTCGTGAACGGTCAATATAAGGTTTGTTGTAATACATAAAGAATAAAACTTTGACCGTACACACGAAGAATAAATAATTAAGGGAGAAAAGACTAAGTGCTAATTTTGACTAGTACACCATAAGATAAATATCTGTAATTGCAGTTTACATCTCAGGTACGTTGAGAAACGTAATCATGTTTGTTTCTCACTTTAATTTGTTATAAATTTTATTTTGACTTTGTACCTAGACACATTTAGTGAATAGATCATGGGTTACACTATTCACGTAAGTGTTAATTGATATTGAAAGATATACATCTATAAAGGTTATGTAAGACATTTGGGATTGGGGCTATGAGGACTCTTAGGTTTCTTTTGAATTATGAAATAGACATTTGGTACCGTCATTAGATTGATTTAGATTTTCTCTTGAACAAATTCGGTTAGCTTGTTCATTTGAAAACATTAAGCTTGGTCTATTTCATAATTCAAAATTGACCTATAACTTAAGTAAAAGTCTCATACAGTAAAATCTTGCATAAGCAATTTAAAATGGTACAAATTTCAAGAATAGAACATTCAAGGACATTCAAAGAAGTATGATAAATTATTCTTCTTCGCTAATGTACATTTAGGAGAAACATTAAGTGCTGCAATATATTATTTTTAAACGGGGAAATTTAAAAACTTTTTAAGGATGTTGAGTTTGAGGGGAGAAATTTAGATTAGAGACATTGTCTTTAAAGATGAATCAATTTGATTCGTAATACTGCTTTTGACAATATGCATGTTTTTATGCTTGTCATTGTTTGAAAAGTAGATTTGGAGTTTTGATAAGACAATGTTGAACAATTCCCCAAATCAAGTTATGGTAATTGTCACTACAGAGAGCAAACTCAACAACCGTAAGAGAATAAACCATTAAAGATGAGTTAGAATTTAGAATGACAATACATTAGGATCTTATCGAATTGCCATAAGGTGTGAATTTATTTGGTTACAAATAATTGAGACCAAATGTAATTCAAATGGGCAATATTGAAAGATATATAGTACGTTAGTCATTAAAGATTTCACTCATATCGACTCTATTAAGAGATTTATGGACACAAGGAATATGTTTCTCAAATGGTAACATTTATGGAACAATAAAGTGCAACCATAAAATCTTAATATTTAAAAATTTAAAGGATAGTGATTGCAAACTAAAGTAGTCCATTAATGAAATTAAAATTTCCGTTAATGATATTACAATCCTAAGCTAATTATCTCATATGCATTTTGAGATAAATAAAGTTAATGATTGTACATGCCCAAGGATCAGTGGGAGATAATCTCACAACAAAAGGAGACTTGTTTAGTCTCATTTCAATGCCCAATAAATATTCTTAAAGTAAAAGAATGTGCGCATTCGGTTAAGACGTGCATAAAGTTAGGCAGATATTTGAATAACCCTATAAAGTGGATCATTTAGCAAAGCAGCCAAATGGGTTATACAGTAATTATAGGGAATGTAAGTTATATATATATGCTCATTTATCAAAATCAGATATTTAGGGAGATCGTGTGGTTTATTTCTGATTTGAGTTTTATGATGTGTATAAAGTATAGATCCATTTTGGTTAATGTAGACCTAAGTGATTGAGCTATTTCGACATGGGTGTTAAGCAAACACTTTAAGCTCTTTTCACGATGGTTATGAATTTATGGTAATTTTTGGCATCTTATTTTGGAATAATACTATAAACTTTTATCACTAGGCTGCACATTTTAATTTATGCGGTGACAATACTTAACAGTTTTATATTCAAACAACAACAAGAGCTTGTAAAGTTCTTTAATATTGTTAAAGGTACAAAGTGAATATTACATAGAGCATTTTAAGCTAAACTCCACAATTGCAGATCCGCTTACTAAAGGATTAACACATAAGGTATTTCATGAGCATTGCTCATGTAGGTGTTATATCATTTAAGGATATTATGGTTCAGTGGGAGTTTGTATGTAAGTGTATAAATATACACATTTTGGTAGCTGTATGGCATGTTTGGACACAATTTGTCTATTTTGGTTTTCTGCAGAAATAAAGTATTTGGCTGCACTTTGTACAGTTGTGTTAATATTTGGTCTCAATAAAGTTTAAAGTAGGACCAGTTGGAAATAGGCATGATGTTAAGATCACATTATATGTAATTTCCATGCTACACACCATGATTTGATCTATGTCGTTTGGCTATATTGGTATACGTGATTACTGTTGGGTTTAGACACGCTCAATGTGACGAAAGCCTCTTTAGTCCTATATTAGTATGGTCAATGGACGAGATTGTAAGGAATACCTTTTTATATGATAGCAATTTTGAGCTCATAATGTGTACACATTTATAAGGTATATAACATATGTGGCCCAAGTGGGAGATTGTTGGAATTATTTCAATAGTTATGTGGGCTCACATATGTGACGTAAATGTGTATGGCTATCTTAAAGAAAGTCTAAATTAATTGTGATCTAATAAAGGTTATTGGGTTGGACTTATGGGTATTAAACTATAATTATGGGCCTAATGTGTAGAGACAATTAGGGCTTAGTTGTGATTTATTGATGGGGCTGAATCACAATTATCATATAACTGGACTCTACAGTTATATAAAGGGTCGTGGTCCCCAAAGAAACGCAATCATTCCGTCTCTTCTAAAATCCATCGTTAGAGAGAAAATTATGGAACTGCGGATTCTTTGGAAGACCTGTCCCAAATCCGGTGGAGATTCGAAGATTCGATTACATGATGTAAGGTACGCTTCCGTGTTTATGTTTCTTTATAATTTTCGTTGATTCAAGCATGTTGGTTCTTGGGATTCGTATGTATGTACGATAAAATTTCTAACAATATATAATGTGGCGGAAAATAAATACACGAAGAATCTTGTTTCCGGTGGTAATTACTACATAAGGATGTACGTCGAGACTCTGGTTTCACCTGGACTTGGCCTAAAAAGGACGACGATTGCGGCAATAGAAGGTTGAGCCTCTTCTCTTGAGTTTTTTTTTTGGTTATTAATTTTAATTACAATTTCAATTTAATCTGAAGAATTAATTTTTTTATATTGCGCAAACTACTAATATTCAATATTCAGCGTTATCGTCTTATCGATCGTCGTTATTTCACAAATTCTTCATGCGCTCCGGATTCATTAGTTCAATTACGAATTAAACTTTTGGTTGTGTTGCGTAATTTTACTTAAGTGCGTACTTTGACACCGAATCTGGACAAACCCCTTGATGCAAACGGATTCATGGAACTTGGGTTCATTAACCTGGTAGAACTTGTTTATGTATCCGTGTTTCGGACATGTTTCGTGTCCGACACTCTAGAACACCTAACGGACACCTTATGGGTCATTTTGCAATTTCTAAAAAGTTAGGAACATGTTTGGATAATAATTTTCCAAATAATTTTGTTGCTTCGCTAATTATTTTGATAATAATATTTATTTTGAATATATTTGTAGATAAGTATATAAAAAGAATTTATATATACATAAAAAATTATATATGGATATAGTATATATATATATATATGGGATTATTTTATAGACCCAAAATATGTCCAAATAATTAGTTAGGAACATGTTTGGATTATTTTTCCAAATAATTTTGTTGCTTTTTATATACTTATCTACAAATATATTCAAAATAAATATTATTATCAAAATAATTAGCGAAGCAACAAAATTACACTTTAGGGGAAACCCCCCTCATTTCGAAAATATTTTGACATACCCCCCTGGGCTACCCTGAAGTTCCTATAATACCCTTCTAAAATCAGTTTTAACCCTAGCCACTCACGGTCTCTCTCTTCTTCTCCCAGATTCAAAATCCCGCCTCTAGAAACCTCTCACCGGCGAAATTGCTTCCTGGAGCCATAACTCTCTCTCCGGTGGTCGGAATTCGATGGTTTAACTACCGTTGGATTCCTCTCGTCGAGCTCTTTCTTTTGGTGGTGATTTCATTCAGTTTCGAGCGCGGATCTGTTTCTGCAATTTTTTTTCACTCGAGGACGGTGGTCTTGCCGGAGCTTTATTTTTGTGTTCCACCCGTCGAAATTTGACGGGTCATCCACCGTTGGATTCCTCTCGTCGGGATCTATATTTTGATGGTAATTTCGTTTATTTTTATCTTTTCAGATTTATTTCTATATTTTTTTGCATTTCCCAGCAATAACATCTCTCTATCTCTCGATCTCTTAGTGTTTGTTGATTTTTGAGTGTTTTGATGTTTTTTTTTTCAAATTTTGTTGATTTGCACTAAAATAATTTCTTTTTGTTTTGATTTTGCAATTGCAGCTTAATGAAGGCCATTGATCATTTCCTTGAAGGTGTCAAATTTTTTCTTTTGAAGTTACATCTGATTTGTTCAATAGACTGTATACATTACTGTACATTACTATACCTTACTATAGTAACATGTAGTTACATATGCGTATATTTGTGTATTTTTTATTTGTATTTTTATTGGTTCTGATGGTATTTATAATTTGAAATTTGTAAATTTTTGTTGGGGTTTTATGAATTTATTTTGTATAAGTCAGTATTCGTGTGTGCATACAATTGATCGACTAAAAACATGGGGAAAGAAAACGAACATAACTATGAATTACTATAGGTACTATAGCTACATGTAGTTATTTTCAGTACTGTAAACATATTGTTTTGAAAATTAAAAAAGAAAAATTAAAAAAAAATAATTTTAAAAAAAATTAAAATATATATATATATATATATATATATATATATATATATATATATATATATATATATATATATATATATATATATATATATATATTTATATATATATAACAAACTGGTTTTTTAAAAAAAATAAAATATATTTATATATATCTCAGCGAATATGATAAGTGCCGGACCTATACATACATATATATATATATATATATATATATATATATATATATATATATATATATATATATATATATATATATATATATATATATATATATATATATATATATATATATATATATATATATATATATATATATATATATATATATATATATATATATATATATATATATATATATATATAGACACACACACGCTTATATTTATACTATTTACACATTTCCCCCAAGTTTAGGTACCCCTTTTTTGGGGCATGCATTTCCCCGTGTTCGTTTCCCGTTTTGCCGTATCGCCATTTCCGTGTCTATACTACATAGCTTATAAGTACTCCCTCCTCAAAAACAATACTAGCAACAAGTGCCACGTCCCTCTAAAAAAAAAAATCAAAAACAAAAACAAAAGAACGTTAATATTTGGAAGATGATTAATTTAAGTTTGGCGTAAATTGCAAATAGGCCCATGATAATTGCACTTAATTAAAAAATGGACATCCAACTTTTTTGACTTCCAAATAAATCCACCTGATTCAAACTTATTTGCAAAGAAGGAAAACTCTTTTATATATACACCAGAAATACCCTCAACTCCTTGATAACCTAATTCAACTCCTTCATGATTTACACCCCAATTTAGTTCAATTTCACCAATTAACCGCCGAAGACTTTTTTATCAAATTTATAGGGGATAAAGTCCATTTTATCAAATTAAAAATTATGTGTCAAGTTGAGCTAAGCCGATACATTATTTTTAATGCGTCGATTAAATGCCCCTTAAGATGAAATGGCCCTTCGTTTTTTACAAGATCCAACTTTTTCTAAGGGGTGGAACGGAATATACTCTCTCTCTCTCTCTCTCCTCCATCACCGTTTGCTCCTCAGGTAAGAGACGATGCTTAAAACCCCTAATTTGAAGATTTTTGTTTTTCGAATTTCAAATTATAGCCACATCTTGGAGACCACTTCTCCCCAATTTTGCTTTGTACCAGTGATTTATGCTTTTTTTTTTTCCTTTCTCTTAAGTTGAATTATTTGATTCCACACTTTTAGGGTTTTCAAATTAAAAGGAGTATTTTCTTTGATTAAATTATTGTAGATACTTTATGAAGTTGTTGTTATATTTTTACTATTGGTTTGTGAAATGTGCAAAATTTTATTTACATTTTGAGTTATATATATTTAATTATTTTTAAGGGTAAATTACGGCCACCCTGAAGTAAGGTCAAATTACAAAAAAAACCCTCATCTATGAATCTTCTTACACGTACACCATTGCTGAATGGTGTCAAATTTTGGTGGAATCTTCTAGATTATGTGGAATGTTTTCCAGTATATACCCGTTTTACCCCATTCGAGCTCCACTTTTTGAAGTAAGATGTGCCTCTTGGCTTGTAAATATCAGATTGTGGTAGTGCATCAGAAACTGCATTTTTGCACAAAACATGTACTAAGTAGAGAACATTTCACGTAATCAAGAAGATTATGTTGAATTTGACACCATAAGGGTGAATGTGTAAGAAGATTCATAGTTGATAGGGTGGTTGTAATTAACAAAACCAAAGGGTTTTTTCTGTAATTTAACTTTACCTCGGAGTGGCCGTAATTTACCCTATTTTTAATAACTCATCCCTCCACTTGGTATATGGATGTGATGCAGGCTTTTGTAAATTGGAGGGGGAGGATTAAAATTATCTTTTTAATTTAAACACAAAAGATCATAAGAAGAGAGGGAGAATCTAGTCTATCATTCGACACAATCATGCAGCAACTACCGGAAGATGTTATCGAGGAAATTCTGTCACGCCTCCACGTTAAAGATCTTATGAGATTCAAATCTGTTTCCAAAAAATGGAATTCGATAATCTCCAGCCAACACTTGATTAACTTGCATCTCAAGAAATCGATTTCCAGCCCTTCCCACCGTAGGATCTTCATTCCACATTCTAAAAGCGTTGTCTATAAGGGTCTCCAAGACGATACCGAAGAGCTGCCGTTGCCTCCGGGAGCCATCGCGTATTTCTTCGGAGCCTTCGATGGTTTGCTCTGTTACTTGCAGAATCACGATGACGCTACTAGAATCCGCATCTGGAATCCTGCTACCAGAGTATCAAAAACCGCCGATTTAAAATTGAAATTCGATAACTTCGTGTCCTGGTTCGGAAGAGAATCCTCCGACGACGAGTACAAGCTTATCTTAGGGATTAGGCCACACGGAAAGCAGCTCGCAAATAATCATACGCTGCTCGTAACCCTCTACGTGGATGGTGACTCGAGTAATTTTTCAGCCCAAGAAATCGATTTAGATCAATTAGTTTTCAAACCTTACGAGGAGGGAACCTTTTTCTGTGGAATAGTCCATTGGCCTGCGAACCGAAATAGTTACTGGGTCGTTTTTACGTACGATTTGGGCCAAAAATCTGTCGGAGAAATAGCAATGCCTGTAACATCGCAGAATCACCTATGTGGGCTTGGCGTGGTAGATAGGTGTTTGTCTGCAATTTGTGGAAACTGTGAGGGCTTCTGTGTAATTTACGAGGTTTGGATAATGAAGGAATATGGGATTAAGGAATCATGGACTAAGTCGATGAACATACCTCACCCTGCCGGTAATATACAATACATGTACTTGGTTGGGGTTAGTGATTATGGGGATATCTTTTTCAGATCTAGCACTGAACATGTTAATTTATTTGTATATAATGTGGGGGAAAAGAAATATACGGCGACTCTTGTTTCCGATGGTTACTTTGTAAAAACGTACGTCGAGACTCTGGTTTCCCCCAACCTCGGCAAAAAAAGGACAGTTGGAGCAACATAAGGATGAGCCTTCTCTTGAGTTTATGGTTAGTTTATTTTCTGGTAAGTAGTATTTGTTTAATCGGTTATATGTTTCGGTTTTATTGAAACGAAAAAAGGGTATGCGGATCTCGTGACTGATTTCAAGACTAAGTTGTGTGAAAATAATTAAGTTCTTTCTGCTTTTTGATTGTAATAGTGAAAGTAGCTGGTGTTTAAAGTCGATGTTTAGGTGAAGACGTATTTAAATCAAGGGTAAATAGCATTTAACCCCCCTGCGGTTACAAACTTTTGCAGATGACTCCCTTGTGCTTGTAATATCGGCACATAACCTCCTTGTGGTTTATGGGGTAGCTTCCGTTAGTTTTTTCCGTCAAACTTAACCGCGTGTTTCAAACTTCAAGGGGGTCATCTGCAAAAATGAAAGCACAAGGGCGTCATCTGCAAAAAAAATACTTTCACGTTTGACAGAAGCGGTTAAGTTTGATGGAAAAACTAACAGAAGCTACCCCATCAACCATAAGGGGGTTATGTGATGATATTACAAGCACAAGGTAGTCATCTGCAAAAGCTTGTAACCATAGGGGAGTTAAGTGCTATTTACCCTTAAATCAAAGGTTTGATATTTTGAAGGTATTGTGCTGTTTAATATGTTAGTCATTTTTTGTAGGGTTTTCTTTTAAGAAAGTTCTTAGGCTTGTTGGCTTAATTTGGTAGATCCAAATTATGGATGCTGACTGAAAATCCTCACAAGTTTATATACAACACATTTATATACATGTGATATGTATATATATGCTTTATGTATCTGATGTAGTGTTATATACATTGATTAATTAGTAAGTGGCGAACTCCTTGAATGTGTACTTGCATCAGAAAATATGTTGAGCTTTGCAAACTCCGATTTTGATTCATTAGTAAGTGGCGAACTCCTTGAGTGTGTACTTGCATCAGAATATATGTCGAGCTTTGCAAACTCCGATTTTAGATGATGCATATCAAGTTTTGCTCGGAGCGGTGGATTCGGTCACACATTAGGAGATAATCTTGAAACTGAACAAAGAAGGAGAAAACGTATGCATAGGGAACAATGTTCTAAAAATCGGCGGAGGCGGTCCTACGATTTTAGTGTCAATGTTTGAAAAATAGGTTTTTTGCCTGTGAGGCGGTCTGAGGCGGTTCAAGGCGGTCAAACCTTTAAGGTGGGTCAAACTTCGGTGGCAAAAATCGGCAAAAAATCGGTCGAAAATCGGTTTTTTTTTTTTTTTTTTTTTTTGTAAATCAAAATAAAAGTTGGGATTTTAATAAAAAAATTGAGTTTATGCTTTATTTTGTTTATGTTAATTATTATTGTTAAACAACTAATGATGTATGCCAAGAATGTATGTAAATTCAAAAAAATTGCCTTTTTATTTTTATTTTATAAGGATATTTATGTATTATGATCTTATTATTATTAAACTTTTATTATCTTATTAGAATATATACATGATGGAGATATAACTATGTTTAAATATTTTTTATCTATGTTTTGAGTATTTATATAATATCTACAAATATATTATATTAAATTTTGGGATAATTTGACAAAACTCCCTCATTACACAAGTATCATTACAATAAGTCCAATTTTATTTTACATTTTCCAGATAAATCCAAAATAATTTTGTTTAATTAAAAACACTTAATTATCACCATTATACCCCTAATTAAGAAAAAAAAGTATATTTAATTCTGATATTAAAAGATATATAATATTTTTTTCCATTAAGGGATCCTAATAATTAGGGAATTAGTTAGCTATTTAATGACCATATTATCTCTATCCTATCTAATAACCTCCATTTTAATCGGCAAACTCAAGATTTAACACCAACCCACATGGGAATCACAAAAACGAAGCAAATAAAGAAGAACCCTTTAATCTCTTTTAGGGTTGTTATTGTTTGTTTAGCAACCGACAATGACCTCTTATTTTCTCACTCTCTACGTGTTTTTTCTCTCATTTTTCTCCGTTGGGAGCTTCAAAAATTCCAATATAATTGCAGAGATATAATACATGTTTCTGTTTTTATTCAGATTTTTTTATTTTATTTTAATGATTGTTGGTCATGGGAATTTGTAATTATACGGAGTGATTTTCATGTTACGTAGTTGTTATACATAGTGGTTTTCATGTTGTAACTGTTATATAGAGTGGTTTTCGTGTATATATAATTGTTTATACAAAGTGGTTTTTATGTTGACATAGTTGTTATACAGAGTGGTTTTCAAGTTTACATAGTTGTTATGCAGAGTGGTTTTCATGTTACATAGTTATTATACAGAGTGGTTTTCATGTTCATATAGTTGTTTTATACAGAGTGGTTTTCATGTTTATAAATACTGGTTTTTATGTAAAAAAACTGGAAAGAAAATAAAAAAAAAAACATTTTTTAAAAAAAAATCGAACTTAAGAAAAAAAAAACCATGAAAAACGAAAAATAAAAATAAAATCATTTTTTAAAATTAAAATAAAAAAATATGAAAAATATAAATAAGGAAAAAATAATTTAAAATAAAAAACCGAAAGGGTGTGACAGGGAGATAATTGGGGGATTGTGTAGGGAGAAAATAGAGGGATTTGCATAACTACCAAAAAAATAATGGATTTTTTAAAATAATATAATATGGTAAATTTTAGCAATATTAATTAGGGACATTTTGGATAATTCCACACATTTGGATTTATAATAAATATCAATTGAAAAAATGGATTTATCAAGAAGTCAAAATTGAATGAGGGGTGTTTGTCATATAACCCCTTAAATTTTAGGGTAAATGGCAAATAAGCCCATGACAAGGGCACTTAATTAAAAGAGGGACATCCAACTTTTTTGTCTTTCAAATAAATCCAGCCCATTCAAACTTATTTGCAAATAAGGAAAATCCTTTTATATATACCAAAATTACCCCCAATTCATTGAAACTCAATTCAACTCCAATTTCATGATTTACACCCCAATTTAGCCCAATTTCATCAATTAACCAATTTTAACCCTAATTTCAATTTTGACCCCAATTTTGACCCGCCACCACCGGAGACCGCCGATCGCCGCCGTTGACCGGCGTTGACTTTTTTTTTTTTTGAAAAACTTTTTTTCCCCAGAATTTTTTTCCGGCCGGTCAACCGCCGTTGACCGCGGTCTCCGGCGTTGACTTTTTTTTTTTTTTTTTTCGTTTTTTCTTAAAAAAATATTTTAATTAATATTATTGTCATGGCTGCTAAATTACTGTCTCCGGCAGTTATTTAACTGTCGGAGACAGTAATTTAACTGTAAATTGATTTTTTTTTTCTTCAAAAATATTTTAATTAATATTATTGTCTTTGCTACTAAATTACTGTCTCCAGCAGTTATTTAACTGTCGGAGACAGTAATTTAACTGTTAATTGATTTTTTTTAAAAATATTTTCATTAATATTACTGTATTCGTTGCTAAATTACTGTCTCCAGCAGTTATTTAACTGTCGGAGACAGTAATTTAAATGTTAATTGACTTTTTTTTATTCTTAAAAAAAATATTTTTAATTAATATTACTGTATTCGTTGCTAAATTACTGTCTCCAACAGTTATTTAACTGTCGGACACAGTAATTTAACTGTTAATTGACTTTTTTTTTTTAATTTTTTTTTTCTTAAAAAATTTATTTTAATTAATATTACTGCATTGGCTGCTAAATTACTGTCTCCAACAGTAATTTAACTGTCTTAGACAATAATATTAATAATATTACTGTTCGGGAAAATAATATTCATAATATTACTGTCCCAAATAGTAATATTACTGTCTGAGACAGTAATTTAGTAGTCAAGATAGTAATATTAATTAAAATATTTTTTTTCTAAGAAAAAAAAAATTCAAAAAAAAAGTCAACGGTGGTTGACCGGCCGGAAAAAAAATTCAGGAAAAAAAAAAGTTTAAAAAAAAAAAAAAAAAAAAAGTCAATGCCGGAGACCGGCGGTCTCCGGCGGTCAACGCCGGAATCTGGCGGGAAAAAAAAACATTTCAGAAAAAAATTTATTTTCTGAAAAAAAAAAATTTGGGGGTTAATGTGATATATTTGTTTAAATCCGGGGTCAATGTGTAATATTAAGGAAGTTAGAGCATAATGGGTGGAATTGATAAGAATTATATTATGGAGGGTATTTTAGACTAAAGATATGGGGATGGGTTTAATTGAGAGACTGTTTTTTTTTTTGAACCAAAATGCATTTAAGTCCCATGTGATGGGCCCTTTTGCCATTCGCCCTAAATTTTAAAAATCGATTTATTTCCGATTTATCACCGATTAATCACCGCCACACCGATTAATTGTGAGTCGGTCCCTGACCGCCTCCAACCCGATTACCGTTTTTTACAACCTTGATAGGGAAGACAAAGTGATTTTCAATGAAATGGAAGTGTACCTAAGTAGTTTTAGGGCCCTTGGGGAATTAATAAAGTGTATGTGTAAATTAAAGGGTTTTCTTATGCATAAGTCTTTGACGGGATAATTATAGTTTTTGTCCCTGTATTTACCACCAAAAAAGATTTTAGTCCTCAAATATTTGTCGCCATGAATTTGGTCCTCAAACTTACCATTTTTTGACAATTTTGATTGACCGTCAAATTTTCCAGTTAAGTTGGATAGAATTGTCATGTGCTCCTCATGTGACATCCACTTGGCACCATACAAATGAGCTGAAACTAAACTTCTTCCACCTCATACTTTACCTCTCCCCCAAATATTTAATGCTTAAATTATGTTAGTGGATTTGAAATCTAATTCCCTTTTTCAATTTCTCCCCAACATTAAACCTGCCATTTCCTTGACCACCTTTTGCCGCCTTCCACCACCTCTCCATCACATCTTCTAAGAAAAATAACAAGAAAATCAGCCTCTGCAAAACTAGAAAAGAAAAAAAAATGGCGCACATTGATCCTCGCTCCTACACATACCACACTTCAATCTTGCAACCCCAATAGCAAAATAAAAGGGAAAAAACCACCACCCGATGTTGAAATCAAAACCACCACCACCTGAGCTTCTACTCATCTTTTATGCTACAACAAACAACTTGAGATGAAATTAAAGCTGTAACTTCTGAAATTACCAAATTCAAAGTTTAGAGATTGCAACTTGAAATAATTTACCAAAATCAAAGATTATTAATGCACGATCGTGATGTTCCAACTCCATAAACATTTAAAATTTGTGAAATTAGGGTTGAGCGATTACGGTGTTGTATTAAATCTCCTCAATTTGAGGATTAGAAAGTGGAATTTCGGGGTTGGATTTTTGTTGAAATGAAATTAGAGGAAATTAGGGATTTGGAAGGTAAAAATTGGGGGAACCTGCCAAATGGACTAGTTGTGTTCCAGTTGGATTTTTTATTGCCACTTGGACCTCACGTGAGGAGCATGTGGCATATCCCTCCAAGTTAACTGAAAAAGTTGAAGGCCGAACTGAAATTGTCAAAATGTGGTAAGATTGATGACTAATTTCGTGAATTTAAAAGTTTGAGGACTAAAATCGTTTTAGGTGGCAAGTATAGGGACCAAAAGTGTAATTATCCTGCCTTTGACCAACTATCTTTATTATTCTAGGTTCAGGGGTTATATCTCTTCAGCCAATAAGCCTATCTATTTAATATATATTATAAATAAAGGAAAAAATAATGTGTATGACAAAATTACCCCCAACCTGTTAAATCCGATTCCTAATTGTAACTCCAATTTAACTTCAATTTAATCAATTTTGACTTTTTTTAAAAAAAAAAATTTCGCCTACGGTTTCTGCCATTGACTTTTTCTTTTGTTTTTTCTTTTCTCTCTTTTTTCTTCTTTCTGCTTTTTCCGCAACCGGTTTCCAGCTTTGACTTTTTTTAGTGCTTTTTTTTTTCCCTAATTTTTTTATCTGTTTTTTTTACGACCGCCGCTGACCGTAATTGTATTGCCATTAATAGTAGTTCTACTGTCGTTGACAATACATTTACGTAACGTTTGTTTTTTTTACGACCGCCGCTGACCGTAACTGTATTGCCATTAATAGTAGTTCTACTGTCGTTGACAGTACATTTACGTAACGTTGACAATACAATTACTGTCAACCACAACAATATTATTATTTTTGGTTTTTAAATTTTTTTTTTTGATTTGTTGACAAGTCAACGTAATTATATTATTGTCGTTGACCGTAAAATTACTGTAGACACAATAGAATTGCAATCAACCACATCAATATTATTTTTTTGGATTTTTTATTTTGTTTGATTTGTTGACTGGTTAACGTAATAATATTACTGTCTACTATTGTAATATTACTGTAAAAACAATAATATTATTGTGGTTGATGGTAATATTACTGTTTGCAGTAATACTACTGTGGATGACAGTAATATTTCTGTCAACCACATCATTATTATTTCTTTTGGCTTTTTCTTATCTTTGCCTTTGCTAAATGATCAATATATTAATATTACTCTATTACACAAATAATAGTGATTTTTGTTGTGTTAATATTAATGTGGTAGAGAGTAATATAGCAATATTATTGTGTTAAACTGTAGTATAATTAATATAATTGTGTTAAACAAAAATATAGTTAATACGACTGTCAACCACAACAATATTGTTGTTTAAACGAGGGGTAAAATGACGTTAAATAAAAAAAAAAAAAAAGTCTAGACGTGCGTTGTGTTGGAGTAGGTGACCAACAAGCCAACTTGTGGCTGTGGTCTTTCCTTTTATCTTGTAATAAAACAATCGTTTTTCGTTCGTAATAATAAAATATCTTATTTGGCATTCTATATCTGTTATCCCATGCAAGTAGCATAGATATAGTCCTAACGAGTTACTCTATTACTGTGAGTTGATCTAGTAGAATCGTGAGATAACTCAGCAATGTAATGTAACTGTTAAACCTTGTTCCTAGTCGATGGGTTACGCCAATAATGAGGATACCGGCCTTTCCCTTTTGAGACTAGCACTTAGTGTATGTGTACTGCGTCTCATCAGTCCTCGGTGTTGTGACATCGGCATACTTGACTGGGTGCTCATACTGGATGAGTTCACTGAACTCCCTCGCCCTAGAAATCTATAAGTGGTTCTCATTCGTCGAGTAATAGATTTCTAAGATATAGTTGTTGTTGGGTTTCGGGCACGTGTACGCAGCGGAAAACAAAAATTTTGTGCGATTTAAACGACTTTAAAGCACATAAGCACATGCCCGACAAATTAAATCAATTAATTGCGTACCTTTGCGCTTCCAGCGAAATTAAAACAACAACATGCTTGATTACTTAATCGAAATTAAATCAATTAGCATGCTCGCGTTTAAATCAAATAATCATGCTCGCAATAATAAAACCAATTTCATGTAGACACATAAAGTCATACAAGTTTCTTATTAAAACGAACATGCATATATTAATTTAAACGTAACCGAATCGAATGACAATAGATTCGAAACATTACCTCTTGAAGCGTGAGGTAGGCGCACTTAGCAAGTCGAGATTGCTACGGAAACCAATCCGTACAATCGGGGCAGCAGCGGTGCAGCGGCAAGAGCGGCGAGACGGCCACGGCGGCGCGTGAATCTCACGCGCAGAGAAGATGGCTAGCTGCTCTTCCCACTCCTATTGATCCAATCTGTTTGCTGATCTGAAATTACAGCCTTGCTCCGACTTCCGTATCTCCATGCGTATTTACTGGATGAATAATTCCTTCTGGAAGATGGTAGATTTATGAGTCGTGAAGCTGCTGTCAAAATTTCACGTCCATCCGATCACCGGTTGATTTATGGCGAATTTTCTCGCTGGACAGCGCAGAAAATCCGAGAGCAGTTTTCAGAATTGCCTTCTCGCATCTTCGATTCTTCAATCTTCCTCCTCTTGGATTTCACCTCGTATACTTCGATCTACTAAACACGTGGCACTAGACACGTAATAGTCAGAATAACGGAAGAAAAGAAAGAAGGAAAGGAATACCGAAAGAGATCGGCCAACAGATGGCCGATTCCGGCGATTTTCCGGCGACGATGGCGCGGTGGCCGAGGGGAGATGGCCGAGCGTGAGAGAGGGAGCGGCTAGGGTTTTTGGACGTGTTGTATTTTTGTGCAAGACCTATAAATCATGTATTTATAGTCCCTTGCATAAAACCCTAACGGGCTTAAGTTGGACCGGGCCCAACAGCTTAAGCTCGTTAGTTCCTTCACTTGCTCGTCTCTCTGATAAGGAACGTCAATTTCAGCAATCCAACGTCGTTTAGACTCCTAAAAGTACGTTTTTGCTATTTTAGGTAAGTTTTAGAAAATTAATATCAAATCATAGAAAAATCGTATTAGGATTCCGTAAATTGGGTTGTTCCCAAAATTACGAGATCTACTAGAATTAGGATTTAACTCGTTTTTGCCGTTTTTGGTAATTTTTAGTATTTTCTTATTTTAATTAGGGTTTTCAGTTTTTTAGTATAAATAGTTGCCTTAGGACTTTATTTTGAGAGGAGAATTTCGAATTTTAATAAAATATTAGAGTTTTCTCTATTTTTCTGGTGGATTCCAGAGTTTTCGGTGGATTCCGAATGTTATTTTGTTCTATAGGATTAATTCGTAGAAATTAATTCTTTACCGTGCTTCCGTTCTGCGTCACTCTCTCAATTCAATGATCGGAAAATCGTAACAATTACATATTCGGATTCATTATAATGTCCTCGTCATTACGAGTGCCATCTTTCATTTTCCAACTTTCCAAAAGTGGAAACCCTAGTTCAGTGCACTTTCTAAATCTGGAAACTTCCCGATTTAGAAAGTTCACTACAACTTTCGCCTATTCTTTTCCTTTTCTTATTCTCATTCATAATTCCAAATTACGAATGTTGGACCCAATCATATTGACTTCCAATCATGCAAAGATAAACCATTTTATCTCTGACCGTTTATTCAAAGATCTCATGTGCACGAGCAGTGTGACCCTCGATGGTTCAGGTGTAAGCTAGCCGTGGGCCCACAACCCTTTGTGGTCAAAACTCGTCCCCTTAGAGTTACGATTAAGATGAAACTCGTTTCACCTTAACCACCCAACGAATCAAGATTGGCGTCTAGCAACTACGCGTCATGATTCCCTAGATACAAATGAAGTGCCTGCAAGAACCTTCAGATATAGTTAACGTACAGTACGGTCCCTTCGATTCATATGTCCCGATCGAACTAGAGGCATTGGTTCATCGAGACCTCTTTATATGTTCGATGACGGTGCGATCGTTCTAAGTGTTGTAATCCTTACGTGCATGACTTAGAGAATCGAATTCTCTAATCATCACTTAGTCAGCTCTGGCCAGAGACTTAGAATGATTACAAACTTTCAGAACACACAGGACATCCAAGACTATTCTAGCGATCGAATCCCCGACTACAATGCACAGACCTCCCACTAGATTTCGGACTGCACGAACACTGGCCCTTGGGATGGTCCTCGGTGGAACTCAGGGACAGGTCACGATACAGCTGGTCCTCTAGTGAAGTCACGGTGATGTCTAGGTCATAAGGACTAATGGTGTACAACTATACCATAGATATCTCTACTCGATTATTGGGAACCACTTAGAGATTTCTAGGGTGAGGGAGTTCAGTGAACTCGTCAACTTACGAGCACCCACTTATGCATGCCGATATCACAATACCGTTTACTGATGAGATGCAGTACACATACACTAAGTGCTAGTCTTAATGGGAAAGGCCGATATCCTCATTAGTGGCGTAACCCTTCGACTAGGAACATGTTTAACAGTTATAATACTTAAGTAAATATCTCACGATCCTAACGATCAATTACTAGTACTTGTAATAACTGTAAGGACTATATCTATGCTTGTGACAAAGGGACAAAGATATAGAATGCCAATGTGTTTTATCATTAATACGAATAACGGTTCGTTTATTACAATAATAAATACGAAAGACCACAGCCACATGTTGGCTTGTTGGTCACCTACTCTAACAATCTCCCACTTGACCTAAAGCCAACTACCCATAAACCGCAATCCCATCGACTCTCGATGTTTCTCATGGACCGATCTTGGTAAAGGCTTCGTGAAGGGGTCTGCAACGTTCTCTTCCGAGGTGACTCGTTCTACCTTAACTTCACCTCTATCAATGATCTCTCGGATCACATGATACTTCCTCAGAATATGCTTCGACTTCTGATGAGATCGTGGCTCCTCCTTAGCTTGCGCCACGGCTCCGGTGTTATCACAGTACAATGGTACTGGATCACTAGCATCAGGAATGACACCCAACTCTTGGATGAATTTCCTTGTCCAAGTCCCTTCTTTTGCAGCTTCTGACGCTGCAATGTATTCCGCTTCGGTAGTGGAATCGGCCGTCGTGCTTTGCTTGGAACTCTTCCAACACACGGCACCACCATTAAGCGTGAATATAAATCCAGAATTCGACTTTGAGTCGTCCACGTCCGATTGAAAACTAGAGTCGGTGAAACCCTCTAATTTCAACTCGGCACCCCCATAGACCAAAAATATATCCTTAGTTCTTCGCAAGTACTTGAGGATATCTTTCACGGCTTTCCAGTGAGCCGGGCCGGGGTTAGACTGATATCTGCTTGTGACACTCACAGCATACGCAATATCGGGTCTTGTACATAGCATGCCATACATTATGCTTCCTATTGCAGAAGCATAAGGCGTCATTTTCATCTCCTCGATTTCACTAGGTGTTTGGGGACACATAGATTTCGAGAGACGAACCCCATGGGACATTGGCAAGAATCCTTTCTTGGATTCTTCCATGCTAAACCGTTTCATAACGGTGTCTATGTACAGGCTTTGGGATAAACCAAGCATCTTTCTTGCTCTATCTCTATAGATGCGTATTCCTAATACGTAAGATGCTTCTCCCAAATCCTTCATTGAGAAACGTGTGGACAACCATGCTTTCGTTTGCTGCAACATTCCTACATCATTCCCAATGAGTAGAATGTCGTCAACGTAAAGCACTAAAAATATCACTGCCCTCCCACTAACCTTCTTGTATACACAAGGTTCCTCCGGATTCTTCTCAAAATCAAACTCTTTGATAGTTGAGTCGAACCTAATGTTCCAACTTCGGGATGCTTGCTTCAATCCATAAATGGATCGCTGGAGCTTGCAAACCTTTTGCTTACTTCCAGAAGATATGAAGCCTTCCGGCTGCGCCATGTAGATTTCTTCCTCAATGTCTCCATTAAGGAAGGCGGTCTTCACATCCATTTGCCATATCTCGTAGTCGTACCACGCAGCTATGGCCAGCAAAATCCTAATGGACTTCAGCATCGCGACTGGCGAAAAGGTTTCCTCATAGTCAACACCTTGCCTTTGAGTGTATCCTTTCGCTACCAATCTAGCTTTATAGGTCGACACCTTTCCATCAACTCCAATTTTCTTCTTATAGATCCATTTGCAGCCTATAGGAACAATTCCTTTGGGTGGATCTACCAAGGTCCACACCTTGTTGGAGTACATGGAGTCCATTTCGGATTTCATGGCAGTTAGCCAATGTCCCATGTCCGCATCCGATACGGCCTCGTTGTATGTTCTTGGATCTCGTCCAAGATCAACATGATCTTCATCATTTTCGAGGAGGAATAACCTATCCGGCATTTTCCGAACTCTTTCGGATCTACGTATCGTAGGTTCAGGAGGTATATTAGTGGTTTGTTGTATTGGTTCGATTGCTTGTTCTTGTGTTTGAACTTCACTTTGTGGTTCTTGAACTACTTCAAGTTCTATCATGCTGCCCTTTCTATCGGATAGAAACTCCATTTCCAAAAAGGTGGCATTTCTCGAAACAAACGTCTTTGCTTCTTTGACATAGTAGAACTCGTATCCCATCGAGTCTTCGGGATACCCCACAAAATAGCACAAGTCGGATTTACTATCCAACTTATCTCCCACTAATCGCTTCACATAAGCGGGACAACCCCATATCCTAATATGTTTGTAGTTGGGTTTCCGGGAATGCCAAAGTTCATAAGGTGTGGATTTAACTGCTTTGGTGTTAACTCTATTCAGCAAATACACGGCAGTACGAAGTGCATGACCCCACAAGTACGCCGGTAAGTTTTTGAACCCCATCATTGATCGAACCATATCTAAAAAAGTTCGATTCCGACGTTCGGAGACTCCATTAAGTTGAGGAGTTCCCGGTGGAGTCCATTGGGATTGTATCCCATTCTCTTTTAGATAGTCAATGAACTCGATGCTCAAGTATTCTCCACCACGATCGGATCGCAGCTTCTTAATACTTCGTCCGAGTTGCTTTTCCACTTCGTGTCTAAAATCTTTGAACCTTTCAAATGTTTCAGACTTGTACTTCATCAAGTACACATACCCATACCTAGAATAATCGTCGGTAAAGGTGGCGAAGTAGTTATATCCACGCTTCGCACTAACACTTAGTGGACCACATACGTCTGTATGGATCAAATCCAAAAGACCCTCGGCTCGTTCCATTTTCCCTTTGTAGGGTGACTTGGTCATTTTCCCTTTAAGGCAAGATTCACAAGTTTTTAGTGATTTCACGTCCTCCAAAGAGAACAATCCTTCACTGACAAAATCGTTCATCCTTCTTAAAGAGACATGACCTAATCTAGCGTGCCAAAGTTGTGCGGGGTTTTGATCTATCTCCTCACGTTTTGCTGATTTTCGCCTTAGGGGCCCCCACTACCTTCACCAACTTCGAACTTGCTGTTTGGGAAGGGAACTCTTTCCTTTATCTTCTTTTGGGAAGAACTCTTCTTTCCAAAAGTAGCAGCAATGAGAACAAACTTCTCTTTCTTAGTGGTGGACTCGAAACTGACCAACATGTTCATTAACTCATCCAAGGGAGGATCTAGTTTGTTCATGTTGAAGTTCACTATGAACGATTCATAGGAACTAGGAAGAGACAACAGGATCAAATCCAACGAGAGCTCGGCCGGGAGGGTGACATCGAGATTCACTAGCTTTTCAAGGAGAGTGATCATTTTGAGACAGTGCTCGTGGACCGAAGTCCCTTCGCGCAGTCTCGCCGTGATCAACTCCTTTGTAGCAGCGTACCTCGATGCCCTAATATTCTCACTATACATGCTATCGAGATGAGCCTTTATATCAAAAGCAAGCAAGTGAGACTCATATTTCCTCGCAAGCGCGGGCTCCATGGCGGCTATCACCTAGCATGAGTGTCATCTTTCTTCCAAACTTCATAAGTTTCCTTTTCAGCATCAGTCGCTGTGGCAGGTAAAGTGGCGGGAAGCCTCTCGTTCAAAACGTAGAGACGCCCCTCAACAGTTAGCACAAGCTTAAGACTACGCAACCAATCTAGGTAATTAGGGCCATTGAGTTTATTGTCGAGGATAGACATTATGGGATTCTTAGACATGATTATCTGAGAGGTATAGAGAAGAGGATTATTAGAGATTCGCGTTAAATGATTGTTACAATTAAATGTTTGGACTTATGTTATTTAATTGTTCTCCCACTAATTTTATCGAGTTCCACTTCCCTCTAGTAGACAAACGAGAAAACTGATTTTTCTTAATGGGCTTTAGGTCCAATAGACAAATATAACCCGCAGTTAATCTAGCCCGATTATATTTGCCCAAAGGTAGATCACAATCAATCATATCCACAATATGACCCTAAATTAATTTTCCTCACACTTGATAATGACCTAAGTTAATCTCGCGAATATCAAAATCGTCGTGTGTCAAGTCTAACCTACCAATCAAAGATGCTCATAGAACTTGATTATGCCAAACTAATGCAGTCCCTAGTTAATCTAGCCGACCACGTTAATTTAACATAACCCTTTTCTACGGCTACCTTCATCGTTATGTCAATTGAATTACAGCTTACTCTACCATAGCACTCCCCGCTAACACGGCTTACTGCACTATAGTAAAGGGCTACACATAATCCAACCGTTGGCAGAAGGAAAGAAATAACTCAACAGATTGGGTTTTTCTTTATAGCTTGAAATGATTCTTAATTAAATTAAGAATGAGGGATTTTTATTAAAATGTTTTATCTCATCAGAAGGTTTGGATTGGTCTATGTGATTCCTACATCTATGTTCTCTAAAGGTATATGGAAGCGCATATTGTCCTAAGAGGAACATACGACCTAATTTCATAATTAATTACATTAATTAATTATCGAGTTTTCAAAATAATTATAGAACCTCAACTAGCATAAATCATTCAAATAATGTTGAGGTACTACTAATTAAGTTGAATCATAATCAAAATTATGAATATGTTCTATTAATTGAAATCAATTTAACAATTTAAATTAATTAATTAATCTAACACCTATTTACTAAAATAGATGATTGTCGATCCAATTATCTAATTGGGATTAATTGAAAATAATTTTCCCAAAATTAAAATCAATTTGTTTTAAGTTTAATTTTAGAAATCTGAAATAAATATTATTATTTTTTTTTTATATTTTCAGTGAACCGGTTCGGCCGACCGGTCTGACCGGTTCGGACCGAAACGGTCTGGTTCTGCCCGGTCCAATTGACCCAAATCAGTGGGCCGGGTCAGTCGGACCGAGAACCGGTCTGACCGACCCGAATCCACTTGGATTCGGTCGATTGGATCGTGCACAACCATCGAACCGGCCGGTTCGACCGGTTCGATCCGAACATTTAAAAACCGACATTTTAAAACAATTTCAGATCCGATTTTCCAATTTTAAACAATTTTAAAGCTGGAAAAATTCTAAACAATATTTCAAAAATATTTTAAACTTACGAAAACTCCCAATTACATAATACGACAATCACTACTTTAATAAATCGAACATGCATATAAATACGAACGCAATTAATTGCGCAACGAGCTCTGATACCACTGTTGGGTTTCGGGCACGTGTACGCAGCGGAAAACAAAAATTTTGTGCGATTTAAACGACTTTAAAGCACATAAGCACATGCCCGACAAATTAAATCAATTAATTGCGTACCTTTGCGCTTCCAGCGAAATTAAAACAACAACATGCTTGATTACTTAATCGAAATTAAATCAATTAGCATGCTCGCGTTTAAATCAAATAATCATGCTCGCAATAATAAAACCAATTTCATGTAGACACATAAAGTCATACAAGTTTCTTATTAAAACGAACATGCATATACTAATTTAAACGTAACCGAATCGAATGACAATAGATTCGAAACATTACCTCTTGAAGCGTGAGGTAGGCGCACTTAGCAAGTCGAGATTGCTACGGAAACCAATCCGTACAATCGGGGCAGCAGCGGTGCAGCGGCAAGAGCGGCGAGACGGCCACGGCGGCGCGTGAATCTCACGCGCAGAGAAGATGGCTAGCTGCTCTTCCCACTCCTATTGATCCAATCTGTTTGCTGATCTGAAATTACAGCCTTGCTCCGACTTCCGTATCTCCATGCGTATTTACTGGATGAATAATTCCTTCTGGAAGATGGTAGATTTATGAGTCGTGAAGCTGCTGTCAAAATTTCACGTCCATCCGATCACCGGTTGATTTATGGCGAATTTTCTCGCTGGACAGCGCAGAAAATCCGAGAGCAGTTTTCAGAATTGCCTTCTCGCATCTTCGATTCTTCAATCTTCCTCCTCTTGGATTTCACCTCGTATACTTCGATCTACTAAACACGTGGCACTAGACACGTAATAGTCAGAATAACGGAAGAAAAGAAAGAAGGAAAGGAATACCGAAAGAGATCGGCCAACAGATGGCCGATTCCGGCGATTTTCCGGCGACGATGGCGCGGTGGCCGAGGGGAGATGGCCGAGCGTGAGAGAGGGAGCGGCTAGGGTTTTTGGACGTGTTGTATTTTTGTGCAAGACCTATAAATCATGTATTTATAGTCCCTTGCATAAAACCCTAACGGGCTTAAGTTGGACCGGGCCCAACAGCTTAAGCTCGTTAGTTCCTTCACTTGCTCGTCTCTCTCAATTCAATGATCGGAAAATCGTAACAATTACATATTCGGATTCATTATAATGTCCTCGTCATTACGAGTGCCATCTTTCATTTTCCAACTTTCCAAAAGTGGAAACCCTAGTTCAGTGCACTTTCTAAATCTGGAAACTTCCCGATTTAGAAAGTTCACTACAACTTTCGCCTATTCTTTTCCTTTTCTTATTCTCATTCATAATTCCAAATTACGAATGTTGGACCCAATCATATTGACTTCCAATCATGCAAAGATAAACCATTTTATCTCTGACCGTTTATTCAAAGATCTCATGTGCACGAGCAGTGTGACCCTCGATGGTTCAGGTGTAAGCTAGCCGTGGGCCCACAACCCTTTGTGGTCAAAACTCGTCCCCTTAGAGTTACGATTAAGATGAAACTCGTTTCACCTTAACCACCCAACGAATCAAGATTGGCGTCTAGCAACTACGCGTCATGATTCCCTAGATACAAATGAAGTGCCTGCAAGAACCTTCAGATATAGTTAACGTACAGTACGGTCCCTTCGATTCATATGTCCCGATCGAACTAGAGGCATTGGTTCATCGAGACCTCTTTATATGTTCGATGACGGTGCGATCGTTCTAAGTGTTGTAATCCTTACGTGCATGACTTAGAGAATCGAATTCTCTAATCATCACTTAGTCAGCTCTGGCCAGAGACTTAGAATGATTACAAACTTTCAGAACACACAGGACATCCAAGACTATTCTAGCGATCGAATCCCCGACTACAATGCACAGACCTCCCACTAGATTTCGGACTGCACGAACACTGGCCCTTGGGATGGTCCTCGGTGGAACTCAGGGACAGGTCACGATACAGCTGGTCCTCTAGTGAAGTCACGGTGATGTCTAGGTCATAAGGACTAATGGTGTACAACTATACCATAGATATCTCTACTCGATTATTGGGAACCACTTAGAGATTTCTAGGGTGAGGGAGTTCAGTGAACTCGTCAACTTACGAGCACCCACTTATGCATGCCGATATCACAATACCGTTTACTGATGAGATGCAATACACATACACTAAGTGCTAGTCTTAATGGGAAAGGCCGATATCCTCATTAGTGGCGTAACCCTTCGACTAGGAACATGTTTAACAGTTATAATACTTAAGTAAATATCTCACGATCCTAACGATCAATTACTAGTACTTGTAATAACTGTAAGGACTATATCTATGCTTGTGACAAAGGGACAAAGATATAGAATGCCAATGTGTTTTATCATTAATACGAATAACGGTTCGTTTATTACAATAATAAATACGAAAGACCACAGCCACATGTTGGCTTGTTGGTCACCTACTCTAACAGTTGTACACCATTAGTCCTTAAGACCCAGACATCACCGTGACTTCACTAGAGGACCGATTGTATCGTGACCTGTCCCTGAGTCCCACCGCGGACCACTCCAAGGGCCAACGTTCGTGCAATCCGAAATCTAGTGTGAAGTCTGTGCATTGTAGTAGGGGATTCGAACGCTTGAGTAGTTATGGATGTCCTGTGTGTTCTGACGGTTTATAATCCATGGAATCTCTGGCCAGAGTTGATAGTGGGATGATTAGGGAAATGCGTTTCCCTAAGTCACACACGAACGGATTTATAATACCTAGAACGTTCGCACGGTTATTGAACTTTATAAGAGGTCTCGGTGAACCAATGCCTCTAGTTCAATCGGGACATGTGCTGCGAAAGGATCGTACTGTACGCTAACTATATCATAAGGTTCTTGCAGGCACTTCACTTGTATCTAGGGAATCATGATGCGTAGTTGCTAGACGCCAATATTGATTCGTTGGGCACCGATTTGATCAGGGATTAGGTAAAATAAGTTTTACTCTAATCGGGACTCTTGGGAGGAGTTCGCATAAGAACAATGTGTTGTTCGAATCACAAAGAGTTGTGAGCCCACGGCTAGCATACACCTGAACCATTGAGGGTCACACTTCTCGTATAATATAGATCCTTGATAACAACAAGCATAGATTAATGTGTTAATCTTTGAACGATTGGATGTCGATATGATTGAATCCAAGATTCGTAATTGTGGATTGCGAATCGGAATAAACGTAGAGAAAGAGAGACATGCGGAATTTAGTGAACTTTCTAAATTGGGAAGTTTCCCGATTTAGCAAGTCCACTGAAGTAGAAGTTTCCAATTTTGGAAATTGGAAATTTCGAAGAGGCACTCGTATCGACGAGGACTTTAAGCTCGTCACAAATATAATTTTGTTATAATTTTGTGAACGATCGTTTGTTAGAAACGAGGCCGACGAGGGAATGGGCTTAATGCATCAGTGGGTCAAGCCCAATGACTTAAGCCCACTAGGGTTGAAAACCCTAAGTATAAATAGACCTCAAAAGAGTTTTGAGATCAGATTTTCAGCACCAAAAACCCTAGCCGCTCAGCCCCCTTCGGCCGTTGCTGCCCCGCCGCGCCACCGCCGACCACCGCCGGTTTTCTCCTCTCGTTTCCTTCGTTTTATTCTTGTTGTTATCTAACTCGTTTACATCTAGTGCTGTAGTTCGAGTGGGTCGAAAATACGAGGTGAAACCTAATTGGAGAGGAGCTGCTGCCCCGACGAATCGCCGCACGCGCCGCTACGCCGCTCACGCGCCGCCGCTGCTGTTGCCACGCGCCGCCGCTGCTGCTACCGTTAACCGCCGTTCGTCGCTTGCTGGATCAGCTTGGTCCAGCCGTGAATTGCAGCCCCGAGGATTGGTAATTTGCAGCTTGTACGTGATTGGTTCTAGTTTTCGATTCGTCGAAATCTCACGCTACAAGAGGTAAATAAATCGAAACTATCGTAAATTAATTCGAGCATGTTTGTATGAATTATAATTTATGATTATGAGTAATATGTGATTACGTGTTTCGATTTGATTGAATGATGAACAAGCATGTTTCGTGATTTTCGGTTTTATGTATTTTTCAATTAAATCGATAATTACCATATGTATGGCGGAAGCGTTAAGGTACGTTGACTATGTGATTAGTTTATGCATGTAATCGAAACTAGTTCGATCTAAAAATTTTTAAATTCCGCTGCGTATACATGCACGATCCCCAACACGTTGACCGCTGGTCAGCGGCGGCAGAAAGAAGAAAAAGAAAAAGATAGAAAAAACATTCGAAAAAGTTAAAGCCGGGGATCGGTGGAAAAATTAGGAGTTGCTGCAGAGGTCATTGGAAGAGTTATCTTAGATACATATTTAAATTCTAGTTTAGTTTTAGATGATTGTTTATTCATTCCGTCTTTGATTAAGAACTTAATATCTATTTCCGTTTTGGATAATAAATGTTACTCTTTTTATTTCAGAAATTCGATTTGCGTTATTTATAAGGGTAAACCTGTTATTACTCAAGGAGAACTTACAAACAATCTATATCAACTAGACCTAAATGAAATTTCAACTAATTTAAACTCAACAATAAAACGTAAGGTTGATAGTTTAAACCCTGCACAAATTAATCTTGGCATCTACATTAGTCGAATACGAAGAAATACGAAGCGTGGAATTAGATTTGCAATCATTCAATTCAGTGTAGAAGTTTAGTAAAGGTTAACACGTCAATTTGTTCTCAAATTTGTGTTTTTTTTTTTTTTTTTTTGGTAATGAATGAACTCGCAACCAACCATATAAGTGCAATGTGTAACTCTACACTCTCGTATAATAGCTTGAAAACCATAAGAGAGATGTAAACATGTATATTTGTACTCGGAAAATGAATAAAAATGAATAGCAGAGACAAGGAAAAATAAGGCACATATGCATAAATAAATCGAGTAGACTACACGAAAGGATATAGGCGTCTGACCCTTCGGAATCATATAACTCGGATCAAACTCCAAATCACACAACCTCGACTCCCTAATCCGTTTCTTCATATTCTTCATTATCTTGAAAGTTTCGCATACCGGATTCCAAACAAGGGGAACATCGAACGTCGGAGCCCTCAAATAGAAAAATAAAGTACTCCATTTTCCCCAATTCAATTTAATCGCCTTCAAAAATTTGTAAGGAACTCGAGGATGTGTGCAGAAGAAGGGTAAACTACTTGCACGATGTAGTGTAAACAACGCCTTGAACATCTCGATACTAATCGGTAATCCTACTTGTCTCATTCTTTGTCGAAACGCCTCAAACGTGAGAATCACATTCGGAGTTAATTGACTATACCCTACCCCGAATTCCTCGCATATCTCAAAAGGCTCATGTCGGGCACAACTGCGAAGTACATGTCAAATAAGCGACATATTGTGTATGGAACCCGTCAGGGGGTGCATACAATCGTTCGCCTTTTTTAGGCAAGCGCATCTCAATATTCCTCGGAGCCTCAACTAGCTGACGAAGAACCCGGAATTGCAATTCGGTCAACGAAGTATCAAAATCCACCAAGTCAAGATTAATTGGTTTTATTTTCTTCCCTCTATTTTTGTCTATAATGACATCTTCACGTGGAATGTCATCCTCACCTCAAACATCTCCATTCGGATTTACATCACTCTCGGATCCCACAAACGGCGCCAAAATGATGATGTTAATAATAAATCACCTGATTAATTTTATAATCCTGCGAACAAAAAACACGTAATCTAAGCCGGGGTTGATCCGGCGGAAACCCCTCCGACGCTCAAGTCAGACGTGCGAATAGTCGGTAATTGTAGAGAGAATTCGAATAGAAGAATTGATAGAATAATAAAAGCGTAGCTTAATTAAATGAATTTAAGTTCTATTTATACTACATTAATTGGGCCGAGACCAATTTATCGGACTCAAACCTTATTTGAAGGTGATTGGACCTCCGGAGTGATAATTTTAAAGGGCCTCGTGGCCCAATAAATATGGGTCTATTGGGCCGGGCCAATAGATATATCATTTGGCCCTTTGTCTCTCACTTCATCGGTATTCGTCAAAACCGATTTTTTTTTTTTGAACAGTCCAAAGTAAACACACCTATATTTTGAAACAAATAAATTTTTGCAATAAATATTATCTCCTAATTCCCTTATGGTCGAAAATTCCAAGTCTCAAACCAATTTGGGGAAATCAGAATCCAAAATTTCCCAATTCAGGTGCCCTAGCTTTGAAAACCCTAAATCCAATTTCCCTAATTCTTGAAAACCCTAATCCCGAAATTAAAGCCACAGAACTCCCAATCGGCTATCCCTAATTCCTAAATTGAAAACTCTAATCCCCGAAATACAAAACCGTAATTCTGGAATATCTTCCCTCACCATAACTTTATGAATAAATTAATGTTTGATTTAAAGTTGAAGAGTTCATTTGAATTGAATTAGTCAAACCCGCGTGGCGTGATTTAATTTAGCTTACACATGAAGATTTTTATTTTATTTTTTGTAAAGCGAATTGGGAAAATTACAGTTTTCAGTCCCCCAGATTTGCACCGATTTCACATTTGGTCTCTCATCTTCACAAAAAACACATTTGATTCCTCATGTTTCAAACATTCAGCATTTTTTGTCATTTCCATCAATTTTCCCTTAAAACTAACGAAATCAAGTGTGTGCCCATCACCTACTTAACTGACGAACTAATTGTAAATTGACGCAAATGGCCAAAAATGTTAAATTATTGAAACATGAAGGACCAAATATGTATTTTGTGAACATGAATTACCAAATATGAAATGGGTGCAGACTTGAGGGATGAAAACTGTAATTATTCCAAAATGAATTACATCAACTTGTAGTTTGTGAAATAAGTTATATATTTTATTCCAAAACCTTAATTATTATTTTGCAGAAATAAGTTTTTTTAAGCATTATTATTCTAATTTCTAGGCATAGTGCACAACAAGTCAGGGAGATCATGGCTTAATTAGTCGTTGGCATGTATTGGAAGTATTGGTCCGATCGGATGCCATTATTTTAGTACAACATAAGATTGAACCTGTCTTGTGTGTATGAAAATTTGCAATTGACTTTATGCCAAGGAGCAACACTTGACTTTTGTATTTTAATCATGGTTAACGAAAAAGAAAAAGTATAGCAATGGAATTATTTTTTTTTTTTTTTTTTTTTTTTTTTTTTTTTTTTTGGGCCAAAAAGGATTTTATTATTCCATTATTAGAACAAATGGGGCCTCGTTAAAACCTTGTGGGCCTACACAAGAAAAAAGAGTACCCCTACAATGGCAATAAAAAATCGGAAGAACCACTTGATGGTTTATGGCAACCTTTACGAAAATTACGATAACCTAATCTATCCATTAATATTAACCGCTTAATTGAGGAAGGGAGTTCACTAATAGATCTATATCTGATCTTCATACGATGCCCATGCGCCAATTTGGCTAAACTATCTGCCGGGTAGTTGCCTTCCCTGAGCGTATGAACCACTCGTCGATTCGCCGAAAGGTGCCGTCGTATACCCTGAACAACATAGTTTAAATCCCACGCAACAACTGATCTTTGGTAAATCATATCCACCACAAGCTTGGCATCCGATTCGATAATGATGTTATCGAAACCCATTTCCGTAGACATCTGCAAACCATCGAGAATTGCTGAAGCTTCAGCCCAAATATGAGAACCAGGGCCGTATATATGAGAGAAACCATGAATGAAATGACCATCATGGGTTCGAAAGAGACCACCCCCTGAACATGCAGTGCCATGCAAGGAACCATCCACGTTGCCTTTAATATACCGAGCTTCTGGCGGGATCCATTTAACCCATATACCCCGACCAAGAAACGGAGCTTTAAGTGGAAGCCGAAGAGCTTGCATTACTTGCCTACCGATCTGAGATGTTGGCAATTTAACCTTCATAATATCGTTTAAAGTAACTAGAGAAGGAAAGATGTTTCGGATAATTGTAGCCGTGTTCATCGGAATATCTTCAAATACTGCTCGACAACGATTTTTCCAAATTTCCCAACAACCTATCATTAAAATGCCAAGTGCCATTAAACCCTCTTGAGTGTCCCTCCTAAAGTCATGTGTCCAAGCTTTGATCAGGTGTTGCATGGAACCATACATCCATGGTTTAAGCCACAGATCAGCGTAATATTTCCAAACCCCTCTTGCGACGTCTGATTGCGCGAAAAGGTGTGTCAAACTTTCTTGGGAAGGTTTTTCACAGCACCTACATTTGGATGGGTATGGATAACCTCGTTTTTGCAGGGCCAAATCAACGGGTATAGCCCCATATGCAAGCTTCCAAAAGAAAGCCCCGACTTTGAGCGGAATGTGTGGGTGCCAAATCTTTTTTGTAAATTTCACTCGAGGGTTTTTATGACGAACGAGATCCCAGTATTCGCTCACCGTAAAATTTCCTGAAGTCGATTTCGTGAAAATAAGGCGATCCTCCTCCATCTCATTGATCTCTATCAAATCGAAGATATGTTGCTGCTCCTGGGAAAGAAAACTCCTGCATTCTTGCGGTTTACTTTTGGCCTCTTTGAACGTCATGGTTTTGTGTTCATCGAGGGTCACCCCCTGAATCCATTTATCTCGCCAGAAATCGACGCTACCTTTCCCAACAATCCAGCAAGTATGATTCTCCAAAGTCTCGAAGTGTTTATGCACTTCCTTCCAAAGAGGAGTTGAATGAAGAGGAGGGCCATTATGGAAATTCTCACCATATTTGGCCCTGACGAAACGCGCCCAAAGAGTTGTACCCTCCAAAGCTTTCCAAGCTAATTTTCCGGCTAAAATATTTTTCGTAACCATTAACGACCGAAAGCCAAGACCGCCCTCTTCTCTAGGATGGCAAATCTTCTCCCAACTAATCCAATTAATTCCCAGACCCTCCTGTTTTCCCCATAGGAATTTACGAAAAAGCCGTTCCATGCGAATTAGGATTTGTTGGGGAACCACTGCAGAAGACAAAGTGTGATTAGGCAAACTAAAAAGCACCGATTTAAGAAGGGTGATACGACCACCAAAGGATAGTAATTTCGCTTGCCAAGCGTCCAAACGATTTTGAACATGTTGCACTAAATAGTCAAAATGTTGTACCATACATCGGCCTTTGTAAATCGGGACCCCAAGATATTTTAACGGCAGGGATTTATGGGAGCAACCACTCCACTCTCTAAGCTGACTGATTTTGTTCTCCGGAATTTTCTTGGAGGTGTAGAACGCGCTTTTGTCCAAACTAAGGAGCTGACCAGAAGATGATTCGTATTTTTTAAACATACGTCTCAACTGTATAATAGAGGATTTGCAGCCATTGGTGAATAGAAGCATGTCGTCGGCGTAAAAGAGATGCGAAATGTGGAGAGATCCCCGGCGAACTTTATATCTTTTCAGTTGAGCGAGCGCCACTGAACGATTGATATTAAGTGTCAAAATCTCTTGGGCTATAATAAAAAGCAACGGAGATAAAGGGTCCCCTTGCCTAACCCCTCTAGTTGATTTGAAATGACCATATGATGTTCCATTAATTAAAATAGAGTACCATATATTGGAGAAAGATCGATACAAGAGATAGCAATGGAATTAACAGTTAATTCCAACTTACTAATCGTATATGGTAAGTCACTTACCATGGTTGGAAACAAGGGATGGGAAAAGGAACCGAAGAAGCCTCACTTCTCACCATTCGCAATTTGCTCAAACAGTCCTCCCTCTCTCTCTCTCTCTCTCTCTCTCTCTCTCTCTCTCTCTCTCTCTCTCTCTCTCTCTCTCTCTCTCTCTCTCTCTCTCTCTCTCTCTCTCTCTCTCTCTCTCTCTCTCTCTCTCTGAGACATAAATTTAACATACACACATTTTATATAAAAGAATGGCGGCAGAAGTTGTGCTAGGAGCTGCAGTAAAAGTTCTACTTCAAAATTTGATCTCAGTTTCGAGGGAACAAATCAGCCTCGTTGGAGATTACAAGAAAGACTTGGAAAAACTAAAAGGTTCTGTCTCAATCATCCAGAGTTTCTTGAACGATGCGGAGAAGAAGCAAATCACCGAAGAAACTGTCAAACTCTGGTTACAGAAGCTTGAAAGTGTTGCTTACGATGCGGATAATGTCTTGGATGAGCTCCACTATCAACATAAGAAAATCCAGACTCAACACAAAATGAAGAAAAAGGTACGAGGCTTCTTCCCATACCCCATTCGTCATCCAAAAATTGCACGTAAAATCAAGAATATCAACAAAAACTTGGAAGAGATTAATCACGAGGCAAGCAACTATGGCCTTCAAAAGGCAGTGGTAGGTGCATATGCACATGGGTCATTAGGCCTAGAAACTGATTCTTTCAGTAATGATCCGATTTTTCTTGGAAGAAAAAATGATGTGTCTGAAATTGTGGAGAAGATGACTATTGTTCCAAATGATCAAGTACTCTCTATCCTTCCAATTGTCGGGATGGGGGGACTGGGAAAATCAACAGTAGCTAGGGAAGTGTTTGATCATGAAACTATAAAGAGTCATTTTGCGAAACGCTTTTGGGTGCATGTCTCTGAAAATTTCGATGTCGTGATTCTTTTTAAAAAGATTCTTACATCCTTAACAGAAACAAACGTCGAACTTGGAAATAAACAAGCTCTTCTCGAAAAGCTTGAAAATTATTTGGGAACTGAAAGATTTCTACTTGTTCTCGATGATGTTTGGAACGGTAGTCAGGAAAAATGGGATGATTTTCTTAATCCATTGAGAAAAATTAGTCATGGGACAGGAAATGGCATCATTGTTACTACACGACTTGAATATGTTGCTTCGCTGGTGAGAACACTACCTATTCACAAACTAAATAGTTTGTCAGTAGATATGTGTTGGTCTATAATCAAAGAAAAAACTGTTGGACATGGTAATATTCCATTAGAATTTGAGCATGTTGGAGTATCTATTGCAAAACGATGTCAAGGTTTGCCGTTGGCGGCCAAAGTGGTTGGAGGATTATTGCATGGTAAATCGATTGATGAGTGGCAATCGGTTGCAAAAAATTGGCTCTCAAATTTAGAAGATGAAAATTCAATTTCCAAGATTTTAAAATTGAGTTTTGATCATTTGTTGTCACCATCACTCAAAAAGTGTTTTGCATATTGTTCGATATATCCTAAAGGATATGACTTACAAAGGGAACGCTTGGTGGAGATGTGGATGGCAGAGGGATTTCTTGAGGGGAGTGATGATATGGAGGTTTTGGGCAACAAATTCTTTAATCAACTTTTAGAGAGCTCATTGTTGTTACAAGTTGTGAGGAGGAATGGCTATTATTACATGCACGATCTTGTGCATGATCTTGCATCCTCTATTTTAAATTCAAGCAACCAGGTTCGGTACATAAGCCTGGAATCTATTAGTGGTGAATCGCATGTTATCCCAAAAGAACAAGCACATTTTCTTCGTTCATTACGGCTCAATGGTAAAATATGTGATATCATGTTCTCGAAGTTCAAATCGTTGCATGTTTTAATTCTAATGCACAGATGGGTTGAAGAGTTGCCAAGTTCGATGAGAGAGCTAATACATTTAAGATGTCTTGACATTTCGGGCACCATGATTAAATGTTTGCCAAACTCTATTGGTGAACTCTATCATTTGCAGACATTAAGAGCATGTAAGGTTTTGATGAAGCTCCCGGACACAATGAAACACTTGATTAGCTTAAGACATCTCCACATTCCTCCCGGGATAGAAATGCCTCCAAAGATGGGAAGATTAACTTATCTTAGAACGTTACCATACTTTGGAGTGAGCCACAAAGAGGGTTGTGGAATTGGCGAGCTCGAAAGCTTGAATAATCTCCAAGTAGAACTGAAGATTTATAATCTTGAAATGGTGTATGACAAAGAAGAGGCTAAGAGTGCAGATCTATTACGAAAGCCAAACATAATAAAGTTAACTCTTGCGTGGAAATCTGCGGTAATTATTGAGTGGACTCCTAGAAGTAGAGACAATGAGAGTGTGTTGGATGGCCTCGAACCCCACCCAAATTTAAAGAAATTATACATTTTTGGATTCAGAGGAAGACGTCTACCATCATGGTGTTCAAAGATGTCAAGTCTTAATAATTTGATGGAGATAACTCTTGAAGATTGCAAGGACATTGAACAAGTTCCAACGCTAGGGCACTTGCCATATCTCAAGAATCTTTATCTGATTAACCTGAGGAGTGTGAAAACCTTAGGTTCGTCATTCTATGGAATCGACAAATGTAGCATATCCAACAATACAATTACTGTGTTTCCGGCACTTGAAAGGCTCGAGTTGGTAGAAATGTGGAGGCTGGGAGAGTGGTTAGAAGCAGAGTTGATGCCAAATGCAACTGAGAATCAACGACTATGTGATCAAGTGGTACTGGTGGTATTTCCTTGCCTTGAGTACCTGATGGTCAGGGGTAACACACCATTGTGGTGTGTACCAAGTCAAATTCTATGCCTTAAACAATTTGGTGGTGTATACAGTGCATGTGCACAGTGAATTACCTTTGGCGCGTATCTGGGGCATCAAATTATTCTCGCTTATAATACTCGGAATTGATTATATTAATGAATTTGCATGTGTGTTTCCCAGATTGGTTCTTCTGTAACGAATAAAAATCTCTCGGAGCTGTGGATATTTTTCTCCTTCACTGGATGGATGATCTACACATTCTCAGTGCGATTTCCTACTGCCCAAATCTGAAGATTTCCGATGTTAAATAATAAGAAGAGAGCAGATGGAGACGACGATAATGATGTTGTGTTTTATTAGAGTCAGTCTTCAAACAGATTGCTTTGTCTTATGTATTGTATTTTCCAAATGTACTATACACTTAATTCTATGTTTTACTCAAATAAACAACAGACTGCTTTTTTTTTTTTTTTTTTTTTTTCTTTTTTTTTTGTGTGTGTGGTTTTATTTATTGGATGGATCAAATGCAGCAAATGCAACATAATCATCGGATGAAAGAATTCCCTGTCGTCCATCAAACATTAGTAAATCAAATATACTACTACATTCCACACAAAATATTGCATTCAAGATTCAAAACATTCATGTATGCTTATAGACACCGATAAATAAAACAAAACCGAGTATAATATCATTAAGGGTAAATTACACCCACACCCCTGATGTATACTTAAATAACTTTAAGATCCATGTGGTATTGATAATTACACTCACTTCTCTGAAACATAGTTAGAAACTCTAATAATGCATTAGATACGTTATTCCGTTAGGGTTCTAACGGATTACTACTTTTAGCTTGTGGTGGAGACAATATAGAGTTATGGAGTGACATGGCTCCCCCAACATTTCTTAAATCACCCATAGCTCTTTGTTGTCTCCCTTAACTACACTCAACCTCCCTGAAACATATAGTTAGAAACGCTAATGGGATAATGCATCGGATATGTTATTATGATAGAGTTCTAACGGTATATTAGTTTCATAAAACACAAACGTCGCATTATTTAGGCGAGACTAATCAATGATATTTTCTTAATCTTTAATTAAATTTGAAAAACTGAACAACTACAGTGGATAAGACTAACCACGGAGATAGATACCTTGAATCAACTCCTGATTCACGTACTAGTGCAATTCTCCCAGTTCGAGCCACCTGCAAAATATTAAGCCAAAACAACCAAACATTGCAAATTACAAATACCAATACCAATACCAATTTATTTATGTTTTATGAAGACTCCGTAAAAATATGCAACACGGAAAATCAAAGCGAATGTCAAACATGTGTTTGTAATTTAAAAACTATACGCCAAGACGTAGCCCTAATACAACCAAATAAACCTATATTTGATGCATCAAGGAAGAGTCTGTTAATGAGACTTATCTCACAAATGCCATATGGTTCCAACAATCTCTGCAAGGCAACCATCTTGTCCAAGTTGTAAACAAAAAAATTCAAACAATGTCCAGATGTGTGTAAAACATTAAAATACCTCCTCATATTTTAATATGCTACACTTGCATCATTTAACTCAATTTGACCCTAAATTTCATCAATTACTCAATCTTGACCTATAACCCAATTTTGACTACAGTTTCATCCGTCGCCACCATTGACTTTTTTTTTTCTTCTTTTTAATGTCTGCTTTTTTCCGCCGGTTTCCGGCGTTGATTTTACTCATGCCGCCGTTAACCGACGACATTGACTTTTTTTCTTCTTCAACATTTCTTGGCCCGTTTAAACAGTAATATTGATGCGGTTAACAATCATATTAATTATATTATTGGTTAACACAATAATATTTGATGATGCTAAAGATAGATCACCTTAGATAGTTGAAGTAGGATGAGCTGGAAGAGCAGAGTGGATCACTGGCTCACGAGTTTGATGACCTTGAGATACCTGCGATCATAGAACACGTGAACTAGGCCGGGGGTTGATCCGGCAGAAACCCCTCCGACGCTCAAGTCAGACGTGCTGATCATAGAAATAGTCCAGAGAATACAATTAATAGTATTGCTCAGTTAATAGGACGTACCTTAAGGAATGAGTTCAAACGTGTATTTATAGCTTAGTCGAGATTGTCGGGCCCAAACCTTACTTTAAGGTGATTGGGCCTCGGTGATAGTGGTCTTCAATATTGGGCTCGTGGCCCAATAGGTAAATAATTTGTAGGCCCATTGGGTTGGGCCAATCAGGCATATCATTAAGCCCCCCACTCTCGAGTCGATGTGGGGGCCATGTTGAAATGGGTGACATATCGTGTCGAGAGTAAAAAATGTAGTAGTCGATGGTGTGCGAAAACGCATTGGAGCGTGTGTCGGAGGGGTGTGAAGGCGCGTTGGCGCGTAGCGCGACCAAGTTGTCGCGATATAAGTTACTTGAGTCGTCGGTGTTGTCCCACGATGATGTGGTAGCGCAGATCAAGTTATCTACTCGTGGGAGTTGTCTCGTCGTGGGGTAATAGAGTTGATCGAGTTATCTTCCCGTGGGAGTTGTCTCGCGATGATGTGGTAGCACAGAGCTAGTATTCTCCTCGTGGGAGTTGTTATTTATCGACATTGTCAATGTTTTGGCGCGTTGCTTGTATGTGTTTACATATAGCCTTGTGCGTGATGTACTTGAGGAGGGGATCAGGCTCTCAAGATTTGTTTATGGGGATCGTGCCCCTTGTTAGACCTCGTGGGTCGTAAGTATGTTTGGTCCATGGCCACGTTTTAATGAAGGACCCGTCGAAAACAAGTAGATAATTTTTGAGTAATCAAGCTGGCCAGGCTATATAGATTCCCATCATATCTCTAAGTGTTTCTAGGGTTGTAATCGTGCTAACTTGAGCTTGCGATTATATAGTGAATTCCGTGCGAGTTGTCTCCTCATCGTGGGAGTTGTCTCGCAGCGAAGTTGTTGGAGCGTTGGATAACGCGTGACTGAGGAGTGTGCGGATTGAGGTCGCTCAGAGCGAGTTGTCTCCTCATGGGAGTTGTCTCGCAGCAAGTCTTTTTATCGAGCGAGGTGGCTGCACGTGGGAGTTGCCTTGCAATGGACTTGTAGTGCCGAGCGAGTTGGCTCCTCGTGGGAGTTGTCTCGCTGCGGGTTGTGGTACCGAGCGAGTTGGCTCCTCGTCGGAGTTGTCTCGCTGCGGGTTGTAATACCGAGCGAGTTGGCTCCTCGTGAGAGTTGCCTCGCAACGGAGTTGTAGGACCAAGCGAGTTGGCTCATCGTGGAAGTTGTCTCGCTGCGGGTTGTGGTACCGAGCGAGTTGGCTTCTCGAGGGAGTTGTCTCGCTGCAGGTTCGTAGTACCGAGCGAGTTGGCTCCTCGTGGGAGTTGCCTCGTAAGGGGTTATAGGACGGAGCGAGTGGTCTCATCGTGGGAGTTATCTCGTTGTGGTTTCGTAGACCCGAGAGAGTTGGCTCCTCGTGGGAGTTGCCTCGCAAGGGGTTATAGGACGGAGCGAGTGGTTTCCTCGTGAGAGTTATCTCGCTGTGGTTTCGTAGACCCGAGAGAGTTGGCTCCTCGTGGGAGTTGCCTCGCAAGGGGTTATAGGACGGAGCGAGTGGTTTCCTCGTGGGAGTTATCTCGCTGTGGTTTCGTAGACCCGAGGGAGTTGGCTTCTCGTGGGAGTTGCCTCGTAAGGGGTTATAGGACGAATCGAGTGGTCTCCTCGTGGGAGTTGTCTCGCTATGGGTTGTAGTTCCGAGCGAGTTGGCTCCTCGTGGGAGTTGTCTCGCTGCGGGTTCTTAATAACGATGGAGTTGGCTCCTCATGGGAGTTGTCTCGCAACGGGTTTGTAGGACCGAGCGAGCTTGATCCTCGTGGGAGTTGTCTCGTTACGGGTTCGTAGACCTGAGGGAGTTAGCTCCTCGTGGGAGTTGTCTCGCAAGCCCCCCACTCTCGATCCGATGTGGGCGACAAGTTGAAAATGATACCGAATCGTGTCGAGAGTAGTCGGTGTTGTCGTGTTCCGTTAATTGTTGGCGTAGTGTGAAGGAATAATAATTTTTATTTTCTATGTGGAGAGCGAGCACTATTGGGTGGGGCGCGTTGGAATCCTTGCGCCATTTGGTAGAGCGTGTTGAAATTCCCGTGCGATTTGGTGGTACGCAATGCAAGTTGCGGGCGATTAAATGAGTGGAGGGGAGGTGCGCACGAATTAATGTGGTATGGGTAGGCACGCGTGCGATTTGATGATGTATAGAGAGGCGCGCACGCGATGTGATGTTGTATAGGGAGGCGCGCGGATGTGATGGGGGCTGACGCAAAGGAGTGAATGGATGTGATGGGTGTTGCAGCTTGGCACGTGCTCCTGCTGCCTGCTATGCTGCTTTTAATATAAATATATATATCTTTTTTTTTTTTTTTTTTTTTTTTTTTTTGCTGACATGCGCTCGCCCCTGCAGTCGCGCGATTGGCGCGTGTCCACCACCTCGCGCGTGCTTTGCACGCGTTTTTGAATTTTCTCTTTTTATTTTTATTATTTTTTTATTTTTTTTTGGGCGCGCGCGGACGGCTTTGGTGGATTGGAGGGCGCGCGGGCGGCTTAGCCGGCTCGGGGAGGCGCGGGCTTGGCTGATTTTTTTTTTGTTTTTTTTTTTTTTTTTTTTATCTTCTTCTTTTTTCTTCATCTTCTTCTTTCTTCTCCTTTTTATTTTTATTTTTAGGTGGTTGATGTTCACCCCTTGGGGATGTTCTATTTTTTGAGTAGGGAGATTATACTCGTCTCTTGAGATGGGATGTGCACCCACTTGGGGTTGAAAGGTAAGGGTGATGCCCAACCTTGGGAGGGATAGCTCCCCACTTTAGGATGAGGCTCTCGAGACCTATGGTCGGAGGTGGATGCGCACGGTTGTGCCATTACTGCAGTGGCAACACGAGTTGAAGCTTTCGCGGTCGTACGCTGAAGGTCCTTATCGGTTATCTGAACCGTTAGAGGAGCAAGTAGAAGTTGATCTTGTTGAAGTTTCGGCGATCGTACGCTGAAGGTCCTCTTCGGTTTTCTGAACCGTTCGAGTGGGGGGGGGAGGTAGGCCCCAGGGAGTAGATAACCCATGGCGAACGAAATGTTTTGGGGGCACTGTAAACCCCCAGGGAGTCGATAACCCTTGGCGACCGAAATGTTTAGGGGGAACAGTAAACCCCCAGGGAGTCGATAACCCTTGGCGAACGAAATATTTTGAGGGCACTGTAAACCCCCAGGGAGTTGATAACCCTTGGCGAACGAAATATTTAGGGGGAACAGTAAACCCCTGGGAGTCGATAACCCTTGGCGAACGAAATATTTTGGGGGCACTGTAAACTCCCAGGGAGTCGATAAGCCTTAGCGAGCGAAATATTTTGGGGGCAGAGGTAAGCCCCCAGGGAGTCGATAACCCTTGGCGAGCGAAATATTTTGGGGGCAAAGGTAAGCCCCCAGGGAGTCGATAACCCTTGGCGAACGAAATATTTTGGGGGCAGAGGTAAGTCCCCAGGGAGTCGATAACCCTTGGCGAACGAGGAGGAGGAAGTGGCAAGCCAGAGCCTCCACAAGGTGGGAGGTTGTTAGCAGTGTCACACTCCCCCTGAGAAAATGTCTCATGGCCATCATGTGCGCTACGTGATTATGTCTGCCTTCCCACAGACGGCGCCAAAATGATGATGCTAAAGATAGATCACCTTAGATAGTTGAAGTAGGATACGCTGGAAGAGCAGAGTGGATCACTGGCTCACGAGCTTGATGACCTTGAGATACCTGCGATCATAGAACACGTGAACTAGGCCGGGGGTTGATCCGGCGGAAACCCCTCTGACGCTCAAGTCAGACGTGCTGATCATAGAAATAGTCCAGAGAATACAATTAATAGTATTGCTCAGTTAATAGAACGTACCTTAAGGAATGAGTTCAAACGTGTATTTATAGCATAGTCGAGATTGTCGGGCCCAAACCTTACTTGAAGGTGATTGGGCCTCGGTGATAGTGGTCTTCGATATTGGGCTCGTGGCCCAGTAGGTAAATAATTTGTAGGCCCATTGGGTTGGGCCAATTAGGCATATCAATATTGTTATATTACTTTATAGCACAGTAATATTAATAAAACAAAAATCACTATTATGGTGTAATAGAGTAATATTAATATGTTGATCATTGAACAAAAGCGAACATAATAAAAAAAGCCAAAAAAATTAATATTGATGTGGTTGACAAAATATTAGTGTCAACCGTAGTAATATTACGTATTTGTATCGTCAACGACGGTACCGTTACTGTCAGTAACAGTACAATTACGGTCAACGTTTAACGGCGAACGTAAAAAAGAAGGATTAAAATTATCGGAAAAAATAGATAAAAACAATCAACGCCAGAAACCTGTGGGGAAAAAGTCAAACAGAAAAAAAAGTTCAACGCCGGAAACCAACGGTAAAAAAAATCAAAAAATAAATAGTCAAAATTGAATTTTTGTGGTCAAAATTAGTGAAATTGAAGTTAATTTAGGGTTGTAATTAGGATTTGGGTTTATAGGGTTGGGGTAATTTTGTCATATTCATTATTTTTGCATTTATTTATTATACATTTTAAAGAGATATAGTACGTAAACCTAAAATAATAAAAATAGTTGGTTAGGGACTTTATGTATAAAAACCAGTGTTCTAAATATCGGTCGTGGCGGTCGATATATCGGCCGCCATATCGGTATCGGTTACAAACCTTTACGATTTTGTTGAGGCGGTTTGGAATATCGGTTTTTTACAGCGAGGCGGTTTGCGGCGGTTTTTCGGGCGGGTCAAACCGATATATCGGTCAACAAATAGGTTTTTTTTTTTTTTTTTTTTTTTTTTTTTTTTTTTCTTAATTAAAATTAAAATGAAAATATGTTTTGATTTTTTGTTTTTCTCCAATTTTTTCAACTTCCAAAACCAAACCAAGTACTACTCCGCAATTTATGCTTTATTGTGTTTATATTAATTATTGATGCGAAAGACTTGCGTATTATTTGTATTTCGTAAGAATCTTTTATTATATTATGATCTTATTATTTTTAAATTTTTGTTATTTATTGAGTAATTATAATTATATAATAACATATGAATGATAAGATAGAATTATGTTTATATATTCTTTTATATATATTTTGAGTATTTACAAATATTTTTTTAGAAATATATTACACTAAATTTAAAAACCGATATATTTCCGATTTATCTCCGATAAATCACCGCCGCGCCGATTTATCGTGTGGCGGTCCCAAACCGCCACGTACCCGATAACCGCCTTTTAGAACCTTGATAAAAACCCATTGTTTTAAAGAAAAGAACAAAAAAATTAGTGAATAATTTTCAATTATTATGGGGTGATGGCAAATAGTGAATAATTTTCAATTCAAAAATGGGACATCCGACTTTTTTGTCTTTCAAATAAATCCACCTTATTTAAACTTATTTGCAAATAAGGAAAACTATTTTTTATATATAGCAAAATTACCTCCAATTCTTTGAAACCCTAATTTAACTCCAATTTTATGATTTACATCCAATTTCAGGAAACAAAAAAAAAAAAAAAAAAAAAAAAAGGTCAATGCTGGAGAACCGCGCAGTCTACGCCGGATTCTGGCCAGAAAAAAAAATTCAGAAAAAAAAATTATTTTCTAAAAAAAGTTCAAAAAATTATGGAAATGGGGGTTAATGTGACATATTTGTTCAAATTCAGGGTCAATGTGCAATATTGATGAAGTTAGAGTATAATGGATAAAATTGATGGAAATCATATTATGAGGGGTATTTTAGACAAAAAAATATAGGGATGTGTTGCGAGACTATTTTTTGTCTGGACCTATGTGCATTTAAGTCCCTTATCATGGGCCTATTTGCCATTTACCCATTATAATGATAAAAAGAAAATGCTATTTATTTAGGCTCCATTTGGTTGACAAGATTAGCAAATATTAACTAAATAGTAAGATTTAGTTTGATGTTTGGTTAACCCTATTATTTTCCGGGTCAACCCGTCAAAATAGTTTTGTCATGGCTAATCTTGGCTATTTGGGAGATAACTAATTGGACCTTGAGAGGTCCAATAAAATTATTGTGTTATGATTAGATATGTTAATGACAAAATTGTTCTTCTAGCTTTCATCTATTTATCACAATGACATATTCAATTATTTAAAAAAAATAATAATAAATATAAAATAAAAATAAAAACAATCGAATAAAAGAAAAAAAAATCCGAAAAAATATTTTTTTTCGAAAAATAAAGTTTTCTGAAAAAATATCGGAAAATATAAAATTGTAATTCAAAATATTCTTTTTTCGAATTTTTTTTTTCCAAAAAAAAAATTCGAAAAATAATACTTTTTGTCCGAAAATAATAAAAAATATTTTTTTTAGAAAAAAAAATCGGAAAAACTGAAGAAGGCATAAATTCAAAAATAAAGTAACAAAATATAAATATTAAAAAGAAGAAGAAAAAAACTATTTACAAGAATAAAGGGTAATAGGTCATTTTCATGTAATTGGGTTGATGTTAAGGAAACCAAACATCAAATACTATTAAATAATGGGGAGATAAAAAAATTCAAAATTTGATAACAAACATCTTATAAATAATAGGCCTATTATTTTATAGGGACAATTAGGGGTGCAAGTTGCAACGGAAATTCCAATTTCTGCCGGTTGCGATCCGAAAAGTTCCGATTTTGGAACAACTTTTTTCATTCCGACATTTGAAATTCCGTTTCCAAAATTTTCCGATTTTTTTGGATTGGAATTGGAATTATATAAAATAAATTTGGAATTTCCGATTTCCGATCCGATTTGATTCCGAAATTAATTCTGAAAAATTCCGATGTTTTTCCGAAAAATACACCTATAAATAATAAATATTATATAATACTTATCTTTCCGAAAAATACACCTTTTAGTTTTGTTTTAGGATTTTGACATACTGAATTGTTGTTAGAAGTTTTATTAGATATTATGTTGCGTTTATGTTTATTTATTTTTTGAACTGAAATTTAGTAGTTATTAGTTTTACTTTTATCGACGTGAATGTTCTTATTTTTGGAAAATTATGAACATTTAAAAAAAATCCACTAAGTTTTGAAATTTTTAAGCTCATGTGATTTCCGATTTTTTTCCGAAATTCCGAAAATTCCAGGACTTTTGGAATTGGAATGAATTTTTAGATTCCGAAAATTTTGGAATTGGAGTTGGAATTGATTTTGTACTTCCGAAATTTTTTGAAAATTTTCCGAAAAGGCTAATTCCGATCCGATCCATCCGACTTTCACCCCTAGGGAGAATTATCTTATTTTAGCTAATCTTATCGTGGCAGAGGCCTTAGTCATTTGTATTTTGTAGACTACGCTCAGATTATTTAGCATCTAATTAACAACCTCCATTCTCTGGAGGTTCTCCTTACATAAGAAACCACTCAACCGTTTCCCTAATTACTAGTGATAATTTCAGACCATTAGACTTCAACGGACAAAACTTTCAGTCTCAAATCTTTTTTTCTATATAAAGAAACTTTGTTACGATCAAAAGAAAATAAATCGAGTCACATCGGAACAAAAATAATTAAAAGAAAAATTTGGATTAAGCATGGCGAGGATCAATATCTTGGCGGTGATAGTGGCGGCGTTTATTATGATGGCTGCTTTTATTTCACCGACGGTGGCGACTACATACATAGGGTATCCAGCTATTGGAAAAGGTCGTGGTAAAGGAAATACGCCGCCCGGTGTCGCGAACCCGTACGAACGACCTTGCGGGACACCCGAGAAATGCCGCGAGGATTGAGGGAATTATTAGTTACTACACAAGAAATTCTATCCAATATTATGATCACTTCAATTATAATATGATTCATTGATTTTCCTTTTTTTCCCCCATATATATAATATATGGAGATTGTTCAATATGAGCTAGGTGAAATAAAAATTCATGCATGCCCCTATGTTATAGTTTGTTTGTTCTTTTTGGAAGGCATGAAGAATTAGATGTTATAGTTTGTTTTAGTTTATGTAAAATTCATTTTTCCCTATATGTAAATGTATTAATTAAATCTTTCATGTTCTATAAACATTAATTTATATTATTTTAATTGAATCTTATAGATACATATGTATGTATTTTATGTGGGAAAATTACATTTTTCGTTCTCATAATATACCCACTTTTTCAACACTATCATTTTTGTGTTATAATATTAGTGTTTAATCATGCCATTTTTTGACATAAATTGTCCGCCATTTATTTTTTAAGTTAAGTTGGATAGAAAATGGCATGTGCCTCTCCCGTTCCTTCAATTTTCAACACTACAAGAAAATAGACTCTTCACAACACGCATTGCGTTTTGTTAAAACATAACTTCTATATTGAAAATTTCAATTAAAATTCAATGTAAAATCAAAATCACGTAAATTCAAAAAAACCAACTCGATAAATGGTTTCAAAAAAACATTGTTTGAAAAATTGAAATATTGTCTAAATAATTTAAATATTGTTTCAAAATCGGCATTTTTGGAATTCAAATAAACAATATCGTTTCAAACCAAAATAATAATCCGATAGGAATTGGGGATTTAGAAAACTCCATTCCAATTTTCACTTCTAGTTAATTTCAAATCCCAATTTTGAGACAATATATCGAGTTTTACATCATTCAATATGTGTTGAAAATTGGAACGGAGTTTTCTTATTCCGCCTTGTTTGATCAAATTTTTATTTTAATTTTAAATTAATAGTTTCCATTAGAATTCCAAAAATGCCGATTTTAAAACACTATATTAATTTTTCAGACAATATTTTTATTTTTTAAACAATATTTCTGAATTTATTTTGAAAAACATTATCGAGTTTTACATTATTAAATAAGGGTGAAAATTAGAATGGAGTTTTCTTATTCCGCCTATTATGATCATATTTTTATTTTATTTTAATACAACAATTTTCATTCAAATTAAAAAATTCCCGATATTAAAACTGAAACACGTGTATTTCCACAAAGTGTTTTTTAACTCTCTTACTTTCAAACTAAATTTTAGTTATGGCTTAGTGGGCTAAATATAATACTTAGTGGGCTAAGTAGTGCTTAGTGGGTTAAATTATGGATATTATTCTAACTACTTAACTAACCCACTAACCCATTTTCTTGAGTGCTCTTGTAGTTGGTTTTCTTGCAGATCATGGGCTGAGAAATGGAAGCTTGGAAAGTCTATAAATACCAAACTCAAGACTCAAGAAAATCATAGATTTTCGAAGAAACAAAAACCGAGTGCTGAAGATTATTCATGAGAGTTTTAATGTGTTTCTAGAATCTGTTGTATGTACTCCTCACGAGTACATTCTTTGAAATCTAGAATTTTTAGTATTTTTCAAAAACGAATTCGTGATGGATACTCAGATGACTGCATCTATGCGACCTCATGTACTTGATGGCACAAACTACACCTACTGGAAAGTCAAGATGAGGACGTACATCAAAGCCATTGATGAGAGAGCCTGGAGATCTATTCTTACTGGATGGAAGCCACCAACTATGACAGATGCGGATGGGGATGTATTTCCAACACCAGAATTACGGTGGACAACAGACGATCTATCAAATGCTAATCAAAACTCAAAGGCGTTAAATACAATCTTTAGTTCAGTAGATTTAACAATGTTTAAATTGATCTCAGTGTGCACTTCTGCAAAGGATGCTTGGGAGGTTCTTCAGCTACATTGTGAAGGATCAGACAGTGTCAGAAGAACTAAGCTCAGATTACTCTCTTCCAAATTTGAGAGACTGAGAATGGAAGAAACTGAAACAATTTCTCAATACAATGAGAAATTGATTGATTTAGCTAATGAATTTCAATCCTTAGGTGGTCCTTTGAGCAACGAGACACTGGTGAATAAGGTATTGAGAACTCTTCCAGAAAGATTCAGCATGACAGTTACTGCAATTGAGGAAGCCAAAGACACATCATCTCTACGTCTGGACGACTTAATTGGTAGTTTAAAGTCTAGGCTATCTCAAATGCACTCCAGACAGAACTAGGAAAGGAAAAAGTTGCTACAAAATATGATGATGATGCAGAGGAATGTCTCAACAATGTGGCATTTCAGATTCAGAAATTCAATAGGGCATACAGACGAAGTGGAATCAAGCCCAGACAGTTATTTCCAGATGGCTCTTCACAAAATCGACAAACTCAGCCCCGGAACAGATCTATTCCACAGAGAACATTTCCTCAAACATCTTCTCAAAACACTTTAAAGAATTCTCCATTTATTCGTTCAAATTCTGAACCACCTAATTTGGATCATATTAAATGCAGGGCCTGTTCAGGATTTGGACATTATGCTAATGAATGTGCAAATACCTTGAGAAGAAGAGGAATGAGTCTGATTTGTGCTGTCAGTGATGAAGAGGAAGAGCAACCTGAACAGACAGAGGAGCAGCAATCCATTAAACATGCTCTTTTTGTCAGATATATCACTGAAAATTCTTCTGAAACAGAATCACAAGGAGTTTCTCTAGATGCTGCAACACCTTCTGAAACACTTTCAGTAACTGAAATTTCTGAGTTAGATAATAGTCATTATACATGTTTGAACTCTATTTCTTTGAATGCTGCAGAATATAGTAAAGAAGCAGTAGGAGATGAGGAAGAAATGTACAAGAAATTGTTCAGCGACTTGGAGAAGAAGACTCATGCTCTAGATGCAGCCAACAAGGAAAATTCTTCCCTTAAAGAAACAATCACTCTTTTGAAGGTTGGTATCACCAAGAAGGATCTTGAACTGACAAAGGTGAAAGATGAACTCAAAGAAGCAACTCTAGCAATCAAGAGGATGAATACCGGCACAACTAAACTCAAAGAGATTGTGTCACTGGAGAAGTACAACAAAAATGAAGGTCTAGGGTTCAAAAAAAAAATGAAGAAAAACAAGTCAGTAAAGAAGAAGGAAATTGTCTTTGTAAAAGAGAAGGGTTCAAATGGAAAAGAATGCAGAAATTCCCCAGTCACCACTCCAGAGTCCAACATAAGGGGATACATTTGTCATTACTATTTCTCACCAGGACATATTCATCCATTTTGTGAGAAACTAAGTAGTGACAAAATGTTGTACAGGATGAGTCACATCACTCCAAGGAACACCTCAAAGAAAAGGTAGAATTTACCAAAAAGGAGTGTAGAATATGGACTCCCAAAGGTAAACTTATGTGCAAAGCAGTATACACTTCTTTAAATGCTAACATTTCAGGTTCATGGTACTTTGATAGTGGATGCTCTAGACATATCACTGGAACTAAAGAGTTTTTATCAAACTACCATACACTCAATGGTGGACGTGTAACCTATGGAGGAGGAGCTAAAGGCAAAGTGGTTGGACGTGGAACACTAAGTATTGAGGGACTTCCAAAACATTCAAATGTCTTACATGTTGAAGGATTGAGGTCAAATCTCATCAGTATTAGTCAATTGTGTGATGATGATCTACGTGTTCAATTTGATAGATACTGTTGTTCTGTGTTTGATAATCAAAATCATTGTGTACTGACAGGTTCCAGATCAATGGATAATTGTTATCAAACAGGTGACACCATCTCATGCAAGAGCTCAAGAGTAAGTGAAGTAGAGCTGTGGCACCATAAACTAGGGCACACAAACTTCAAAAATCTGAAGCTACTCAACAAGTACAATGCCATAAGAGGAATTCCAGATCTCAAGATCAAGGACATTCTTATATGCGGAATGTGCCAGAAGGGAAAGCAAACTAGAGTACCACACAAAGTGTTACAACACGTTGGTACCACCATTTGTTTTGAAATTGTACATATGGATCTTATGGGTCCTATAGAGGTAGAAAGTCTAGGTGGTAAAAAATATGTATTTGTGTGTGCTGATGATTTTTTAAGATATACTTAGGTGTATTTCTTAAGAGAAAAATCTGATATTTTTGAAGTTTTCAGAAATTTGTACAGGTTTGTTAGAACTCAATTTCAAGTTTCTATTCGTAGAATAAGGTCTGATCATGGAAAAGAATTTGAGAATGCTTTATTTCTTACTTTTTGTAATAAAAAGGGTATAAAGCATGAATTTTCTGCTCCAAAAACTCCTCAGCAAAATGGTATTGCTGAAAGAAAAAACAGAACTATCCAGGAGATGAGGCTGTCAACACAGCCTGTCACATCTCAAATCGTGTGTATCTAAGATTAGGGTCTATGATGACTTCATATGAAATTCTTTATGGTAAGAAACCTAATCTATAATACATGCATGTATTTGGATGTGTTTGCTATGTCCTAAATGATAGAGATCATCTAGCTAAATTTGATTCAAAAAGTGAATTGAGTTTATTTGTGGGATACTCTAATAGCAGTCATGCGTATAGAGTATATAACTTAAGAACTCGAACCATTATTGAATCTGTAAATGTGGTATTTGATGATTTTGTTGATAAGCGCAGTAAAACAGTTGAAGATGAAGTTGATGACCTGATTGCTGAAGGAGAAACAACCGGAGGAGACACTACTGACACAGATGCTTCAGATATAAACATTCCAGTATCAAGGGAAGAGGGTGTTGAACCAAGTGTTACCACATCTAACTCAATACTTCCTACGGGGAGCACAGAAGCTGAAATGCAGCCAACTCATGATGTTTGGAGAAAGGAACCATCAAGTAGAATTCAGAAAAATCACCCCTCTACTCAAGTTGTGGGAGATATCTTTGATGGGATAAGGACCAGAAGAAAAGAGAGAGTGAATTACAGAGATATGGTAAGATTAGCAAATTTATCTTCTGAATGTGCACTAACTGGAACTACTTGCTTTGTATCTTTAGTCGAACCAAGGAATATTGCAGAAGCACTGAAGGATGAATTCTGGATCAATGCAATGCATGAAGAACTGAATCAGTTCATCAGAAATGATGTTTGGTACTTAGTTCCCAGACCAAGTCATGTAAATGTGATATGAACTAAGTGGATTTTCAAAAACAAAACTAATGAAAAAGGTACAGTGGTTAGAAATAAGGCTAGGTTAGTAGCACAAGGTTACACTCAGATAGAAGGTATAGATTTTGATGAGACCTTTGCTCCAGTAGCCAGAATTGAATCTATTAGGTTACTTCTTGCTGTAGCCTGTTTTCTTAAAATCAAACTGTATCAAATGGATATCAAAAGTGCATTTCTAAATGGTGTTTTAAATGAAGAAGCATATGTAGAGCAGCCCAAGGGTTTTGAAGACTCTGCCAAGCCTTATCATGTGTCCAAGCTTAAGAAGGCTTTGTATGGTCTTAAACAAGATCCTAGAGCTTGGTATCAAAGACTCACTGACTTCTTACTTGAAATACAATTTACTAGAGGAGAGGCAGACAAAACTCTATTTGTTAGAAGAACAAATAACCATATCATTATTGTACAGATATATGTTGATGATATTGTTTTTGGTTCTACTTGTGCTAACCTTTTACAGTCTTTTGTAGATTCTATGTCTCACACCTTTGAAATGAGCATGGTAGGAGAGTTGAATTACTTCCTAGGACTTCAAATCAAACAGACATGTGAAGGAATTTTTGTAAATCAAAAGAAGTATGCTCTCAATCTGGTCAAAAGGTTTGAGTTTGAGTCAACCAAGCACATGAAAACTCCAATGGGATCAAGTCAAAAACTGTCCAAGGACGATGTTGCTGAAGATGTTGACAGCACCCTATACAGAAGCATGATTGGAAGCCTTCTGTATCTAACTGCAAGCAGACCTGATATTATGTTTAGTGTGTGTGTGTGTGCCAGGTATCAAGCTAATCCCAAAGTCACTCATCTTAAAGCTGTGAAGAGGATTATTAGGTATGTTGCAGGTACAGTAGATTTAGGTATTCAGTTTTTCAAAGACACTAATACTAATTTGATAGGTTTTAGTGATTCTGATTGGGCTAGGGATATTAGTGACAGAAAAAGCACATCAGGTGCATGTTTCTTTTTTAGGAATAACCTGGTTTCATGGTTTAGTAGAAAACAAAATTGTGTATCACTTTCAACAGCTGAATCAGAATATGTAGCTGCTGGAGGATGTTGTGGCCAACTAATTTGGATGAAACAAATGTTGGGGGATTATGGGTTAACCAGTGACACCTTGACCATATATTGTGATAATTCAAGTGCTATTGATATCTCAAAAAATCATGTTCAACACTCACGAACTAAACACATAGATAACATCATTTTATTCGTGATATAGTTGAGAAAAATATAGTGTGCTTAAAGTACATTCCTACAGAAGATCAGTTGGCTGACATCTTTACAAAGGCATTAGATTATGAGAGGTTCTCTAAACTTAGAAAATCTCTCGGGATGTGTACTCAATAAACATATCCTGAAATATGTTGCAGCACCTCATCAAACATCTTAAGCTGCAATATAATTTACTGAAGCTTAGCTTCTTTAAATAATGGCTTCACTGTGATATATTATTCTCTAAATAAGTAACTGGAAGTCTTTCACCTTGAAACGTGATCATGCTTCATGTAAACATCCAGAGCACAATTATAATCACATAAGTCAAACTCCTCTATCTGAATAGTCATATCTTAGTAACTGATGAACTTTCAAACTGAACACTTGATCATGTTCCATGTGAATTGTTTTACTTGAAAATAAGAGTTAAAAAAAATTATATCTATATATATATATATATATATATAGATATATATATATATCTATGCCTGTTAGCCATTTTTTTTTCTCACACTATTAATCATTAAAAGATGTGTTTATTATTTAAGTGTAAATTTCGTGAGTGTTATTATTTTTATTACTATTATTATTATTATTATTGAAGTACCACTATTTATATGGGTCATGGGGTACATGGGTTAGTCTTTTATTTTTCACTAAGTCCACTCCTTATTGTGCCATGTGTCACGTTTTGTTTTAAACTTCCAAATAAACTTTTATTCTCCTTAATCACACTTTCTCCAAGAAAAACGCACACCACTTCTTCACCTTCTCCACTTCAATTTTTTTCTGAAAAAATTAGGGCTTATAAATTTCTTGCTTCTTTATTCGAAAATTCACACTCAAAAATCAAAAGCACAAGAAGCAATTTTTTTCTCTCTACTGTACCATGGCATCTCCTCCTAGAAATCCTCTTCCAGCCGTTGGTGATGTCCACAACGATGCTGCAACACCTGAACCAGCAGACCCTAATCTAGCCATAATCGTTCATCCTGTCAACCTTGAAGCTATGCCGATCAGCTTTATTGAGCCCGGAGATGAGCTGAATCCGATTGACCCAGACAACTTCCAGAACGTGGGTCCCTCTACCATTGCAGGAAGGTTTCCTACTCGCCAGTCCAAGCGCATGAATCCATTCCCAGATCTGAATGCTACTGGGTCACAACGTCGAATGCGAGGAAATTCTCCCAGCAGAGGCGACAAAGGTGGAAGAAGAGGCGGCAGAGGTGGTCGTACTCCAGTTAGGCCAAACCCACCAAGAGGCCTTCATTTGGTTGATGAAGAAACGGATGATGAAGAAGGGGATCCTACCTTTGCAGAACCAGAAGCCCAAGCTCTCTCCTCAAGCTCCACTGAGTCATCCTCCAAAGACTCAACTCCACCAGCATCAACTCAGGGGGAGACATTTCAGCCCAACTTGGCAGCTGCCTCTTCTCAACATCCTGCTTCTGAAGATGGTGCTGCACATGTTTCTGAAAATGCTGCTGCACCTACTGCCTCAGATAATGCCTCTCAGAGTGCTGCTGAAGATGATGTTCCCTACCAAGATGAGGAAATGCCAAACTTTTTTGGGATGTCCTCTGCTGAGCATGTAGATATTCCCACTGTTGATGCTCAGGACTTTACCACTACTGAAGAAACACCATCAGCTCCACATGAAGATCCTCTGGAAACTCTGGCAGAGGCAGCTGTTCAAGTGGATGCATCACCTTCCCAGGCTGAAGAAGAAGAGAAAAGTGATGACAGCTGGGAAGTTCCACTTGCCTCCTTCCGCAAAAAATTGCCATCCTCAGAGTCAGACAGTGACTCTTCTGAGGACTCATCTCAGATGGAAGAAGATGCTGCTCCACCTGTTGCATCACCTGAGTCAGCATACATCCCAGATGAACTTGAAGACTCAGAAGAAGAGGAACCTTCAGAAGAAGAAGAGCCAGACTTGGATGGGAAGGATCTGTCAACTCCTTTTGAGGTAAACAATGCCTTCAGTCCTATCTTTTTTTTTTAATCTGATTCAAATTTGAGTCCTCAAATCATGAACTGCCAATTCATTGAGGAAAAGAAAATTTCCACGGATGAGTTTGATAGGCATCTGATCACTCACTGTTTTTCTTGATCAAAGAAAAATCCTTAGTCTAGTTGAGGTTGTCTGTCCTTATGATCCTTCTGTTGTGAAGGAATTTTATGCCAATTTACAAACTTCTTTTTTAAAGAAAAATTCTCCAAACTTTGGAAAAGTTTTTGTGCGAAATTCTATTTTCTCCTTTTCTCCCTAAATTATCAACTCTCACTTACAAACTCCTACTGTGATTGATGAGGATAATTATGGTGATTTTACTGAGGTTTGTAAGACTCTTTCTGGCAATCATCTAAAATCTTGGCCTGCTCACCCCAAAAAATTCAAAGTTTCTCAACTTACTGCATTTTACTCTGTACTGTTCAGACTCACAGTGATGAATTAGATTCCATCCAAAAATGTCTTTGTGGTTACTAAACCTCATGCAGTACTCATGTACAAATTGGGCATGGGGTTACCTGTTGATTTTGGCAAACTTTTCTTCAACACTATAGGTCATCTTGCCCAGAAAATTTCTTCCTCCACTTATCTTCCTTATCCTTCTCTCATCTACTCCATTCTGCTTTCTCAAAATTTGGGCCAAGATGGATCAGAATATCTTCACACTCCACTTGGCATAATAACTGTTTCTCAAAAAAATTTCAAAGCTCCTCATGTCCAAGATCTTCCCTGGAATGGAGATAATTTTCTCTCAACTAAATCAGGTCAAAATAATCTTGGTACTGAATGTGTTGCTCCTCATGTTGACAACACCCCTAACATCCTTGTTTATGTTCCACGAGATCTTTTGTTACAACATCTTACTCACTCCCTAGCTCAGATCACTTATCACCAGTCCATGGTGGAAATGCTCCAAAAAGCTCTTTCTGATAAAAAATGGGGAGAACAAGCTAGTCATGAAGTTGAAGCAAGGACTTCTCATCCTTTAGATGCCAAAGGCAGAGAGGATGGAGTGAATGAAGAAGAAGAAGAAGAAGAAGAAGAAGAAGAAGAAGAAGAAGAAGAAGAAGAAGAAGAAGAAGAAGAAGAAGAAGAAGAAGAAGAAGAAGAAGAAGAAGAAGAAGAAGAAGAAGAAGAAGAAGAAGAAGAAGAAGAAAAGAATGAGGGTGCTGAAGGAGCAGAGGAAAGCAGTGGGTCCAATGCTAGTGATGGAGAAACAACAGCTGGTACTGAGAAGACCTTGGATATTCTACTTTAATTATTTTTATAAACAATATTTGGTTTGTTCTGTTTTTATTTTCCCTCTGAACCTTTTTAGGATTGCACTTTTATTTATTTATGTTTTTTGAATTGTGTTGGACTATCTTTGCTGAATTTGTTATTGAATGGATCTTTCAATATTTATTTGGTATGGTTGTTATCAAATTCAGGGGGAGTTCAAGCAATGTTTCAGCGGGAGTTAAGCTAAAATTTAGTATTGATCAGAAAGTTAAAAAGGGGGAGTTTGAAACACGTGGATTTCCACAAAGTGTTTTTTAACTCTCTTACTTTCAAAGTAAATTTTAGTTATGGCTTAGTGGGCTAAGTAGTGCTTAGTGGGTTAAATTATGGATATTATTCTAACTACTTAACTAACCCACTAACCCATTTTCTTGAGTGCTCTTGTAGTTGGTTTTCTTGCAGATCATGGGCTGAGAAGTGGAAGCTTGGAAAGTCTATAAATACCAAACTCAAGACTCACGAAAATCACAAATTTTTTAAGAAACAAAAACCGAGTGCTGAAGATTATTCCTGAGAGTTTTAGTGTGTTTCTAGAATATGTTGTACGTACTCCTCACGGGTACATTCTTCAAAATCTAGAATTTTTAGTATTTATTTTTTTGTTTCTAGATTTGAATGTAAGAATGATCATGCAAATGATTCATTCATAAGGAAGAATTTTTCGTACAGCTTTTCTTTGTATTCTTGGAATACTGTTTTAATATAATTTTTCCGTTCTGTAAAGGACAAGTTCACAAGTTTTACTTGTGAACATTTTTAGATCTGAGTATTGTCTTTTTATTTCTGCTGCATGTTTACTTAAGTTTCATAACACTTAAGATAACATCTCTGTATTAAACGAATTCGGGACCATAAATTCTTTCAAAAACACTATATAGACAATATTTCTGAAAATAACAATTCATCGACTTTTACATTATTAAACAAAAGGTGAAAATTGGAAAGGAGTTTTCCTATCCAACCTATTACGATCGGTTTTTTTATTTTATTTTCAAACAATAATTTCCATTCGAATTAAAGAAATCCTCATCATAAAACATAATATTAAGTTTTAGACAATATTTCTGAAAATATTTTGAAACAATTTATCCAGTTTTACATTATTAAATAAGGGTGAAGATTAGAACATAGTTTTCTTATTCCTCCTATTTCGGTCGGATTTTTATTTTATTTTTGTAATCGAAGTGAGAACGAAAATTGTTGAAATTTTAAAAACCATTCGAAACTCAATATTACTGTTAATCTTTTATTATGATAGAGTTGTACTATATATGTTAGTTGAGGGCCTCAAAAAAACAAAATTCCCCTCTTGTGTTTTTTTTGACACATTGGATGTATTTGATTAGTAAATTTACACATAATCACGAATGCATCCATGTTGTATGCGGGTCTATTCTATGCCAAACCCGGTTAAGTTCACCGGGTGTCTAAGATTTTGACATGTGGCAATTATTAAATTAATTATCTAATTATATATTGGGGGCTTAAGATATGCATCCCTAGTGGGAAACCTTATTAGATGATACACCCAAGCCCAATAAAAGATTTTCTATACATCCTTTTGTAAAAATCTCACCAATGTACCCTCACATTGGATTAGCGGCGTTAAATTTTTAATTTGGAAAACCCAAATCAAATCCCACAAATCTCGCATTTCATAAGAATCTCCTGATTTCTACTTTACCAATTATCCCAAATAACCACCCAAATCTCGTTTCTTCTATCATTACGCTTCCACAACGGTGCGAAAAAAATCAACGACAAATTGAAACAAGACGAAGAAGAATCCATTCAAAACCTTTCGTTATCCCTACAGAAATCTAATTCAGGCAAGAAAACAAGTAAGTATTTTTTTTTCTTGTTTCGGAGAAGTTCAACGATTATTTTCCAATTTCAAAATAAGGGTTTTCAACAAGAAAAAAATTGTAGGAGAGATGAGGATGAAAGCACAACAAGATATAAACAAGCTAGACTCTGGTAAGAATGAAACACGTGTGGTAATTTGTTTGAGTATATTCATAAGATTATTTGGTGTCTATGATTACTATATAGTTTCTTCAGATGTATATGTTGAATGGCTTGATTTTGTTTGAGTGTTATTGCGAGATTAGGACAATAATAGTTAATTTGACCGTATAAATGTTTTTATAGTTGTCTTTGCATATTCGTATGGTTGTTGGTTTAATTGTGTGAGATAGTATTTTTGGTGTCTACAACATTCTAAGAACTGGGCTTGGATATATGTTCTGGGTGATTTGGTTGTGTAAAATATGGTTTGGGTCTCTACAAAAAGTTTATGCTTTATTTCTGTAGACAAACACAGAATAACAAATTCTGGATTTATTGATGTTATAGAAAATAATGTGTTGTGTGTGCCATGTGTGGAAAATTGTGTAACACCATAAAAGAAAATAAGCACATTATGTTCAAATTGGTGTTGTTTGTGAATTAATTAGTTGATTGTAAAATAAATTTTTTGACTATCAGTGGATAGACACGGCCATGGGCCGGAACCGGCCCGTTGACGAACCGGCCCGAACCGTTAACCGGTGAACCGGCTCGGAACCCGTGAACCGGCCCGTCGTCCTCGAGACGGGCCCGGTTCTATGAAATGGTGAACCGTGAACCGCCGGGCCAGCCCGGCGGTTCACCCGGATTTAAGAAAAAAAACAAAAACAAAAACAAAAATAAAAAAAATTCAAAAAAAAAAGCAAAAAACGGCTGGTGAACCGGCCGTTATTTGCTATTTTTTGAATCCCCCCCCCCCCCCCCCCATTTTTTCTTATAAATACCCTCACACCCCATTTTTTCCTATAAAATTAAGTTAAATTCATTGTATTTATTTCCTTTTGTTTTTTTTTCCTATTTAAAACTAATTATTTTAATTTATTTATCCATTAAATAATTTTTTTTTAAATATATATATAAATATAAATTTCCAGGCCGATCCGGAACCGGCCAGGATAGGCCCGAAACCGGATTGAACCGGCGGGCCGTTCCAGTTCAGGAAAAAGTGAACCGTGAACCGGTATGAACCGGCCCGAACCGGCCCATGGCTGTGTCGATTTGTGGATGCCTATGATAATTGTGATTTCAACAATAAAATAGATATGAACAAATTTGGGTACTGCTTATACTATACAAAGTTGTTAACAAGTACCCTTTTTTTTTTTTTTTGTTTATACATTTTATTGGTGTCTACATCTTTTTGTAAACTCGCTTGAATGTGTGATTGCCTATAAGTATGTATTTATTGTATCGACTGACGTTTTGAACAGAAAATTATTCCTCTTTAATTGTATGGTTTTTGTACTTTATTCTCTTTATATTCCCTGCATATTTCATTGAACATATATTTCTTCGTATGTTCTTTTTCCAATGACACGATTAAATATATTTAACTCGTATAAGTAACACACAGAAAATATACTTGGAGAAGACGGCAAAAGACATGGATTTATTTGATATCTCATTCAGCGAAAATTTAAGCATTTAGACTAATCCACAGCAGAACTCTGAGAACAGCGATTATGGTGCAATTGTATTGTACATCATCAAGGAACATTTTATTCAAGTTTCGTTGGAAATAAAAGAAGTTGAGGAATGGGTTACAAATATTAGAAGAATCATTGTAGAATAACTACTGAGTTACGAAATGGATTGAGCTATAAATTCTTGTCAGTTTATTTTTGTTTTTTGTATGCAAGTGTAAACATTTGTGCAAATGACATTTTGCGGTGATTTAATGTGAACAAAATTATATGGTTATATTGACACTATTTACTGCGCATATTCAATCCACATTTTGCCATTTATTCAGTAAGATATTTTAGTATTTGACATATACTGAAACAGGTTAATACATTCATACTAAATGTACTATACTATACTGCAACTGTCATATACCGTAGTATTGTATAGTATACTATACTGCTATACGTAATATGATATATCCAGGTATTCTATAATGTACTATACTATATTACAACTGTCATATACCGTATTATTCTATAGTATACTATATTGTAATATAATGTGCAATGGTTTACTATGGAAACTGTGTTATAATAGTATTTGGTAATATAGTATACTATAGTATAATGCAATTGTAATATACTATAGTATTCTATAGTATATTGTATTCAAGTATTGTAATATAATGTGCAGTGGTTTTCTATGTAAACTGTGTTGTAATAGTATATGGTTATTTGTATAATCATAATATGAATTGCCAGAAACACCAAAAAATTGTATGGGCGGTGTCAGAAATCAATACATAAACTGAAATTCCAACAATAATGAACTGTGAATTGACCATGCAAAATTAAAAACTCAACTACTCAATTAAAAAAAATGTACGGAATATAAGCAAATTAGGTATCGAAAACTTGCTGGAAAAAAAAAATTTCTCAAAAAAAAATCCACGAATAAAAAAAAACCTAAGTTTCAATTTTAATTGCAGTACAACTGGTTAAAAATACTCCAAATATAACTACTCATTTGCACTTGTGTAGGTCTTCTTGTTGTGATTGCCAACTTGGTTGCAGCGGCTACATCTCATCCTCCTAACAACACTCTCACCCCTTCAAGGAATCATTTTTGTCTATTGTCTACTGCATTTTACTTGGATCGAAAATCAGGCGAACCAATCACAGACAACAAAGGCCCTGCAATAGGTCTAGCAAAAGGCATAATTTTTTTAACATAACTTTGTCCGTACAACGAAATATAAAAGTAGTCGTCCACATAATTGTATCCTTCCGTGTTCTCTTCGTACAACACAAGAGCATGAGCGCATGGATACCCCAAAATTTTCCACGTCCCGCACAAGCATGCTCGGATCCATAACTCCACCTCAACAACAGGCTCACTTAGTACCTCATAGATCGAGTCAGATGCTTCACCGGCAACCATGTCCTAGATTCATGGACCAATGCGTCATAACGTTCTTCCATCAACATACACAATTTAGTATGCCAAGGCAGTGGTGTCGTACCTCAATAGTATTCTGATAATAGTACGAAATAATATCAAAATAGAAATTAATATATGTCTAGAGAATATTCTGCATATAATCTTAGTAATGGATACATAAATATAATCTTATTAATGGCTCAACAAAACCAACAAATAATCTGTACATGCCACAAAACGACAAAAATCTAACACTGATTAAAATAACATAATACAGACTAGCAAATTTGTAAACATGTAGCAACCAGTTTAGCCAACGAAAATCAAAATCCACTGTAAACAATTACATAAATAAAAAACTTAAATTGGTATCAGTTCACGAAACTACAAAAAACAACCATACAATTAAATTATGCAAAAAAAACCACATGAATTACCAATCCAAACCCAAACAAAAACACACATCTTACATATTGCTACGAAACTGTATGCGCAAAACACACACAGAAAAAAGAAAAAATTAAATAATCAATCGCATCAATTAAAGACAATCAATTAGTAAAAACGATATAAAACCGGCTGTAGACGGAAGAACGACCCTCAAAGATTTGCAGAATACCCAGGGTATTGATATCTCCATTATCTATTCCTATCGAAGTGATATAATATTATGATGCGGTTACAAAATTCTATGAATAGATTGATATGTGATCGCTAATTAGAAGGAACGTGAGATTTACCAAATCAATGTAACTCTTGTTAACCTTAATACACGTTATGTTAAGATTAAGAGTATGATGGGGATATTTGAAAAAAAAGCCTTTATTTCATTTATTATACATAATAAGGGACTTAGTTACGAAAAAAATATTAGACTTGTATCACACATCTAATTAGGGTTTGTCTGAGGGACCTCCAGCATATTACCCCTTATATATTTTTAAGTAGTGTTAAATATATTTTACACCCCTAAAGTATATTCTCCGTAACACTTACCCCATTAAAGTATCATTTGTAACACTTACCCCACTCAAGCACAATTTAATTTGTATTTTATATTCTAATAACTTAAAATTTTCTCTTTTATTTAAAAGAATAATTAAATTATACAACTAAAAATATATATTGAACAATACAATATTTTAAAATAAAAAAATATGATCTTGCGTTGGGTACAAATTTAATAAATAACGTCTAATTAATGTTGGACAAATTTATAAAAAATATTCATATCGATAAATTATAAGAAATCAATACATAACTAATAGTATTAATCTGAAGAATTTAAATTTATTTTAATCCATTATTTCTTAAAATATATTTTCATTCATCTTTATACAATATATATTACTTTTTAATTATTTTCCAAATAAATAATTTTAGTTACTTTTCAATTTTATATGATTCAATAATTATTAGATTTTTATGGTTATTATGTTTTAAATTTTAAAATATAAATAATTGATGTTGAGGGGCTAAGTGCTACAAATAATACTTTAAGGGTTAAGTGTTACATAGACTATATTTTAGGGGTGCAAAGTGTATTTAACCGTTTTAAGTATTGTGAAAATGAGATTGAAAGAATCACTTTAAAATAGTTAATCAGGATCCTATCTCCAAATCTTGAGTTAATTGCACACACCCCCTATAAAATGTCTGATTGCCGAAAAAGTCCCCATGTAAAAATAATTAGCATTAAACCCCATGTGATGGGTTTTATGTAGTCCACGGGCCCCTGTTTATATGAAGTCCGTTGACTGTGATAAAAAGACTATAATACCCTTATGAAAATAATTATTCCCCCAAATTGTGAAATAGACCCCACCAAATGACCAAATTTTGAAAAAGTTAAATGGTAAATCGTTACGAATTAATCACAGGGTCCTCCTATATCGTGATTTGCAACAATTGGTATTAGAGTGACTTTGATAAATTTGTACCAAAAATAAACTATGTATGTTCTTGATTAAAAAAAATAACATTGAATGCAATTTGATTAATTAGGAATCAAACGATCATAAGTGTGTATTTTTCTCATAATATTAGTGAATAATTTTTAATTATAGATCATTTATTAGCATGTAATAGCCTCTATTATCTAGAGGTTCTCCTTACATAAGAAACCACTCAACCATTTTCCTCAAACTAGTAATAATTCCAACCATCAGATTTCAACGGACGAAACAAACTTCCGACTCAAATATTTTTTTCTATATAAAGAAACTTCGTTACGATCAAAAGAAAATAAAACCAAGTTCGAAACTAATTAATTAAAAAGAAAAAGGTTGGAAATAAATTCAAAAAGCATGGCGAGGTTCAATATTTTGGCGGTGATTGTGGCAATGTTCGTTGTGATGGCTGCTTTTGTTTCACCGGCGGTGGGGACCAAATTCATCGGGTATCCAGCTATGTGGAGGGATCCTGTAAATTGGAGGACACCGCCAGGTGCTGCGAACCCTTACCATCGAGGTTGCGAGGCGGCTGAGCAGTGCCGCGAGGAGGCGTAGCGGAAATAATTAGTTACTACACAAGAAAGTTGATCTAATATTATAATTACTATGATTAAATAATCTTTGATTCTTTTATTTATAGTTCTATTTATTTTTTTCCATTTAATATATTTAGGTTTTTCAATTAGAGCCATGGGTGGTCCTTAGTTTTAGGAACCCTATGCCAAATAAAAATTGAGGCCATATGTTATAGATTGTTTTATATTATCGTATGTAAGATTTTCATTTTGTTACTTTATATAGATGCAAACGTATTAATTAAATCTTTTCACTTCCGATTTCTCTAAAATATCTCTTCCGGTACACAAAATCGCTAATCGTGACAAAGTTAAACTTTAGTATCTTTCTAAATAGTTTTAGCTTTGAAAAACTTGTTTCAACAAAAGCAATTGTTACATGTATGGTAAGTAATGTTTGTATTTTGGACAAAATTCACTTCGCCCGCTACAAATTTTTCATTTTCATATTTTCCCCACTAAAAAAAAAATGACACTCTAGCTCCCCCTTTTAAATTTTATTCTAGTTGCATTTTGCCCTAATTGACACTTTCCGACATATTTTTCACCGGTATTGTCATTTCTTCGTTCACTTGAAGGGCATTTTTGTCCTTTCATGTTATAGACCTAATTATAGGTAGGGCGAATGGCAAAAAGGCCCATCACATGGGACTTAAATGTATTTTGGTCCACAAAAAAAACGGTCTCTCAATTAAAGTCATCTCCATGTCTTTAGTCTAAAATACCCTCAATAATATAATTTTTATCAATTCCACCCATTATGCTCTAACTTCCTTAATATTACACATTGACCCCGAATTTAAACAAACATATCACGTCAACCCCCAAAACTTTTTTTTTTCAGAAAATAATTTTTTTTCTGAAAAAAATTTTTCTGGGCAGTTTCCGGCGTTGAGTTTTTTCTTTCTTTTTTTTTTAAAAACTTTTTTTTTCCTGAAATTTTTTTCCGGCCGGTCGGCGTTGAATTTTTTTTTTTTTTTTTTTTGAATTTTTTTTTCTTAGAAAAAAAAATATTTTAATTAATATTACTGTTTTGGCCTCAGACAGTAATATTACTGTTTGGGACAGTAATATTATGAATATTATTTTCCCAAACTGTAATATTATTAATATTTTTGTCTAAGGCAGTTAAATTACTGTTGAAGACAGTAATTTAGCATTCAAGGCAGTAATATTAATTAAAATATTTTTTTTTTTAAATTAAAAAAAAAAAATAGTCAATTAACAGTTAAATTACTGTCTCCGACAGTTAAAAAACTGCTGGAGACAGTAATTTGGCAACGAATAAAGTAATATTAATTAAAAATATTTTTTTTAAGAATAAAAAAGTCAATTAACCGTTAAATTACTGTCTCCAACAGTTAAATAACTGCTGGAGACAGTAATTTAACAACGAATACAGTAATATTAATTAAAATATTTTTGAAGAAAAAAAAAGTCAATTAACAGTTAAATTACTGTCTCCGACAGTTAAATAACTGCCAGAGACAGTAATTTAGCAGCCAAGACAGTAATAATAATTAAAATATTTTTTTAAGAAAAAACAAAATTATAAAAAAAAAAAAAAAAAAAAGTCAACGCCGGAGACCCGGCGGTCAACAGCAGTTGACCGGCCGGAAAAAAATTTCAGGAAAAAAAAAGTTTTTCAAAAAAAAAAAAAAAAAAAAAAGTTAACGCCGGAGACCGGCGGTCTCCGGTGGTGGCGGGTCAAAATTGGGGTCAAAATTGAAATTAGGGTTAAAATTGGTTAGTTGATGAAATTAGGCTAAATTGGGGTGTAAATCATGAAATTGGAGTTGAATTGGATTTCAATGAATTTGGGGTAATTTTGGTATATATAAAAGGATCTTCCTTATTAGCAAATAAGTTTAAATGGGGTGGATTTATTTGAAAGAAAAAAAAAGTTGGATCAACTGCACAGTCGCCTTTTTGTTCGAATTATAAGTATTTTGATAGTTTTATTTTAATACGATCTATTTTAATACGATCTCAAGTCAAGAAATTTTGAAAAGTCAATTTAAAATTAGAACAAAATGAATGTAAAATGCACGTCACCCCAATTATTTTTCTATTGTGGCACTTCCCCCCCTAAATATTTAGAAAATAGATGCCCATCTTCTAAATATTGTTTTGGTTGCATTGTTCTCAAAAAGCCAATTTTCGGTGGACATTGCGCAACAAAGTAACATTTTTTTTTGAAGAAAAGAAAAGGATATTATTAAACGATATCTTCTAAAGCAGATGGGAGATTAAAGTCTTCCATAACACCGTTACATTGAATCTTAGCAAGATTATGAGCTAAACAATTGCCCAGCCGTTTGATAAATTGAAAGGAGCATGAATCAAAAAAATTCTCTAGAGCGATACATTCTTCCACGATCGCTCCGTATGACAATCCCTCACTGTCTTTGTTGCCCAATGCTTGTATAAGTTGAATGCAATCACCTTCAAGAACAATATCCCGCCAGCCCCTCCCTTCGCCAAGTATATCACTTTCAACGCCGCGACGGCTTCACCCTCCACCGGCCTCAATTTTCCAAGGATCTTCTCCACTTTCCACCCCAAACAATTCCTTGCACAATCCCGAGCAACAACTGCTGCGGAAAAGAAATTCTTGTCTGTCGGAAAGCCTGCATCAAAGTTGAGTCTCACCGCACCGGCGGGAGGTGGCTTCCACACACTCGGATGCACATCTCGCATTCCAGCACTAGGACAGAGTTGGGCATTATTGAAAGTACCTATATAATTCTTACACCAACTCAATATCTCGGACGGTTGAAGAGCTTGCTCCTCCGTAGCTTTCTTGTTTCGATTCTCCCATGCCTTCTATGCTATTATAACGGCCAAAGTGCGTTTCCAGCGACAATGATTTCTTCAGATCCTTGAACCAGTGCCAGATAGATATATATTCTTGATTGACCAAATTAGCGAAAGAATTGCAATTCCAAACCTCTTCCATTCCTCCGCATTTTAAAATGACATGGAGCGCAGTCTCTTCCTCTTCGTTGCAGCCTCTGCAAATAAGCGATTGGAAAATCTTCTGTCTGAAGAGTGTAGCGTTAGTGGGTAGGATATTAGTCAATAGTTGCCAGAGAAAAATACTGACTTTCGGTGGAATTCGAAGATGCCAAATCTCCTTCCACGTCCGGCTGGAAGAACCGCTACTCGATACTCTAGATGTGCTCCGGGGATTGCCACAAGGTAATGGGGAAGAGAGAATTGCATGATAGCATGATCGAACTGAAAATTTGCCATGGTTCGAAAAGTGCCATATCCACCGATCTGCCGCCGACGCACTGCCCACCAGGATGGCCGAAATTCGTGAGATATCAACAAGCCAAAATGTATTGTTAATGATTTCCATATTCCAAGAGTTCGATCCCGCCTCCAGAATATCCGCCACCCGGTTAGGGAATGCCGAGTAAGCTGGTCGTCGGGTAAAAACTCTATACTTTCCACCATCGTTGAGCCATGGATCTGCCCAGATCGATGTCTCGAGGCCGTTTCCAATTCTTCGACGGGTACCCAATTGTAAATACGGAATGACACTCCAAATGCTCCGCCACGTACCCGACGGGTGCGATCCTAGTTCAGCCGATAGTACTTGTCCATTGGGAAAATACCTAGCAGAAAGGATCTTCGAAAGTAACAGATCCGGGGAAGTGAAGAGGCGCCAAGCTTGCTTGACCAGCAAGGCAGTATTGAAGCTTTGCAAATCTCTGAAGTCGAGACCACCTTGTTCCTTTGATTTACATAATTCTTTCCACGAAATCCATGCGACCCCCTTTCCAACACTACTACCGCACCAAAACCACCTAATTGCCGTTTCAATCTGTTGGACGAGACCCTTTGGCAACATGAAACAACTCATGATATAGGATGGAATGGCTTGTAATACGGCTTTGATAAGTACTTCTTTGCCCGCCTTAGAAAGTTGTTTTCCCCCCATCCCTTAATCTTGGACCACACTCGATCACGTAAAAGGGAAAAAATCTTTTTTTTGGTTTTGCCCATATTGGCCGGCATCCCTAAATACCTCTCATGTTGTTCGAACACTTGAAATCCGAGAATGTGATGAATGGCATTCCTCCTATCTTGATTAGTGGATGGACTGAACATCATCGTTGACTTTTCGTAATTGATTTCTTGGCCCGAAACCCTAGCGTAAGTGGATAAAATTTCCTTCACCTTTGTGGCATAGTCTTCGGTTGCCTCTCCAAAAATCAAGGTATCGTCGGCGAAACACAAGTTAGATATGACTGGAGCTGTTGGGGCCACCCGAACTCCTTAAAACTCTCCACTTTCCGTTGCTCTCGCGATCAATGCAATGAGAGCTTCTGCACAGCAAATGAACAAATACGGTGATAAGGGGTCCCCTTGTCGGAGACCTCTCAACGGAGTCACAGATCCAAATTGAGAACCATTAAATAAAAAAGATAATGACACAGTGGAAACACAAAGCATAACCAGAGTAACAAAATCAACAAGAATGCCAAAGCGAAGAAGAATCTTTCTCAGAAAAGCCCATTCAATCCGATCGGACGCCTTACTAATATCCAATTTAAGAGCCATATAATTAGTTTTAGCTCTAGATTGGAGTTTAATAAAATGATTGATCTCAACAAGAGCATTATCAGTGATAAGTCTTTTAGTAACAAATGCAGATTGACAAGGAGATATCAAATCATTAAGCACTAATTTAAGTCGGTTAGCAACTACTTTTGAACCAATTTTATACATGACATTGCAGAGACTAATAGGTCTAATCTCGGTGATTTTTTCAGGATTTTTGACCTTTGGAATTAAGACAATATAAGTGAAGTTCATAGCGGACGGGAGCTTGTGGCTATTAAGAAATTCTAAAATACATGATGAGACGCTAGAGCCAAGAATATGCCAGTATTTAGTGTAAAAAAAGACAGGTAGTCCATCAGGGCCAGGGGATTTAAGAGGAGCCATTTGAGAAATGGCTCGAGTTATCTCGGGAACCGTGAACGACATAGAAAGAAGATGACTCGCTGCGCCGGATACTCTCGTCTCAATATTCTCAAGAATCTCATCTCTCTTCTTCATTTGGATTGGAAGATTTGAAAATCTGACCAAAATACTCTATGACGATTTGCTCAATATCAACCTCATTCTCCTTCCAGTAGCCTGCAGAATCCCTCAGCTTTAAGACCCGATTGGTCTTATTTCTGATAGTAGCTTTTGAGTGAAAAAACCTGGTATTCCTATCCCCTTCCTGAATCCATTGAATTTTACTTCTTCGGCCCCAATACATATCATTGTCGTCATAGGCTCTCTCCATTTCTGCTCGAAGAGCTCGGATCTCCGCTCTAATGCTCTCGGTCTAGACAACTGCAGACAATGCATGAATTTTCTTGTGGAGCATCTCAATTTGCCTTCGCGGTTGTTTAATCTTCAGTCTGCTCCAATCGATCAGGGCGATCCTGCATTCGCCATTTTTACGCAAGAGATCATCGATGGGGTCGTCACTCAGCCGATCCCGCCAATGGTGATTGATAATATCTTCACACTCCTCTTTACGGATCCAAGTTGCTTCAAACCTGAAGGGTCGCCTTTTTCTCACCCTACGGAATTCAGTTGTGTCGGATAATGTAAGCTTGATAGGAATGTGATCGGACCCCGAGTAATCCAGGTGATGAACAAAGTAACATTTTAAAAGGGCAATGTGTAGGAAAATAGTATTTTTAAAGGGAAGCGTGCAACAAAAATAATATTTAAACGTGTTTGGATCTAAACATAATTATGTACGGATATATGGAATTATGGCAAATTGCAAAATAACCTATGATGACAAGGTCACTTTATTGAAAAAGGACATCCTACTTTTCTTCCTAGCGTATATATCCACCCATCCAAACTTACTTTTGTAACCGAGAAAAAGTCTTTCATATATATCAAAATTATCCTGAACTTCTTCAATCCCCAATTCATACTCAGTTTCATGATTTAAATTCGAATTTATTCTCAATTTCACCAATTAACCAATTTTGACCCATACCTCAATTTTGACTGTCACCGCTGGTGACCTTTGGTCGGCCGCCGTTGATTTTTTTTTCCTGAACCTTTTTTTTCCTGGAATTTTTTTCCCGCCACCACGGGCCGCCGGCATTGATCGCGGGTTTAATTTTTTGTTGAAAAAACTCTTTTTATTAATATTATTGTCTTGGTCTGCAATATTATTGTCTCAGACAATAATGCTGATGTCAAAACATAATATTAGTGTGTCAATATCAATACTACTGTCATGACTCCAATATTACTGTCTTAGACATTAAAATTGGTGTTAACACAATAATATAAATCTATTAATTAATTTTATCGACATGGCCTGCTATATTACTAACTCAGACAACAATATTACTGTATGAGACGGTAATAACAATATTTTTACTTCATGAGACAGTAATATTATTGTCTCTGCAATATTATTGTCCAATTCAGTAATATTGTAGGTAACGCAGTAATATTAAGGTATTCATAAAACAGTCAACGCCAACGCCAGAGACAGTTAAATTACTGTTGGAGAGAGTAATTTAGCAGCCAAGACAGTAATATTAATTAAAATAATTTTTTTAATAAAAAAAATCAACGCCGAGACCGGTGGTTGACTGGCCGGAAAAAAGTTTCAGGAAAAAAAAAGTCAACGCCGGAATTTTGCCTGAAAGATTCAGAAAAAAATTATTTTGTGAAAAAAATATTATTTTTTCAAAAAATTATGAAACTGAGGGTTAATGTGATATATTTGTTTGAATACGAGGTCTGTGTGTAATATTGATGAAATTGATAAAAATTATAGTACAGAAGGTATTTTAGACAAAAGACATGGGGATAAATTTATTTAAGACAATTTTTCGTGTGAATACATGTGCATTTAACTCCCTTGTTATGCTCCACTTTGCCATTTGCTCATAAAACATAATATATAAAAACGAAATAAAAGTCGATGTATGATAACAGCCAGATATCAAAATGATATAATATATATACTCTACATAATATACAAATTTAGGGAAAATTTATCAAACCCCTTCCATTAGAAAAGTGTTGTTACAGTAGGCCCAAACAAATATTTTGATTTTAAGTAAAATCCAAATTCCAAAGTGTATTTAACTAATAATTTTTTTTAGGTTTTACTATTATACCCTTAATTTGTAATTAGACTTGTATTTAAGAATTAAATACATTGTATCTTTTCCTTAATTATCTCACGTTTCAAGTAACATTGTTATTCCACAAATCTGATTTCTATTTCTAATTATGATCTTCATCTTCATTTCTAGTTTTTCTCTCATTCTCTTATGCCACAACACCCACGCAATCCTCTCGCCGCCGACAAATTCACGACCACCACCATCCTCTTCCTTGGATCTCGGATCTCGTATTCACAATACTTATTACATTAATTATCATTCGTATTGAAGTTGTCGCTGATTACGGCGAAGTAAAATCCACTATTTTGCGCATAGTGATTTTTGCCCGCATAGTGGTTTTCGGGTGCAGAGTAGTTTTTGTCATTTCCCTTATTAAATTCACTATCACTATTGTGCAAAGTGGATTTTCCCTTTCCACTTATTAAATTCACTGTGGTGCATACAGTACTGGTTATGTGGCGAAAGCTTACTTGATAGGGGTAAGATGGTTGAAATTGAATACAGAAAAAACACTATAGCAGACGTCATTTTTTTACAGGAAAAACTTGTGTGACGCGCTCAATATATATATATATATATATATATATATATATATATATATATATATATATATATATATATATATATATATTGTTTGCCCTAACGAAATATTTTTTTATCCGAAAATAATAGCAGATTTTCTTCAATTAACGTAAGCCATTGTTGCAGTTTTTGGAGATTAAGAAAAAAGTGATTAAATGGGTTTCCGAGATTCTGGAAAAGTTGGGGGCGAGATTTGTGGAGAGATGGAGAAAGATTAGATGGGATAAACAAATTAACGGGATAACTGATTTGCAAAAAAATTTCCTTATTTTATTGAGATAAAATAAGGGTAGATGTGACAATTTAATACTAAAGGGGTTATACCTAAATGAGGATTTAAGTTTGGATTTATCATTAATATGAAACTGAATGGGGGTTTATATCAAAGGGTAATTACTAATTAGTGAAAACACCCCAACTTATTTATTTATATTAAGATGGATATAACCTCCTTTCCAATATTAGTGAGACCCCCTAATTAGTTAATTAAATAAATATTTATTAAAATTTAAAGTAATCTCTCTAATTTACCCTCCCGTCAATAATATATAATTTATTTTTTCCACCTAAAACCCTAACCACATAAATTCATCGTCTCTTCTTCTATTTTCTCTTTTTTTCCACAGATTTCGCCTCTCCACCTCCATGGGTAGTCGCTCCGCCAACGCCGCCCAACTTCGTCAAGGTCGGCACCATGGTACTTACAGATCTCATCTTCCTCCACTATCCCCTGCATTTTTTTCATATTTTATCTTCTCTTTTATTTTTAGCGTTAACTCCGCCGACGCCGACGCCACCGCCACCGCCATTTGTCCCCTCCACCTCCGCGCACACTGCCGCTCAGAGTAGAGTTGCAGCGGTCAAGGTGGAACACGCGCTGTAAAATAATTTGCATCTCAGATTTTCAGGATCCAACTTGGACGAATTCTCAACAATCAATTAATGTATGGATAGTTTCATCAGGGTAGATATGGGGGTGGATCTAATATGTTAAACAAAAATAGTTGAAAACATCTCATTTCGTGAAGATTGATCGCATCTGCTGTTTTGAGTTTGATTTAGATTAATTTGGTTTGATTTGATTTGTCTTTTCCACCTAGTTTTTACAACGATATTCATATACTTGTTTCCGATCCATTACTTTGTAGTTGATTTCCGATTTTGCTATTTTTAATTATTTTGTAGTTGTTGTCGATAACTTTACAGTAGTTTTCGATAGTTTTATAATTGTTTTCGATATTCTGTGTTGATTTATACAATTTATAGTTGATTTCCATTTCTTTTATAGTTGATTTCGTTAATTTGTAGTTGTTTTTATTTTTTGTGAATTTGCTATTTGTAAACCACTATTTTTATATAGTCGTTTTACAGTTTTCTAATAGTTGATTATGGCTAAAAAAAACCTACAGTTGAAAAAAATAGTTGTTTTACAATTTATAGTTGTTTTTTATTAAAAAAAATGGCCAGAAAATAGTTGTTTTCTAGAAAAAAATTCCCAAAATAACTGAAAATTAAAATTAAGAAAAATGAAATAAAACAAATCGAAATTATAGTCGATTTTGGAAATATTATAGTTGGTTTCAGAATATTTATAGTTGTTTCTGAACAAAAAAACTGAAATTAATAAAATTGAAAAAATCAAAGTAAAATTTAAAATATTTTTTAAATAAAAAATTAAAAGAAAAATATTTTTCAAAGCTATTATTGTTAGTCTTTAAATAAAATAATAAGAAAAACAAAAATTTAATTTATTTAAATTATATATTAAAAAAAATTACGGTTTGCATGTGGGAGTTTATGGAAATATTTGGGAAGCGATTTTTGGGGATATAAGCACACATGATTGCAAGTATCTCAAATTTGATTTTATGTGTCTTTCAGAAGGCTATTCTCGGGAATCATTAAAAATTAAAATAGTGGATTTTCTACAAATATTAAAAATATGGCTAGATCTTCTCTTAAAAAAAGAAAAATAGAGGGTTTATGCCTAATTGGCTAATTTACAATTATAGTAATCTTAATTATTTGATTTAAATACTCCACGTGGCAAAATACGAGTGGGAGCCCGGTAATTGCAAATAATCGGCCCATCCAACCAGAATTTAAACTCATTCCAATTTAATCCATGGTCGGCAGAATTAGATTTTCAAGTCAATTTAGGTTAATAAATTAGCCTTCTCAATACTACATACATAAATCACCCGAGATCAATCAGAAAAATATAAACACACAAATTACTTCCGGCAGCATGCATCAACTCCCCGTAGAAATTTTGGAGGAACTTCTCTCATGGCTTTCGGTTAAGGATCTTCTAAGATTCAAATCCGTATGCAAAAAGTGGAATTCAATAATCTCCAGCCAGCACTTCATTAACTTGCATCTCAAGAAATCGATTTCGACCCCTTCCCGCCACCGGATTTTCATGCCGTATCGTGAGACATTCGCTACCGTCGATTACTACGGCAAGGATCTAGATTCCGACCGAAAGCGACCGTCGGTTTTCATGCCGAGGCCGGAAGAAACTATCGGAAAATTCCTCGGAGGTGGAACTTGCGACGGTCTGCTTTGTTATTTAGATAGGGTTACTTTGAGAATGTGTGTGTGGAATCCAGCTCTCCGGTTGTCGAAAACCCTGGATTTGAAAATACCCGGGATTGTTCGTACGCTTTTGTTCTTCTGGTTCGGGCGAGAATCCTACGATGATGAGTACAAGGTTGTCGTAGGGATTCGAGGTCGTACTGAATCTAGAAATCGCACGTATCTCATTAAGCCGTTTTCCGACAATTGCGTCACGGAGTCGACACAATCGGAAACCGATGATTTATACTTCAGGTCCTTTGACGAGGGTACACTTTTACGTGGAACGGTGCATTGGCTTACGGTGAGTCCTCGAATCAACACCGTTGGTTCGATTGGTCAATGTGCGGTGTTTACTTATAATTTGGGCAGCAGAACTCTCGGAAAATTGTCGACGCCCGTGGGATTGGATTCGAATGGGGTGATTGGAGTGATGAACGGGTGCCTCTCTGCAGTGTACAATGCTCGTCGAGGCGGTTGTCCGATTTATGAGGTTTGGGTAATGAAGGAATATGGAGTGAAAGAATCGTGGACTAAGTTTATGAATATATCGCCACGCATTAGCGATCGTATATCTTCTTCTACTAGGTTGAAATTTGTTGGAGTTACTGATAAAGGCGATCTTATTGTGAGTTGTGCTCCGAATTTTGAACTATTGATATATAATGTTGTAGAAAACAAATCGAAGACTCTTGTGAACTATGGTAACGGGAGCGCAAGAATGTATGTTGAGACTCTCGTTTTTCCGCGATTTGCTTAACGGTCAATGCAGCAACACGTGGTCGACGAAAGGTTGAGGTTTTCTTGAGTCTAGTTTATTTCTCTACGAAATTTATTTATTTTACTATCTCTTTTTTTTTTTTTGGTCTTTTTTGCACTTTGATTTGATGGTAAATGTGTTTCTACATTATGGTACAATTATAAACAAGTGAAATCCATCGATTTTAATTATTAATTCTACTATTTCTACCGATAATTTCGGGTCTCCAAATAAGTCGACCGAGTTCAGTCACCCGGGATTATAGATGCCCACATTGTCATATTATTACATTGTACACTAGTAGAAAAATGGGGATAGTTAGTTACATATTGTCCAATTATTATACAAGAAAACCAATTTTAGTCCTTATATTTTTTTTTCGCCGCGATTTTTGTCCTCAATCAACAAAATACGTTAATCATAATACAGGGAGTGTCTTCCTGGTATTGTATCAATTGTGAGATGTTCGTGTACTTGAAAAATTAATCGGATGGGGATAAAAATCTCATCAGTAACATTAGAATTTGATTAGTTGGTTAAGACTTCCTGTTTTATTACGGTGTTAGGAGAGCTTAAGAGGGTTGTCGAACAACTCATCGTTTAGTTTATCTACTTTACTTATTTGATTGGTAATTTTTCGGTTTTGGAGCTGCAAATATGTTTGACTATTACGTCGAAACTATGTACATTTTGATAGCAAGACGTTTGTGTTGTGCTAAACCTCAAAATTTAGTTTGATGTGGATAACAATATAATCGATCACGGGTGAAGTCCTATACTCCTATGCATTATAATTCAAGCGTTTTTGCGTTTAATATTGGGAGAGTAATACTTAGAATTTGTATTTATTTAACTAGGCTTGATTGGTACTTATGAGGGGTTTATTGGTAATACCTGTGTTTTTTGTTTGTGTTTTACGCTCGTTTGTGGCTATGTTTTCGTAAACCTGATAAAGGTATTTCATCGACGTTCTTGTTCTTGAATTTTAAAAATGCTCAAGGCTATGTTTGGCACGACACTTAAAATTTAGCGACAGCATTGGAGATGTTCGAATTTGGCAATGCGAGTCAAAAATGTATGTTTGACAACTCGTTCCGTATTTGCTGTTTGGTTTATGTAATCGAAGCGAGACTATATAAAGCACGCGTTTTGTACCTGAGAATGTTGAAGTAACTCAATCAATCCCCTTCTCTAGCTTTATTTTTCATTTAGCCCCAATTCCCACTTTATTCCAATAATTTAGTCGCTGTAAAGGAAACTTTATAATTGTAGTTGTTCATCCTTTTTTTGATCTTGTCTATGAGGAGAAAAGTAAGCTGAGAGATCTGATTTACGGGAGCAATTTATGCACAATGTTAGGAACGAGATTTTGAAGTACCGAACGGAAATATATATCGTCAAATGAGACATCGATATCGAGGTTCGTCGCGACATCAAATATAAATACTTTTACTATTACAATATATTAATTCTATCTTATATATTTAACAAGTACAAAATAAAGATACATAATATTTATAAATTAATGAACTGCTACGTTACAAAATTTGGTATAAAATTAGTTATAGAGTTTCACCAGGATAATTACAGTTTTGGTCCATCAAGTATGCATAGGTTTTCACTTTTGGTCCACATTTACCGCCGTCAACAAGATACACACTAATGTTGTCACATTTTAACACATTGATTCCCTCTGTCTGTTTGAAGAGTAACGGTCAACGGTTGAATTGAGATTAAATTTGGGGTTTATCTTTGAGAAAATTGCAATAAGACCCCATTCTTTCAAAATATTCTAAAAAACCCTAAAATTTTATCCAACCATAATTTAACCTTAATTTCCTCAATTAACCAATTTTAATCAATGACCCCAATTTTTCTAAATCGGTTACATTCTTTTTAAATCGGTTGACTCTTTTTTCGATTGATTCTTTTTTTTTTTTTTTGCCGTTGTTAACTGATGTTGATTGTCGGGCTAACATTGTTGACTTTTTTTCTTGATTTTTATTTTATTTTGTTTAAATTGTTGAGTAGTGGGAAAAATATAATTTGATAAAACAGTCAAAGTTGATAACCGGCGAGAAAAAAATAATATCATAAATAGTCAAAATAAAAGAAAAAAAGAAAAAGTCAACTCAGCTCAACGACAAAAGAATTTTAAGACAAAAAAAGGTAAAAATTAACGGCCGGTGTTAGCCCCAAAAACAATTTTACTAGTGTGGTTTTCTCATTTCCAAATTTCTCCGCAATGCCTAATTCATTTTCTTCATACTTTTTTGGGAAGAAATTTGGGATGCATTGGCAGTTCCACGAAGAAAATTTTGAGAGGAAGAAATTATGGATTTTTAGAATTTTTTAAATTGTATTTTGGCCCCAAAATTTTAGATAAAAACTTTTTTAGCAGTTCGTACTTTTAATATTACAATACTAGATATTAATGTAGTATTATTATTGTGTTATACAATAATAATATTGTATTCATTTGAAAAAAAAAAGTCACAGGAAAAAGTTAAAAAAAATCAAGAAAAATAAAAAAGTCAACATTGTTAACCGAGAATCCAATGTCGGTGAACGGCGTCAAAAATAGTATTAAAAGAAGTTCGATGCCGGAAAAAAAAAATCAACGATGGTCAACCGCCAGCGCTAATGGTGGTAATAACCGGGATTGTTTGTCAAAATTGATTAAATGATGAAATTGGGATTAAATTAGGGTTGAATAAAATTTTACGGGTTTTTAGAATATTTTAAAAGAATGCAGGGGTCTGAGTGCAATTTTCTCAATAAATAATCCCAAATTCAGCAATAATTCAACAGTTGATCGTTACATCTTGACGGTCAAACTGACGGACGGATTCAATGTGTTAAAATGTGACAACATTAATGTGTGTTTTGTTCACGGCGGTAAATGGGAGACCAAAAGTGAAAATCGTGCAAACTTGTGGGGCCAAAACTGTAATTATCCCAGTTTCACCACAATAAACTCATACAAATGGGTAACCACCAAAAAGAAAAAACAGACAAATGGATACCTTATTATTTGAAAATTTTAATTGAATTTGTAGATATATGTCTATTTGGGACTAAATTGTTGGAATAAAGTTACAATGGTGCTAAATAAAAAACAGAGGTAAAGAAGAGGGGGTAAAGGAGTTATTTCAGCATGCTCATGTGACTTTTTCGTCCAAACTAACTGCCTAGTTAAACGGCGGACCATATTTTCAAAAAGTTGTTAGTTTGAGGACTGAAATCGTGGCTAAAGAAATATAGGGACTAAAATTGATATTGGTGTATAGTATAAAAACGGGAAAAATACAGTTTTGGTCCCTCAAGTTTGCATTAACTTCATATTTGGTTCCTCGTGTTCACAAAAAATACATTTGATCCCTCGTGTTTCAAAAATTCAACACTTTTAGTCATTTTTGTCAATTTTTTGTTCGTGGTAACGGAATCAAGCGTGTGCCCACCACTGAATTAACTGATGGAATAACGGTAAATTGACGAAAAAGACCAAAACTGTTAAATTACTGAAACATGAGGGACCAAATATGTTTTTTTTTTCTGTAAACATGGGGACTAAATATGAAATCAATATAAACTTGGGGAGAGAAAAGTGTGATGTTTCCTTATAAAGACCAAAACTATAATTATCCCGAAAAATGACTTTTTACTACGACCATTAATCGTAGCAAAAGGTACGAAATTCATAGTAAAAAGTTTTTAATATGCGTTTGCTACAGATTTGCCCCGTAGCATATAAGGGCGTGACAAACACTTTGCTACAGTAAATGGTCGTAGCAAATACTTTTTTACTTCGGTAAATTCTAGCATTTACTACGACTTGAAGATCATCCCGTAGTAAAAGTTATCTTTTGTTACGGATTGTGATTTTAAAAAGACAAAAAAGCCCCTTTGAATTGCATGTGCGACACACATGGGTCTAATTTCGGCAATTTTTGCCTGAAAATTCATTAAAAAAAAAAAATAATAATAAAAAGGGCAAAGTGGCACAACTTATTCAGTTCAGGTAGGATTGGAGTTTTTATTTGTTGAGGTGGTCATCCTAAAAAAAGGGCAAAGTTGGGTGGTTTAATGTGATAATTGCAATTTTAGTCCCTGTATTATACATATTTTTCGATTTTGGACCTTAAATGTTTTCTGCCACGGAATTGGTCCTAAAATAACTGTTTTTTTTTTTTTTTTTTTTTCGCCATTTAATTAAGGAGTTAGTATGGGTGGGGGGAAATTACATTTTTCGTCCTCATACTTAACCCACTTATTCAAAACTGTCCCTAAACATTTTGGAGTTATAATATTAGCCCTTAATCATGCTATTTTTTGACAAAATTGGTTCGCCGTTTATTTTTGTAGTTAATTTGGATGGAAAACGGCATGAGCCTCTCACATGCCTTTAATTTCCAGCACTACATGAAAATGGACTTTAAACAACAGCATTCCGTTTTGTTAAAACATATTTTTCATAATTAAAATTTGATTGAAATTGGAAATTTTTCATATTGTTTTAAATATTTTGAGAAATATTCTTTAAACAATTGAAATATTGTTTTAAAAAAAATGAAATATTGCTTTCAAAATCAAGATTTTCGGAATTCGAATGAAAACAATGTTTCGGAATTCGAATGAAATCAAGATTTTGGTTTGAAGCGATATTATTTAATCGAATTCCAAACATGCCGATTTTGAAACAATATTTGAAATTTTTAGACTACATTGTGATTTTTTAAACAATATTTCCGAAAATATCTTGACACATTTTATCGAGTTGAGTTTTTGGAATTTACGTGATTTCGATTTTGTATTAAATTTCAATTAAAATAATAATTATGAAAAATCTGTTTTAACAAGACGTAATGCTTGTTGTTAAAAGTCCATTTTCATATAGTGTTGTAAATTGCAGACACGTGAGAGGCACATGCCATTTTCCATCCAACATAAATGCAAAGATTAAGTTGAAATGAGCTTCATCTTAATTGTAACTCTAGGGACGAGTTTAAACCACAAAGAGTTGTGGACCCACGGCTAGCTTACACCTTAAAAGTCCATTTTCATATAGTGTTGTAAATTGCAGGCACGTGAGAGGCACATGCCATTTTTCATCCAACTTATATGCAAAGATTAACGGCGAACCAATTGTGTCAAAAAATAGCATGATTAAGGACTAATATTATAACTCCAAAATGTTTAGGGACAGTTTTGAAAAGTGGGTAAAGTATGAGGACAAAAATGTAATTTTTCCGTATGGGCGGAAAAACCACGTTATCATGCTATTTCAACCCCATTCTTAAATGTATTTATGATTCGTCCCCGATTTCAATATATTCCTACAATTTCGTACGAAAAACAAACATGTTAATTTCCAATTTTCTTTTAACAAAAGAAAAACAAATTAAATATTAAATTAAAAAAAAGGGCAAGTTACAGCCATCCCTAAGGTATGTCCAAATTACGAAAAAACTCTCTTATTTTGGTAATTACAGCTACCATTCCTTTTAAATATTTTCAATAAAACTTGTGCAATACGATTATTTACCGAACCAAATCGTATATACAATTCAGTAAATGGTACGAAATGTTGGCGTACCGAAATTTCAGTTCGATTTTACCGAATTAACATCCCTAAATTTACCTCTGGAGGGAATTTTTTGCAAGATAATACATAGTTGAATGGGGTTTCGTAATTTAACCTTAACTCAGGGGTGTCCGTAATTTGCCCTTAAAAAGATCATCTTCATAGCCTGCCCTTCTCACCCGACCCCAAACCCTCAAACCTCAACTTCAACTCACGTCTGCGATTCTCTCAATTTTGTGCGGAAGATATAGATTTCCGAGCTGGAACAATTGGGGGCGGTCATACGGAAGGGAGCTTTTAAAATAGGGTAAATTACAAACACCCCCCTGAGGTATGGTCAAATTACAAAACCCCCCCTCTTGTTTGGATAATTACATCTACCCCCCTCAACTATGATTTTTTTCTTACACCTCCACCCTTATTATGCCAAATTCAATATAATTATTTAGATTCCGTGGAATGTGCTCTAGTTTGTATTCGTTTTGTGTAAAAATACAGTTTCCGATGCACTACAAACTGATTTACACAAACTAAAAATCACATATTATGATCATCTTACTTCATAATGTAGAGTTTGAATGGTATAAAACGGGTAAAAAAGTGACAATATTTCATATAATCTCGAAAATTCCACTAAATTTGAAGAGCTGAGGGGGTGGTTGTAATTATCCAAACAAGAGGGGTGTTTTTGTAATTTGACCATACCTCAGGGGGGTGTTTGTAATTTACCCTTTAAAATAAATTCATCCTTTAAAATTAGTTTTTTGAGCAGTGAAAAATAAATTTACAATTATGTGGTTTTAGTTTGGAATGCGCGTAGAAAAACAAGTGGATTCGAATTAGGAAATAAAATTAGAATCCAACGTTAATTAACAACATTAATTAAATAATTCCTTAAATATTGATTAGTAGATGTCCAGTTGTAACAAGGAAAGGAAAGGAAATCCAAAAATATTTCCTAATACAATTCTGACTACTTAATTACCTGCTTATATATACATACATATACGCATCCATTCATTCATCTCATTATTATTCAATTCACAATTTCAAAAATAAAATCACTGAAAAAGAAATTAATAGAGCAATGGAGATGAAATTAGGGCAGAAGAAGATGAAGTTGTTTGGTTTTCAATTTTATGTTCCCATGGAAGAAGAACAAGTTCATAACCACCCACCACCGGAATATTCTTCTGCTCCGACCGTCGACGGCCCCCCAAGTACGATTTCACTACACGTTGATGTTCAAGAATCTCAAGTTGCCGCTTCTGAGGTTGTTTCCACCGCCACCGCCGCTGCTGATGTCATCACCGGAAACCCCGCACACGAAGAAGAAGTTCATAAACCCCCACCATCGGAATATTCTCCTCCTCCGACCGGCGACGGCTCCTCAATTACGCTTTTACTACACGTTGTTCAAGAAAAGCGTGTTCTTGAATCTCACAATGCCGCCGCCGCCGCCGCTGATGTAATCACCGGAAACAACGGCCCTTCTTCCGCCGCCGCACACGAAGAAGTTCATAAACCCCCACCATGGGAATATTCTCCTCCTCCCACCGGAGACGGCGGCCCCCCAGTTACGCTTCTACTAAACGTTGTTCAAGAAAAGCGTGTTCTTGAATCTCGTGATGCCGCCGCCGCCGCCGATGTCATCACCGGAAGCCCCCCTTCTTCCGCCTCTTCCAAAGACGACGTCGTCGCAAAAATTCCGATAAAATCAAGGAAAAGGAAGTTCGCCGAGGAAATTCAAGATTACCCATCATCATCATCGAACATTAAAAATGGTACCGTCGTCGTCTACAATCATCAAGAAGCGGTGGGCCCCACTTCCCCAGTTCCAACACCCACCACCATCAACGGCCGCCGGAAAAACAAAAAGGCAAAATCCGACGTAAAGAAACAGGCGGAGAAAAAACCAAAGCGGAAAACCAGCAGCGACGACAACGAAGATGCTGTTCTACCTCCGGAGGAGATTCGATGGTTAATGGAAAAAATCAACTCCGGAAACGAAAACGGGGCAAGTAGTAGTAGTAGTAGTAGTGCCGGACCCGTTTTCTTGTACCGCAAGAAACTCGAAGTATCCGACATACGGTCGGATCTGAATAGGCTGATGGTGAACAGAGAAGATAAGTTGTTGGAATTTCTGACCGAGGAAGAAAGGGAAGCTGTCTTAATTCCTCGAGATCAAGAAACGAAACCACGAGGATTGAAGTTAACCGGGGTCGATCAAAACGGCAAGCTTTATAAGCTGTGTTATATATTATGGGAAAGCTTGAACAAAACAGCTATTAACAAACAATGGAATAAACTAGTCTCCGAGCACAACGCCAAGAAAGGCGATACCGTCGAAATCTGGGGTTATCGACTCAACAACAACGAAAACGAGCCCCGTTTTGTTGTCATCTTTCGAAAGGCTAATCAGAACGTGCTTGATGATAAAGAAGCTGCTGGTTCAAGTAGCCTTAGTTAGATTCTTTCAGTTTGTTTTAATTGTCTTGTGAATTAATTTGGAGCTTATTAAGTTATTAGGTTAAGATAGTTTTCAAACTCTTACGAGTTACGCCGGTTCGATTTGAATTTTTCTAATTTTCCGATTTGAATCTTAAATAGTAATTCGCTTTATCGAATTTTTACAATCTGCTTCGACTATATACAATTCTTACGTATAAAAAATGTGGGTCTTTCTAGGGTGAGATCCTGTGTTCTAAACTTTTATGAGATACCCCTTCAAATTGCGACATGTGTCCCAGCAAAAAAACCTATTTTTTCTCAATTTATGTATTGTCGCAAATACCCTTTTTACAATTATTATTTTAAAAAAATCAGCAATTATAAATTATTAATGAAATGTCAATTTTACCCTCTCTATTTTAATGCAATTTTTAACATATATTTATCGCTGAATTAAAATTTATAACGTCATTTATATCATTATTCGTAAAAATCATTAAACCACCCATCCAAAATTGCATCAACCTAAATTCGAACATGTGACCATCTGAAAACATACAAGAATACTTACCATTAAGACACAACACATAATTGACAATAAACTAACAATACGGATATATATCAAACGCTACAATTTATAATGGTTATAAAACTTATATAAATAATGTTAAATAAATTATTAATTCTCATATAATTATTATTATTATATATTAAAAATATCCCATACTAACAAATCTTTATATAATATAATTTAAACAAGGAAATGTTGTTCAACTCGTGTAATTTAAAAATTAATTTCGAAAGAATTTGAAGTTTGAATTGAATCGTAAATTGTAAGATTTAATTAAATCGTAATATTTGAATCAATTAAACTCATGTGTTTTCAATTCAAAAACAATATTCAAAGATTTGATCGATTAAGCTCAACTCATTTCAATTCGTACACAATATTCAAATATTTGAATCGGTTAAACTCAATAATTTACAATAGCGTATTAATCAATCTGTGTATAGTTAAAGTTTAGTAACCTTTTTTTATTGAATTTTATCATAAAAAATAATAAAATTTAATTGGTAAAAATTGTAAGATTTAATCGGTTCATGGTTAGATTAAATCTTACGATTTACGATCTGATTCTTACGATTTTACGAATTAAATTATTATTTTGTTGTTAAAATTGAATTAAAAGGATAGTAGACTTTAATTATAAATAGTTCACTCGATTAATACGTTCTTGTCAGTGGTTGAACTTAATCGATTCAAATTTTTGAATAATATTTACAAATTAAAAGGATTTGCGCTTAATTGATTCAAATCATACGCTTTAATTAATCTTCTGATTTGATTCTTGCGTAATTTAGGAATTATTTTTTATGATAAAATTGAATTAAAAATGTATTACACTTTAATTAATAATAGTTAATTTGATTAAAACGTTCTTGTCAATAGTTGAGCGCGCTAATGAATCGATTCAAATATTTGAATAATGTTTACGAATTGAAAGGACTTGAGCTTAATTGGTTCAAATATTACGCTTTGATAAAATATTATGATTTACGGTTAGGTTCTTACATGTGTTAGGAATTAAATTTATTATTTTTATGACAAAATTGAATTAAAAAGATATTAGACATTACTTATAAATAGTTAAATCAATTTTGTAACATGTTATGTCAATAGTTAAGCAACCGATTCAAATATTTGAATAATGTTTACTAATTGAAAGGGTTTGTACTTCATCGATTCAAATCTTACTAGTTGATTAAATTAAATATTAAAAGAAAATTCACAATATAGTATTTGTAGTATATAATTTTATTTTAAAGTAAGAAAACTACTAATTGGAATGAGTTATGATTTTTTCTTCTTCTAAATAAACATATTATTTTATTTTTTATTTGGATTTGCGACACTATCGATTAAATAACATAAGTGAGTTTGAATTAAGTTATGCATTTTTTTTATTTAATTGAGCATTTTTTACATTTTTAAATTGTGGATTTTATTAATACTTCTAATATTATATAATTAATGATAGATGTTTGGCGTATTGAACTGCAATTCTTTATATTTTTCAAACTTTATTTTATTAAATTTGTTAATAATTTATTTAATACCATTTAATAATAATGAATGCAATTAATATTTGCATTAACAGTATTTATACAATTATGGTTAAATATTTTATAATAAGTTAATGTGCTTGGATGGTTAGGAGTAATAAATGTATTAAGAGGTCACAAGTTCGATTTCCAATGGATGCATTTTTTTCGATTATTTATCAAATAACACTCAGTCACAATGAATTTAAATTAATTATTTAATTAAAATATAGTAGGGTCTAAATTAGACAATTCAATGTTAATCAATTTTATATTAATTTAATAAAAAAAATAATCGAAGGATAATTTGGTAAAGTACTTCATTTTTTAGAACATAAGCCATGTTATTTTCCTAGGTTCCAGATTTAATCTTAGAAAATTAATGGTGATTAATGCATATCTCAAATAAGTTTAGAACATAGGTGATCTCACCCTAGAAAGACCCTAAAAATGTATATTATTTTTGTGTTAAAAAATAAAATTTAGGGCGAATTGCAGCCACCCCGAGATAAGGTTAAATTATGAAAAAAAACCCTCTTGTTCGATTAATTACAATCACTCCTCAACTATGTATTGTTTTACGGAAAAACTCCCCCTTGAGTAGGTAAATTTGACAATCTAAGGGGTGCATTGTAATTATGTAAACAAGAGGGGTTCTTTCATCATTTGACTTTACTTGGGGAGTGGACGTAATTTTTCCTAAAATTTACCATCTTGTTTGAAATAAATAAAAATTATAAAACATGAACTAAATAAAAAAAAAAATGTATGAAACTATATTTTATATTGAAAATACTTGATAAAAAAATGAGTGACAAGTTTGATAATAAGTACTTTTCAAAAGAACTGTGAAAAATAAATAGCATGCATGGTTTCTCAGCGTGTATCAAACAATAATATTTAAATAAATAAATTAATTAATTAATTAATTAGCTAATTTTCCTTTTCTCCTGAAACCCTAATTCTCATCAACCTTGGAAATATTTCATGTTCCATTATTTCTTAACCAGTCAGGAATTCAGGACTGAATAATATCACATTGTGAACGGTAAGAGTTATTAAGTTATTAGGTTAAGAGCGCGCGGTAGCACTAGTTCGTTATCAAACTATTACGAGCTAGCGATTTCACTAGTAGAAAATTTGCTTTATACGAATTTTTTTGCTACGGTAAAAAATCGTAATAAAAGGTATTTTTTACTATGGAACAATTTTGAAGTCTTAGTAAATACTAGGATTTACCGTAGCAAAAAAATATTTGGTACGGCCATTTACCGTAGCAAAGCTTTTGTCACGCCCGTATATGCTACGGGGTAAATTCGTAGCAAATGCATAGCAAAAACCATTTTACTACGAATTTGATACCTTTCCCTACGGTTAATGATCGTAGTAACAAGCCATTTTTCTACTTGTGTTTGTTTCGAATTTTTCCAATATTCCGATTTGAATCTTACATATATAGCAATTTGATTTGACATAATTGTATGTACTTTTTACAATCTGCTTCGATTATATACGATTCGTACGTTTAAAAATGTATATTATTTTTGTGTTAAAAAACAATATTTAGGGTCAATTGCAGCCACTCCTGATATAAGGTTAAATTATGAAAAAAAAAAAGAAAAAAAAACTTTCTAGTTTAAGTAATTACAACCACCCCTCAACTATGTATGTGTTGGATTTCATTATAATTATTGTATATATGCTTTAATTTGTTCTATCTATACATAATTTAATTTCGGGTACTTCAGTTTTGATGCACTCTTATTTTTTGAAATTGTTACATATTTTGTGTTATTTTATGTTTATAAATCTCAAAAATATTTCGGGACACCGCCCCCGAACCCCGCTACTCGATAGGGGCGCCCTCATTTCAAATTGTTTTTCAAATCTCGCATAGGGTTCCCGAATTCTCAGTATCGGGCATGTCTCTACATATTTATAATTTAAAGAGTTTTTAATTACATCAGCACATACAATTAAGTAATAATCTAATAATTACTAACCCGATTAAAATAAAATAAAAGCGAGGTCGCTTGTTTTTGTCAAAATATATAAATACTTGAATTACCAGGTATAACTCAACCTAATTCAAATAGGAAAAATCAGAATTAATTATGTATTAACAAACGACATCTAATTAGTATCACAGCACATACAAAATATGTATACCTTGGGCCCCAAGACACTAATTGATAATTAATTAATTATACATAATATATAAACAGATTCTCAATAACGTTAAAATCTCCAAACTATAAAGAGCCACCTTATACTTATCTTAAAACCCTATTCTCATAAATATTTCCTTATCTAATTTTTTTTTTCTTTCTTGAAATTCATTCCTGAAAATTATAATTCGATACCATGGATAGTAACTCTGAATACCATCCATTATTCACCTGCGAATTGACCAAAAGCGAATTCATGGTCGAAAATCCCGTTGTCACCGGCGATATCGACTTCCACTTTTCTTTCCACGTGGAATTTTCCGACTGGATATTCCGGCAAGATTCGGAGCTGCCGCAGTTTCTCCGACAAGTACACAGCCACCCTGTAATTAACCACGTTGTCCGTGTGAGGCGCGGGAATTTATTTTCAGAAAAGACGAAGAGATCCGTTGTGGAAGAACTCAAAGAACGCTTTGTTGTCGAAGAAGTTGACCGTGTTAGAGGCTTGGTGGATTATGCGTGGGAAAAAGCCAATAAAATCGTCATGTCGAATCTTTCGTGCTTCAGTCTTCTCAATCTTGAGATTGATGTTTTCTTGGAACACCGAATTGTTTTTCTCGAGGAAGGTAATAGTATTCGTATGATTCCCGCGGCAGATTCGTCGATCGAGGGGCTGAAGACCGTGGATGTTGAAGAATATTCTTGCCGGAATAATAGTTGCTCGGTTTGCTCGAAGACTTATCCGGTGGTGGCGGTGAAGAAGTGGTATTATTATCTATGCCGTGTTCGCATATTTTTCATGGCGATTGTATCAAGACGTGGCTGAGGAGTAGCCATTATTGCCCGCTTTGCAGATTCGAGATGCCGACGAGTTCGATATAGATCTAGAATAATGTATTGACAAATTTTTTTTATGTATATAATTTAATTTGGGGTACTTCAAGTTTTCTCCATCTGTTTAAAAATCAAAAGATTATGATTTTTAAGATTTTATCATTGTGCAGTGTAATAATAATCCTTACTTTTTGTAACATATCAATTTGTACACAATTGTAATTTTCAAACTTAAGATAAAAATAGTAATTTAAACTAGAATTAATTTCAATAACAATATTTTTTAATGTCAACCTTTATTAATATGATGATATATAATGATTTTTTTTAAAATTTACCCTAATGAATATGCTACAATGATGTTTTGTTTTTCTTACAAACTTTATCTTGGGGTAACTCTTTCTTCTATGTCCATGCATATTTGTAATTATGGTCCCTTTATATATTTTTTTAGCGTAAATTACAACTACTCCTGAGGTATGGTCAGTTTATAAAACAACCCCTCTTGTTTAGATAATTACATATAATCCCCTGAAATATGTTTTTTTCTTACACTTCCACCCTTATGGTGTCAAATTCAACATAATCATCTAGATTTCGTGGACTGTGCAATAGTTTGTACTTGTTTTGCGTAAAAATACAGTTTCTGATTCACCACAATCTGATATATACAAGCCGAAAAACACATATTACGATCATCTTGCTTCAAAATGTGAAGTTCAAATGGGATAAAACAGGTACAAAAGTGATAATATTCCATATAGTCTCGAAAATTCCACTAAATTTGAAACCACAAGGGTGGACATGTAAAAATATGTATAGTTGAGGGGTAGTTGTAATTACCCAAAGAGGAGGGGGGTTTTGTAAATTGACCATACCTCAGGGGTGGTTGTAATTTACCCTTCTTTTATTATATAGTTATTATTAAATAATATTTTTATTTTGTAAACAAAATTAAAAATTAATCCTAAAATGTATGATAAATTTTCAATCCAAATTAATTTCTTATCCATTTCATTCTATTTATTTTCTTTATTTGGGGATAACATCACATTAATTATTCCTCTTATATGATTATCTATCCTCTAAATATTAATTAAACAATCTCGTATTTCATTCTATAATTCATGGCTTCTTCCTAGAGTTAATTTCCATATTTGCCTTTTGAAGTCTCTCTCTCTCACACACATTCAAACACTCAATACATATACACAATAGGGTCTATATTCTATGCTACATTCGGTGGATTTCACTGCATTATATCTTTTGTATCATACACGTGTCTAGCATAGTAAAAGACCAATAAATACACGCAGTCAGTACTTATTCAGACACACACACAAAACTCTCACATACATTCAGACAAACACACACACACAAGACAATCACCCTTTGAATACACACTGATAAGTGTTCATTTTGCATGATTTTCACTTATCAATTCTTCGAGTTTTGGTCTTCGTTCGTCCGAGTTTTCGGCTTTATTTGTATATATTATGTTGTTTTTGTTTTATTTTTATTTTAGGAAAAGATAAGTTATTTTTGCCGATTCGAAACGATTTTGGAAGCGAAGCCGAAAATCAAACCAAACACGTGCAAAAGTGCATTCTCGCGGATTGTGGCACTGTTTCGTATTTCCAGCATAACTCTTTCATACAACCTCCGATTGAGCTGATTCAAGTGGCCTTAGAAAGCTAACTTCAATATCTACAACTTTTGTGAAATGCAAAATTGTCAAATTCGGGCTAAAAAATGGTCAAAACAGTGTTTGAAGATGGCGCAGAAGCCCAAATCGCGATCCAGCATTCCGGATCGCGATCTGGGGGGTCCGATAGAGCTGAAATGATTGAAGATCCAGATCGCGATCCAGGAAGTCGGATCGCGATCTGGGGGGTCCGACAGAGCTGAAATGGGTCAAGATCCAAATCGCGATCCACATTCATGGATCGCGATCTGGCATGGCGGTGCACAATTTTCGAGGCAAGATATTTGTGTTTTTGCAAGCCCCCTATAAATAGAACAAGCTTCCTCTCCATTTAGACGCCTAACACTTCCGGCTTCAACTTCTTCTTCGGTTTTCTCTTCGGTTCTCGCCAGTTCTTCGCGGGAAGCTTCGACGAGGGTTTCGACTCGGGTTTTTCATAAGCTTTTCTTTACGTTTAGTTTATAATTTCTCGTGTTCTTCATTTTGATGCTATGTTTGTAATGAACTGAGCATTTTCTTTTAGGGAAATGAAACCTTGTATATATTGATTTTGATTTCCAGATCTGTCATCTATTTGTCGTTCTTTGATTATGTTTATGTTTTCCTGTATTAAATGCTTTCGATTGTTTGGCCAACAGTTGAATTGATTCTAAATGGGAATGAACTCGAGAGAGGATTTCTTGTTTGATTTTAGGAAAACATAGCTCGGGTTGTGGAAACAGAGACGTGATGCACCTCGGGTAGCCCTTAAGGACTTGACCTAAATGCTCTCTTAATATCAGGTTCTGAATGGAGACGTCGGACCTGTGGGTAGACTCTAACAGCACTGGAGACGGGGGTTAGGGTATTTTAGTGTCTGGGTTAGCGAATATAGAATTGACATTAGATTCGGATTTGTAGATCTTTATCGATTGTACATTGGTGAATTTTACCCTAGAAGCCATCACACGTCGGAATTCCTCGCTTATACTGGCGGACCGTTGTTTTTATTTTTGTTTCCTTTTAGCTTCATGTCATCTCCCATCTTTTTCTCCCGTCTAGATAAAGTTTAGGATAGTATAATTACGGTACTTGGTAGATTTAGGAACTTAATTCCCTGTGGATCGATATCCGGAATTCACTATTCTGCAAAACGCGATACTGTACACTTGCGGTTATTTATACGTAGGTTTTACGCGTATCAAGTTTTTGAACACACACCAAAAAAGAAACCCTAGGAATTCGGCATCCAAATCTTCCCGTGACACAAAAATGGTTGGAAACTCAAAAAATCAAGAAGTAAGACAAAGTTGTAAGACATGACTCTATTTTTTGATTTAATTCCTTCAAAATTAATCGATTTGATTTTGTTTTTCTTGAATTCTGATTTTTTGAGATGGGTTTCTTGAAAATGTTTCACAAGATTTTTTCGAACAACTTTTGAATGAACTCAAAAATTATCATCATATAAGAGGATATTGTCACTATTACCACAATTATTGTGCTAAGACGACACATACAATGTGCAACTCATGCCCATATATGTAACCATACATATTTACGCTTATAACGATCATAAGTTTTTTTTGATAATAAGTTGCTTTTAATGATCATATACGTAGAAAATATAATCACAATTATGTAGACTGCATATTTTTTTAAGACTAGTTTTGATTGACTTTCCTAACGAATGTTACACAGAATGAAACAAGTGAAAGGAATATCAAATCCTTCCCGACAAGAAGGAAGGTCGGCTTTAGGAGTGAAAATGCTTCCAATCCAACAACACGGCGTTTTGATTCCTCTTGACGAAATATCAAATCCATCAGTTCAACCGAAGCATAACTTATCGTTGCAAGAACGGTTGGAGGGTTGGGTAGTGCAAAAGAGAAAACGAAATGGCTCGAAAGCAAGTGATAAAGTTATAGATCACACAATTTTCTTACCATATATATTTTAAATAAAATATGTATGTCATACTATTTTTTTTTTTTGCCAAAAACATTGTGTAACAGTATTATATTCATGGGATAGTTAGTAGCAACTTTCGTTCATTGAAGGAGGTTGCACTTTTTATTCAGTATAGTTGTAGGAGACAAGATCTCGTACAAATTGAAAAGGTAACTACCTTAATTAATTATTTAGTTACTTATTTACCTCTCAAATTGGATACATAATTTATGCATTTTAGTGCTCATTTAAAGGATTTATATACTTCTTTTTAGGAGATGATTGAAAATGAAGAATTTGTAACATCATTTCTTCGTGAATCTTATTGCAACTACTATGAATCTCATGGCGGTGTTACAATAGAAAGTTGTACAAACAATGATATTTCTAGTGAAGAAGAAAATACAACAGAAGGAATGTGACATATGTTGCCAGTATTAACAATAATGTTAATTTTTTTATTGGCAAAAATTAAGCCCATTTATCTAGATTGAATGCTCTTAATTTTGAACAGGCAATCCAACAGAGAACATGCGGGAAGAAGATAATGAGATTAACAGTGAAGAATTCAGTATATTTTCTTATGCTTGTGACAATCCAATCACCTAACTGTAGCTCGATGTATATATTTCTTGTGTTGTATTATTTGTTGGATACAACTTTTAGTGAGATTGACGGTGACTCATAGTTTTCAATGCAATGGTTACATATAATATCAGTATCATATCTTACTATAATATAATATCATGTTGCAAATATAACGTATTGAAGAATTAATTGGTTTAGATTAATATTTTTTTTTAATATTGCATTTCATGTGAGGTTTTGTGCACATGCATGTGCGTGTGCGTTTAGAGAGACGTGTGCATTGATCGTGTGATGTATGTGTATGGATGTGTATTGAAAATGTGAGTGTTAGACCACGTACGATTACATCAATCACAATAACTTTTAGGAAAAATATAATTTTGGTCATTCAACTTAATGATTAAAATTAATTTATGCTATGTGCTCGCGTTTCGGTAACCAATATTGTGTAAAAATATCAAAATCGTAAAGTAAAAATAAAAACATAAATTTACTTCCAAGTCAAAATTGCAATTGTCCATGTTTTTCTACATATTCCTATTCGTCAAAAATGTTTTAAAATGAAATAAAAAGAAATGGTCAACTAAAATGACATCTCAAGTTGTCAACAATATATTAAAATTTTTTAACTTAGATTGGTTATTTTTTAAACAATTTTATCTCACTAACTAGTTATATCCTAGAAAATTTATTACTGTAATGGAATATACACGAAAACATTCTTTTACAAGGTTAATGGTACATACAAGTTAAACAATATCATAATATTTCATAGGAATTTCTACATATGAAAATTTATTATGAAAAATTAAGATTTTCTCGAACTACCTTTGAATGAACTCAAAAATTGTTAACATATAAGAGATTATTGTTACTATTTTCACAATTATTGCGCTAAGACGATACATAAAATGTGCGCATCGTTCCCATATATGTAACCATACATATTACGCTTCTAACGATCATATTGTTTTTTTGATAAGTTGCTTTTAATGATCATAGACCTAGGAAATATAAACACAACTATGTAGACTGCGTATTTTTTGAAGATCGACTAGTTTTGATTGACTTTCCTACAAATGTTACACATAATGAAATAAATAAAAGGAATATGTATCACTTATTTCGTTCCCGACAAGAAGAAAGGTCGGCTTTAGGAGTGAAAAGGCTTCACATCCAACAATACGGCGTTTTGATTCCTCTTGACGAAATATCAAACCCATCAGTTCAACCAAAGTATAACTTATCGTTGCAAGAACGGTTGGAAGGTTGGGTAGTGCAATAGAGAAAATGAAATGTCGCGAAAGCAAGTGATAAGGTATATATCACACAATTTTCTTAACGTATTTTGAATAAAATATGTATGCCATACTAATTTTTTATTTTTATTTTTTTGCCAAAAACAGTGTGTAAGTATTATATTCATGGGAAAGTTAGTGACAACTTTCGTTCATTGAAGGAGGTTTCACTTTTTATTATGTATAGTTATAGGAGAGAAGATCTCGTACGACTTGAAAATGTAACTACCTTAATTAATTATTTAGTTACTTATTTACCTCTCAAATTGGATACATAATTTTTGCATTTTAGTGCTCATTTAGAGGATTTATATGCTTCTTTTTAGGATATGATAGAAAATGAAGAAATTGTTACTTCATTTCTTCGTGAATCGTATTGCAACTATTATGAATCTCATGGCGGTGTTACAACAGAAAGTTGTACAAACAATGATATTTATAGTGAAGAAGAAAATACAATAGAATGTATGTCATATGTAACATATGTTTCTAGTTTTAACAATAATGTTCATTTTTATCGGCAAAAAATAATCCCATTTATCTTGATTGAGTGCTCTTAATTTTGAACAGACGGTCCAACAGAGAACATTGACGAAAAATATAATGAGATGGATAGTGAAGAATTCAATATATTTTCTTATGCTTATGACAACCCAATCACCACATTGTAGCTCGATGTATATATTTCCTTTGCTGTATTATTTTCTTGATACAACTTTTAGTGAGATTGATAGAGTGACTTATAATTTTCAATGCAATGGTTACATATAATATCAATATCACATCTTAGTATCACATATTACTGTAATATAATATCAAGTTGCAAATATAAATTATTGAATAATTAATTGGTCTAGATTAATATTTTTTTAATATTGCATTTCATGTGAGTTTTTTGTGCACATGCATGTGCGTTTACAGTGACGTGTGCATTGATCGTGTAATGTATGTGTATGGATGGGTATTGAAAATGTGAGGGTTAGACCTCAATTACATGGATCACAATAACTTTTAGGAAAAATACAATTTTGATCATTCCACTTAATGATTAAAATTAATTTGTGCTTTGTGCTTGTGTTTAGGTACCCAAAATTGCGTAAAAATATCATAATCGTAAAGTAAAAATAAAAACATAAATTTTACTTCGAAATCAAAATTGCAATTGCCCATGTTTTTCTACATGTTCCTATTCGTAAAAAATGTTTTAAAATAAAATAAAAAGAAATGGTCAACTAAAATGACATCTCAAGTTGTCAACAATATATTAAAGATTTTTAACTTAGATTGGCTATTTTTTAAAATATTTTTATCTCACTAACTAGTTATATCCTAGAAAATTTATTACTGTAATGGAATATACACGAAGAACGTTCTTTTACAAGGTTAATGGCACATACAAGTTGAACAATATCATAATATTTCATAAGAATTTTTACATATGAAAATTTATTATGGAAAATTAAGATTTTCTCGAACTACCTTTGAATGAACTCAAAAATTCTTACCATATAAGAGATTATTGTAATTATCCCCCACAATTATTGCGTTAAGACGACACATAAAATGTGCAAATTGTGCACATATATGTAACCATACGTATTTACACTTCTAACGATCATAATTTATTTTTGATAAGTTGCTTTTGATGATCATATAACTAGGAAATATAAACACAACCATATAGACTGCATATTTTTTGACGATCGACTAGTTTTGATTGACTTTCCTAACAAATGTTAAACAGAATGAAACAAGTGAAAGGAATATGTATCTCTTAGTTCCTTCCCGACGAGAAGAAATATCGGCTTTAGGAGTGAAAAGGCTTCCAATCCAACAACACGGCGTTTTGATTCCTCTTCACGAAATATCAAACCCATCAGTTTAACCAATGTATAACTTATCGTTGCAAGAATGGTTGGAGGGTTGGGTAGTGCACGAGAGAAAACGAAATGGCTCGAAAGAAAGGTGTATATCACTTAATTTTCTTAACATATGTATGCCATACTATTTGTTTTTTTTTTTTTTTTTTGTTGCCAAAAACATTGTGTAACAGTATTATATTTATGGAAAAGTTAGTGACAACTTTCATTCATTGAAGGGGGTTGCACTTTTTATTCTGCATAGTTGTAGGACAGAAGATCTCGTACGACTTGAAAATGTAAATACCTTAATTGGTTATTTAATAACTTATTTACCTATCAAATTGCATCCATAATTTATGCATTTTAGTGCTCATTTAGACGATTTATATGCTTCTTTTTAGGAGACGATTGAAAATGAAAAAGGAATTAGACGAATTGGTATAATCGTCGTTCTTGGGTATCATGTGAAGACAAAGTACGAGATTTCGATATATGGGTTGAAATTTCATCTCGGCTTCTATAAAATTCTCATTTTACTACGTGGTACAATAAAAAATAAAAATAAAAAAAAAAACAAAAAAAAAACAATATTTTTTTATCGTATTAATACGCTTCTGTATGTGATTCACGTCTTTATCAATGCTTTTTGTTCGCGGTTGCGAATTTAATAAAATATTGGAATCTTGCTCAGTGTGTGTATTTTAATATTGTTGCTTTGATTGATCGAGCACCTACAGCTGATAAGATGTTTTAGGAGCTGATAAGCTGTTAGATCTTATTTTAAAAATTATTTTTTAAGGTGTTTGGATATGTAGCTTATAAGTTACTTTTAGTTTTTATAAGTTGTTCAGGTGTTTGGAAATAAAAGGTCTGTTTATCGCTAAAATGACAAAAAAGTACATGACGCCATTATAACTGTTAAACTAATTCGACTCAAATACTTTTATTCCTAAAATATTATTATAAGTATTTACAAATTAATTTTTCAAATAAAAATAATAATATAAAATTATATATTAAATAAACTAAATAATTTTTTATGTATGTTGATATGACATTTGACATTTTTTTAAAATAAAGACGTGTACTATAATATTTTAAATGAAACACATTTGTGAAAGTTTTAATTTTTTGTCCCATTAATATATAAATATAAAATAAAGGTTGTAAAATAAATATAATTTTTTTTATAGATAAAATAAATATAATTTATTACTCAGAAAATAAGAATATTCGGGTAATTTTATATACATATAAAATATAAATAGAGAATAATTTATTTTATACAATTATTATGATAATTATATTTTAACTAATTATTAATTTTGATAACAAGAATACGTTGTTTTGATAAAATATAAATGTTATTAGTATTCATGTAATATAATAAAGTATTTGAGGGTAATTTTGTATTTTGAGTGTTTTAGTGAAAAAAACAAATACGATCTTAAAGAAAAAAAGTGGTGGTGAATGTACTTTTTTAAAAACATCTTATAAGCTCCCTAACAGCTTATTTTTTGAAAAAAAAAAGATCTTTTTCTAATTTTTTTACCAAATACCTTTTAACATCTTATAAACTCTTAAACATCTTATAAGATGTATTTAGGAGTTTATAAGCTTAGCCAAACAGGCTCTTAGTTTCATTGAAATTTTCATTAGTAAAACTAATTTTATTTATTTGAGATAGTGTCCTCACTAACTTGTATAAAATAGGATAAGCTCAAGTATTTTTATGTTTTTTAGTAAAATCCATTAGTTGTAAATTTCATTTGATATGAACCCATATAATTGCTTATGCCCTTTTTACCCTTTCAAACCCTAAAAAAGTTCCCTAAATAGGGTTTGTTTATCTTATTTTATTTTGATATTATTATTTTTGTTTATTTACCTAATGTTGAAGTTAACTAATGCTGAATCAACTAACCGAAGCTCCGACGACATGTCGTCGTAAAAAAAAATTAAAACAAAAAGAAAGATAAAATAAAAGAAAATGGGATGACAACTAATGTTGAAGTTAACTAATGCTGAGTCAGCTAATGCAAGTTAACTAATCGGAGCTCCGATTACCCACCACCTGAAAGAAGAATTAAATAAAAAAAAATTAAAAAAAAATGGAATGTCAATTATGTTGCAGTTAACTAATGTTGAGCCTGCTGACCAAAGCTCCGACGACCCAACACTGGGAAAAAAAAATGAAATGTCAACTAATGTTGAAGTTAATTAATGTTGAGTCAGTTAATGAGAGTTTCGACGATCCGTCGCCCGAAAAATAAATAAATATTAATATATCTATATATATATATATATATATATATATATATATATATATATATATATATATATATATATATATATATATATATATATATATATATATATATATATTATTGGGTCAGTCTGGACCAGACCGGGTCGGACCGGCCTAGTGGGCGGGTGGGATGGGATGGCGATGGATTGGGCTTATCTCAAATAAAAATATGTAGGGCTATTGTGAGCATTCATAGTTTTGTGGGTTTATTGGAAATGAAAGTTAAAAAATAGACCTATTTGTAGTGAAACTTGAATTTGTGGGTCTATGTCAAACTCGCCATATATATATGGGTCAATTATAAATAAGCCAATCATGGGATACTTATTCATAAAGAGGCCCAGACAAAAACCTCTTTTACAAAAAAATCCAGATATTGTTTAGAGGTGTGTAAAAGATAAAATACCACCCCACATTTTAATATGCTCATCATTTAATTCAATTTAACATCAACTTGACCCCAAATTTCACAAATTATTCAATTTTGACCAAAAAGTCAAATTTCAGTACAATTTCGCCCGTCGCCGCTGTTGACGACTGGTCTCCGGCGTTGATTTTTTTTTCTAATGCTTTTTCCGCCAATCTCCGGCGTTGACTTTTTCGATTTTTTTTCTTCTTTCTACTGCCGCTGACCGACGGTTAACGCCGGTCTCCGCCGTCTTTTACTTTTTTTTTTTTGTTCAACATCTTTTTGCCCCGTTTAAATAGTAATATTGCTGTGGTTGACAATCATATTTACTATATTAGTGTTTAACACATTAATATTGTTATATTACTCTCTAGCATAGTAATATTAACACAATAAAAATCGTTATTATTGTGTAATAGAGTAATATTAATATGTTAACCGTTCAACAAAGTCAAATATAATAAAAGGTGAAAAGAAATAATATTGATTTGGTTGACAGTAATATTACCGTTAACCACAGTATTATTATTGTGTTTACAGTACTATTACAATAATAGATAGTCATATTATTACGTTAATCGGTCAACAAATCAAACAAAATAAAAGGGCCAAAAAATAATAATTTGATGTGGTTGACAGTAATATTATTATGTTTACAGTACCGTCAACGACAATAATATAATTACGTTGACTTGTCAACAAATCAAACAAAATAAAGAAAAGCCAAAAAAATAATAATATTATTGTCGCCGACAGTAAATGTACTGTCAACGATAGTACAATTATTGTCAGCGATAGTATAATTACTGTTAATGACAGTACAATCATAGTCACCGTTCAGCGGTGGGCGTAAAAAGAAAGGACAACAATTTTGGGGAAACAATAAAAAATAAATAAAGTCAACGCCGAAGAACGACGGTCAACGACGGAAACTGGCGGCTGAAAAAAAGAAAAGTCAACCCCGGAAGCCGGTGACCAAAAAAAACAAGTTCAGAAAAAAAAAATTTAAAAAGTAAAAGTCCAAGTTGAAAATACAGACAGTCTGAAAACATACCAGTGAGTTTTCGACCCCAATGGTGTCAAAAATTGACTTAACTTTCTACCCCATGGTGTCGATATTTTACTGTAAAGCATTTTTTATCCCTTCTTTATTACTCATTAAACCCTTTTATGTGTAGGTTCGAAAGAAAATTTTCAACGGTACATATATAAAATATATACATTCGAAGTTCCGAAGACACGTGGTAGACATAAAAAATTTTGCGTCGGATGGCCATTGTGGATTTCGGGCGGTTGCATCAATGATGGGTTTCGGGGAAGACAATTGGGGTCAAGTACGAAAAGATTTGGTCGATGAGCTCTACATGAATGATGCTATCTACATGAATATCCACAAAGTGCGAGATACACTTGACAAATTGGAAATGAGAATTACGTGTTCGGTTACACCTGCCCCATATGAAAATTGGATGTCGTTTCCTAATATGGGTCATTTTATTGCCTTTAAATATGACATCGTGATCGTACTCTTATCGTATCTACAATGTCTTACATTTCTCCCACTCTCTAGTGACCCTGTGCCAAAGGGGAAAAAACAAGAGCATGGGATAGCACTCGTTGATGAAAATCATGTACATCTTGTCTTGAAGAAGAATTGTCCTATTCCTCATGTTGCAGATCATTGGAGGCGATACCATCATCCTGGAGCGAGTGCTTGGAAAATTGTTCATATGGAGTCTAAGATTATTGCTTTTAGAGAGTAACTACAAGTGACCATATATACTAACAAATAAAAGATAATTAGCACTATTGAATTCTATATTTTGTATTGGGTATGTAGAATTGTTGCATTATATATATATTATGAACTCGTGCATTTATATATTTTTTATGGAATACTTCCAAAATCAATATAAAAAAAATCTAAAATCATTCAAAATCATCCAAACATCCAAATTCATAACCAACATCGTCATAACAAAACCAACATAATCACAGAAATCTGCGCATAAGCAAAATCAAACCACCACACTATCTATATTTTTCTAAGTGTCTTCTTCTGAAATGTGACTAATAGTGGTGGATCGGTCGACGGTGGTGCATCATGTGGTGAAGCGGTCGACTGTGGTGCATCCGGTGATGAAGCGGTTGGTGGTGGTGCATTCGATGGTGGAGTAGTCGCCGACGGTGGTGCAGTAGGAGTGTTATCAGCAAACAAAGCAGCAATTCCCTCTAACCAGTGGCGGAGCCACCCTTTAGCAAGGGTGGGCTCCAGCCCACTGTGGAATTTAATTTTTTTTTACCTATATATACCCTATATATATTCAGCCCACCCACTACAAAGCCCAATTTCTTTTTTTAAGAATTAATATTCTGCAATCAGTAATTCTTGTTCATCGTCTCTGTCTCTGTTTTTTGTTCCATTTTTTTTCCTGCAATATTCTACTACGGAATAACACGAGACACGCCACAACTCTATCTTCTGCAATTTTTCTTCTGTAATAGAAAACGGAATAGGTTTCCAACTAAGGTAAAACAAAATTCACTCTATAATATTGTACATATATTTATATAGGGATTAGGGTTTAATTGATAATATTTGATTAAGAATGAATTTAATAGTAATTCATTACATGTGGAGTTGCAGATGGTAATTATTTTAAGGATTTTGAGTATTTCCTTCCTCAATTTCAATGGAAGATGTCTTTTGGCTTTTGATGAGTTGCGAATTTGACAACGAATGCAATGGTTTTTTTTCTTTTTTTTTTTTATTTGAACACAATGTTGATACTTGCTTGTTGCTTTGGTACTGCATATTTTATTTTTTCTGTTTTCCAATTTATATAATTGTTCGAAATGTGAGATATTTTAATTTGATTGCTTGTCCTTTGACCAATTTTTTTAGCATAAAAAAAGAAAAATGGAAAAACAGGGAGAGAGAAGTCTATGTAAGAAGTGATTTTAATAGTGATGAGTTTCAGAAACGTAATTCTAATTTTTTGTATGGTAGTATGTGAAGAACATGGAAACTCAATTCCATTATTTTATTTCCTCTCTTACTTTTGTCTTCCGGTAAAGAATGTATATCTTATAGTGGAAATATATATATATATATATATATATATATATATTTTATTACTTTGTGTGGAGAGTCAGTGGGTCTTGATTTTGTATGAAACTCAATTCACCTAATTGTTTTTTAGTTGCTGACTTGTTGTGCTTGCCATATCTGATAACATGTTGATATGCCTAATTGGGCCAACCCAATGGGCTTACAATTTATTTACCTACTGGGTCACGAACCCAATATTGAAGACCACTATCACCGAGGCTCAATCAACTTCAAATAAGGCTTAGGCCCAACAATCTCAACTAAGGTATAAATAACGATATAATTCATTTATTACAAGTACGTCCTATTATCTGAGTAATACTACAACATGTATTATGTGGACTTTTTCCATTATCCGCACGTCTGACTTGAGCGTCGGAGGGGTTACAGCCAGATCAACCCCGACCTAGTTCACGTGTTTTAATGTTCGTAGGTATCTCAGGGCCATCTAGCACGTGAGCAGTGATCCACTTTGTTCTCCCAGCTCCCTCTATCTCAACTAATTAATGTGATATATTTATAGCATCATCATTTTGGCGCCGTCTGTGGGAAGGCAGAGATAATCACGTAGCGCACATGATGGCCTTGAGACATTTGTCCAGGGGGAGTGACACTTCTAATGACCTCCCACCTCGTGGAGGCTCTGACTTGCCACTTCCTCCTCCTCGTGCTAGGGATCCACCACGAGATCTTTCTCGGGTGTCCCACTAGATCCTCAGCAAGACCATATTCTACTTGCTCCTCGAACGGTTCAGATAACCGATGAGGATCTTCAGCATATAACCGCGGAAAGCTTCAACTCGTCCTGCCACTGAAGCAGTGGCACAACTCGTGAGCATCCACCTCAGACCATAGGTCTCGAATGTAACAACCCACCCCAAGGTTGGGCATCTCATCCCAAGGGTTCGTGATCGCCTCATCCTAAGTTGGGGGTTATTCCACCCCAATGTTGGGCATCTCATCCCAAGGGTTCGTGATCGCCTCATCATAAGTTGGGGGTTATCCCACCCCAAGGTTGGGCATCTCATCCCAACGATTCGTGATCGCCTCATCCTAAGTTGGGGGCTATCTCACCCCAAGGTTGGGCATCTCATCCCAATGGATTGTGATCGCCTCATCCTAAGTTGCGGGCTATCTCACCCTAAGATTGGACATCTCATCCAAATGGTTGGACATCACCCTTACTTTTTAACCCCAAGGGGGTTCACATCCCATCTCAAGAGTCGGATATGGTCTCCCTACTCAAAAAATAAAACATCCCCAAAAGGGTGGACATTAACCACCTAATAAGAAAAATGAAAAAAAATGTGCAGTTGCTCCAAAACGCGTCCCTCGATCCGTGCGAAGGAGCTAGAAAAAAACCAAAAAAAAAAGGTAAAAAAAACCACGCGCACGTGGAGGGCATGCGCCAATCGCACGGCCCCTCGGTCCGCGCGCGCAGAAAAGCGGAAGAAAAAAAAAAATTTGCCCGCGCGTGCCCCGCACGCGCGGGTGGGGCGCCGCGCAACTTGGCAAACGCGCGTGTGGCGCGCGAACTAAAAAGAAAAAGAAAAACAAAGAAAAAAAAGGGGCAGCAAACGCGCGCGTGGCAGCTCCCAAGCAACCTCCCTCTCTCCTCCATCAATGCAAGTCCAATCATCTCTCTCTTCCAAGCGTACCATCACCTCTCTTCTCCATCAAAAAACACGCGGCCATCCCCACTCTCCTACATCAAAATTGCGCGGCTATGCCTACACAAATTCAATCCCGTGCGGTTTTCTACGGGTTAAACCAAATTGCGCGCGAATTTCGACACGCTCCACCAAATCGCGTGCCGATTTCACCACAAAATCGCACGAGAATTTCAATGCGCTCCACCAAATTGCGTGCGCTCTCCAATAGATAAATAAAAATTATTATTTCTCCACGCCACGCCAACAATTAACGGAATACTACAACACCGATCTACTCTCGACACGATTTGGTACTCTTTTTGACTTGTCTCTCACATCGAATCGAGAGTGCGGGGCTTACGAGACAACTCCCACGAGGAGACAACTCGCTTGGAACTACGAACCCGCAGCGAGACAACTCGCTCGGTCCTACGAACCCGTTGCGAGGAAACTCCCACGATGAGCCAACTCCCTAGGTACTATGAACCCGCAGCGAGACAACTCCCACGAGGAGACAACTCGCTCGGTCCTACAACCCGTTGCGAGACAACTCCCACGAGGAGCCAACTCTCTCGGTACTACGAACCCGTAGCGAGACAACTCCCACAAGGAGCCAACTCGTTTGGTCCTACAACCCGTTGCGAGACAACTCCCACGAGGAGCCAACTCCCTCGGTACTACGAACCCGCAGCGAGACAACTCCCACGAGGAGCCAACTCGTTCGGTCCTACAACCCGTTGCGAGACAACTCCCATGAGGAGCCAACTCCCTCGGTACTACGAGCCCGCAGCAAGACAACTCCCACGACGAGCCAACTCGCTCGGTCCTACAACCCGTTGCGAGGCAACTCCCAAGAGGAGCCAACTCCATCGGTATTACAACTCGTAGAGAGACAACTCCCACGAGGAGCCAACTCGCTCGGTACTACAAATCCGTTGCAAGACAACTCCCACGAGAAGTCAACTCCCTCGGTAATAAGACTCGCAGCGAGACAACTTCAACGAGGAGACAACTCGCTCAGAGCGACCTCAATGGGCCAACCCAATGGGCTTACAATTTATTTACCTACTGGGCCACGAGCCCAATATTGAAGACCACTATCACCGAGGCTCAATCAACTTCAAATAAGGCTTAGGCCCAACAATCTCAACTAAGGTATAAATAACGATATAATTCATTTATTACAAGTACGTCCTATTATCTGAGTAATACTACAACATGTATTTTGTGGACTTTTTCCATTATCCGCACGTCTGACTTGAGCGTCGGAGGGATTTCCGCCGGATCAACCCCCGGCCTAGTTCACGTGTTTTAATGTTCGTAGGTATCTCAGGGCCATCTAGCACGTGAGCAGTGATCCACTTTGTTCTCCCAACTCCCTCTATCTCAACTAATTAATGTAATCTATTTATAGCATCATCACATGTGTTTATATTATATTCAGTATAGTGTTGTTTATATGGGTTAACTTTTTTATATGAAAATAAGAAAAGAAAATAAAATAAAATAATATATACAATTTTTTATTGTCTATGTAAGAAGCAGTAGCTTAGAGTAGTTTCGAGTTTAAAATTTTAAAATAATTTTTTTTTCATTGCAAGTGATTATTGGATTAATTTGTTTGCTTAGTAAATTTTATGTCCTTGATTTTGTATGGTTAAACAGTTATGAGGAGATATTTGAAGAGAAAATCACCTCCTCCCCAAATAAGTGATGATTCTTCATTCGGTAATACACTCTAAGAGGTTAACTTGGGAGATCTTCCTGCAGATCTTGGACAAAGACCTAGTATTTTGCATTATAACATTAACGTTCGAGAACAAGTTCGGAGAGCATATTAGCAAAAGAGCCCTTGCCAACCTCATAACCACGACTTCCCTCTTACAATCTTTGGCAACCAAGATAGACGGTTTAATAAAGTTTGGTTTAGCGGACATAGTAACTGGTTGGAGTATAGTGTATCAAAAGATGCAGCATATTGTTTATGTTGTTATCTTTTCAAACCAGATATTGGAGGTCAATTGGGTGGTGATCATTTTGTTACTGAAGGGTTTAAAAATTGGAAGAGAAATGATAAATTATCTATTCATGTAGAGGGTCCCAACAGTGCACATAATATAGCTTGGGGAAAATGTCAAGATTTGATGAATCAAAAGCAACATATTGAGACGGTTGTTTGCAAACAGTCAAATCAAGAAAAAGCTAGATATAAAATCCGCTTAAATACGTCAATTGAGGTGGCCCGATATCTCTCAACACAAGGATTGGCATTTCGTGGTCACGATGAAATTGAAAGTTCCACTAATCCAGGAAATTTTATTCAACTTGTAAAAACTTTTGGGCGAATTAATCCCGATATCAAGACACTTACTTTGAATAATGCTCCGCTAAACCAAAAGATGACAAGTCCGGATATTCAAAAGGAGATTGTAAATGCTTTTGCAATGGAAATTATGAAAGTAATTATAAGTGATCTTGGTGATTCGCCGTTTTGTCTGATGGTCGATGAAGCACGTGATATATCAATGAAGGAGCAAATGGCTTTGGTGATAAGATATGTCGATAAATGTGGGAGTGTGATTGAGCGTTTTCTAGGTATTGAACATGTTACCGATACTAGTGCTTTGACTCTTAAAGGAACTATTGATAAAGTTTTTTCTAGATATGGATTGAGTATCTCGAAATTAAGAGGTCAAGGTTATGATGGAGCTAGTAACATGAGAGGTCAATTTAATGCCCTAAAAACACTTATCTTCAATGAGAACCCTTCGGCATATTATTTTCATTGTTTTGCTCATCAGTTACAACTCGGTTTAGTAGCATTTGCAAGAAAACACGATCATATTTCTTCACTTTTTGATTTTACTACAAGAGTGTTAAATGTTGTTGGATCATCGTGTAAACGTCGTGATTTGCTTAGAGAGAAGCAATCTGAAAAAATACTTGAAGCACTCGATATGGGAGAAATTTCAACTGGGCGAGGTTTAAATCAAGAAACGAATCTTAAGCGAGCAGGTTAGATTATTTTTAGGCTTCAAGATTTCCTTTTTTTCATTTTAAGAATGTCTTGCCACTTTCATTTTTTAATACTTTTGAATGTCCAGGTGATACACGTTGGAGCTCTCACTACAACACTTTGTTGAGCTTGATCAATATGTTTGGTGCGGTGATTGATGTACTTGAACTTATTGGTCGTGATGCTTCAAGTACAAGTCATCGTACCAAAGCACAAGATATTGTAGATAGACTTTTGTCATTTGATTTTTTGTTGAACCTCTTTTTGATGAAAAAAGTATTGGCGATCACAAATGAGCTATCTCAAGCACTTCAAAGAAAAGATCAAGACATTGTGAATGCAATGACATTAGTTCAAGTGTCAAAGATTCAAATTCAATCCTCGAAAGAAAGTGGGTGGAGTTATTTACTTGATGGTGTTACAACTTTTTGTGAGAAACACGGAGTTGATATTCCTCAAATGGATGCTAAATATGTTGCTCGAGGGCGAAGAAGACAGAATGAAGAAGAAATGACAAACCTACATCATTATAAGATTGAGACATTTTACACTGTCTTGGATATGCAACTTGGAGAATTAAATGCTCGATTTTCTGATTCGACTATGGAACTGCTTATGTGTGTGTCTTGCCTTGATCCATCAAACTCATTTTCCCATTATAGCGAGGAAAAACTACTTCGTCTTGTTGATTTTTATCCAGAAGACTTTACCGAGTTTGACAAATGTAAGCTCAGTGATCAATTGGATAATTATATTGTTGATATGCGCCTAAGCAAGGATTTTTTAGGACTGAATGGTATAAGTGATCTTGCTCGCATAATGGTAGAGACTAGGAGAAATAAGGTGTATCCTTTGGTTTACTTGCTTTTGACATTGGCATTAACATTGCCAGTTGCTACCGCTACTGTTGAGAAGGCATTTTCAGCTATAAATATCATAAAGAATGGATTGCACAATCGAATGAATGATTAATGGTTAAGTGACTCTTTGCTTGTGTTTATTGGGAGAGAAGTCTCCATAGAAATTGATAATAAAACAATCATGGAGAGTTTTCAGAAAATGAAAACACGAAAGGGTCATTTGTAATTTTGTAATAACTTTTATGACTATATTTAGAGTTGTAACTTTAAATGATTGAATTTATGTTATATTAGTTAAATTTTATAAATTTGTAGTTATTTTGTGCTACTTTATGTGAATTAATCGGAAAAGAAAATTCGGGGACGCTGCCCGTGAACCCCGTAAAGCCCACCCTGGTACGAATTCCTTGCTCCGCCACTGCCTCTAACGTCACGACCTTCTCTGTATAATTGGGTCTAATTTGGTCTATTTTGTTTGTATTTTAGAAAGGGCATCATAGTCTTTTTGTAATTCATTTGATCTTGCCCTAAATAAGGTTTGTGATTGCATATAGTCGCTACCTTTTGAAAAAGCTCGATTGGGCTCATATTTTATTACAGAATCGGTTCCGGATCCAAAGTACCGGGTTTCGGCCCAAATCCACTTGAGCACCAGATTTTCGGGTCACTATTACTAATGGGCTAATTCGTTTCCTTTTTTTCTTTCTTAGATTGGTTGAAAGCGGCGCCTCACTAAATTGGAAAAAAACCCTATATAAACCTCTACTATAAATCACCGCCAGCCACCAGGAAATCGGCGTTTCCGCCGGAATATCTTCGCCGTCCGACCAAAGCTCTTCTTCACACACTATCTCGCATTAGCTAATTTGATATTGTGGATTTGTATAAAAAAGTTTATTTTTTTTAATTCAAGCTGAAAACAAGCTTCCCTCCCCGTAAAGTAAAGGAAGCGATGGGGAAAAAGAAGAATACAGAGGCCGGCGGCGATAATCAGCATTCTCCGTCCACCATATTCGTCGCTAATTTTCCGTTCACCTTCACTAACTCTCAGGCATGGTTACTACTCCGTGTGTGTGTACTGTGTGTGTGGTTTTTTTACTTTTGCAAGTATTTATATCTATCTCTTTATAGGGTTTTGTCTGGTGTGTGTGTGTGTGTGTGTGTGTGTGTGTGTGTGTGTGTGTGTGTGTGTGTTTGTGGAGTAAACTGTTGCTTATTATTGTTATTATTGTGTGGGAATATTTTAGTTGGAAGAGGCGTTCAGTGATGTTGGGCCAGTAAGAAGGTGCTTCATGGTTACGAAGAAGGGTACGTTTTCACGGAATCTCATTTGATATAATCGTTGCTAAAGCTCCGGGAGAGACATGATTTATCTACAATTACTGTTTCGATAATTTATTGCGGCGTTTGCTTACTAATTCCAGTTTTAATTGTGTGTGTGTTTCCATTTTCTATGCGTTAATATTTAGGGTCTTCTGAGCACCGTGGATTTGGCTATGTTCAATTGTAAGTGAAATTCCATTGGTTCATCATATTAATATAGCTGAAATTCTAAGTTTATTGCTAATTGTAGTTATAATTCTGATTTTGTTGCTAATGCGGATTCCTAATTTTGGATATAGCGCTGCTGTTGAAGATGCTAATAGGGCCATTGAACTGAAAAACGGTTCGATTGTTGGAGGTAGAAAGCTTATCGTTAAACAAGCCCAACACCGTGCTCCTCTTGAGCAGCGTCGAGCTAATGTAAATCAAGGTATGTGAGTTTCGTTTCAACATAGTTCCCTTTTGTGTATTGTCCTAGTCTAGAACAATGCAAATTCATGCTTGAAGTTACTGTACTGTTTTTCCTTCATGCTTCTTCTTTTAATAGCTCATTTGTCACAATGTTTGGTTTTTTGCCTTTTCCTATCTGTTAGTTCAATCTGAAGATGCTGTCCAAACAAAGAACGACAAGGCTGCTGAAACTCCGGGGGTAGAAAAAACTGCCAAGTCTTCAAAGATTCAAGCAAAAGGTATATATATATATATATATATATATATATATATATATATATATATATATATATATATATATATATATATATATATATATATATATATATATATATATATATATATATATATATATATATATATATATATATATATATATATATATATATATATATATATTTTTGGGTTTTCCGCTTATCCTGTGTCATAGTTCAATCTGAAGATGCTGGCCAAACAAAGAATGACAAGGCTGTTGAAACTCCCGCGGTAGTGAAAACTGGAAAGTCTTCAAAGTTTCAAGCAAAAGGTTCTATTTTCTTTATGGCTGACTGACTGAGATATATATATATATATATATATATATATATATATATATATATATATATATACGCGTTCATGCTTCTTCTTTATGCTCATTTTGAATAATTATTATAATACTTTGGTCTTTCACTTTTCATATTTGTTAGTTGAATCTGAAGATGTTGTCCAGACAAAGAATGTCAAGGCCGTTGAAACTGCTCCAGTAGAGAAAACTGGCAAGCCTTCAAAGTTTCAAGCGAAAGGTTATTTTTTGTATATTGCTGAGAAATATAAACGTGTTCATACATTTATTTTCATTTATGTTTAATAATCTTTGTTAATTGTAAATGGTTAGGTGAATTACCGGAGAAAAGAAAAGGAATGGCTGTTTCCAGTGGTCATCTTGAGGAGGCGAATAGTTCTGAAAGACAAAGGTGCTGTTATATATATCAGATCTTTAATTCTTGTAATTATATTTTTTAAATTACGTTGGTTATAACTATAAAATCCTATGATGCAGTCAATTATATATAAGTTTTATTTTCGTTTGTTATGGAAGTCCACTCATTGTTCCAAGTAGAATGTTAAACATATCTGTTCTGCTGGAAAGTCTATTTAAACATGAAATAATATTTTTAACAAATTTGGTATATCAAGAACTATTAAATAGATTGCATGTCTATTTGGCCCGAGAAATGCAAATTCCTACCTAGTTCCTATCGAAGGTTGTTGACAAATGATATTCTAGATGAACCGTTTGGTCGACATAAACTCGTGCGGGTGCTGTCATGAAAGCATGTTTATCTTGTTCTTCAGTGACCCTCGATTTCGTTTGTAGCTCTAAGTTGTGGCGCAATAATGTGGGGCTTGAAACATTCTCTTCACGTGAAAGGTTTACTCTAGTGAGTCTGGAGAGTGAGTGGTTTGGCTTATGAAATTCTAGGCTTGGTTGGATAGTCTCATGAAATGGATTGGATAAAACATATATAAAATCATACGCTTGTATACAGTAACCCTTTACACAATATACATTTATGCGTTATCATTGCTTCATTTTGTTTAACTTTGATAAAAGCAGAATCTTAGACTTCCATGAATTTTATTTTCTTAAGTTTGTGAAAAGTATGTTGTCTTTTTAAAAAGTCACCTGCATATAGCTTACTTGTATAGTTTTTTCTGACATAACTAATAAATTATTCATCATGTAAAACAGGGTAGCTAAGACCGTCATATTTGGTGGTCTTCTTAGTGTTGATATGGCAGAGGAAGTTCATCGTCTAGCGAGGGAAATCGGGACTGTATCCTCTGTCACTTATCCTCTTCCAAAGGAAGAACTTGAGCATCATGGTAAGATATTTAACTGATCTTTTTGGGACTCGTACCATGTTTTGCTGCGTATCAACTCTTTTGTGCCATGTCTAGTGTATCCAAATCACTCCTTCGGAATGGGCCTCCTTCATACTTGCTTGTGTTTGCATGTTTCTTATGCATATTGGAAGTTCTTACCATTGCTTAATTTTAAGATTAACCATCTCAGTACAAACGCTCTAGCAGTACCAACTCATTTATTTTGTTTTATCTTGCTACCAACTTATATGCTCTTGAAGAAGTTAAAGATCTTACTTATTTTTCCAGGGCTAGCTCAAGATGGATGCAAAATGACAGCTTCATCTGTACTTTATACAAGTGTAAAATCAGCCCGACAATGTGTTGAAGCACTGCACCAGAAAGAGATACATGGAGGATCTGTTTGGGCACGCCAGCTTGGGGGAGAGGTTAATACATGTTCTTTTTAAGAGATTTCTTTGCTGAAAATTCAACATTAGCTTAGATAACGTGCTGACTGTTTCTCGTAAAAAACGCCACATAGCTAGGTGCCAAATATTAAACTATCCGATGAATCTCAATTTTTTAGGAGTAGGGAGAAGGTAAAATCCAGATGTAGAAATATCTAATACGATACATACAAAACCACAAACAGCTCTAGGCACCAATACTATCAACACTCCATTTTCCCTTTCCCGTTTTTTTTTTTAAAACTAAATTTAGACTTATGAAGTTGATTGTGTTAGGTTGAGTTTGAGAGGAAAATGTTTTAGTGAGTCACACACGTTCATGTTAATTGTAAAAGTCAATGAATATCTGCAGTCTGCAGATAAAGGTAAAAAAATAAATTACTGATGCATGGAGTTTACTTATTTAGGGCTATTCACGCTTCATTCTACTGTTTTATCCGGTTAAGTAACTAGCACAAGAGTTTAGTTTGATACCTAGTCGTCTTCTCTCTAATCATCTAGTTTTAGTATCTGTCTTTGGCTTTATATAGGGTGGTGTAATTAAGAGTTGTTTGTCTTGAATCCGAATTTCACGTGAAGCTAATCTTTGTTAAAAGGTCTTCTGGTAATCAGCACAGAGTTTTTAAGTTAATTTAATTTACTTTATCTTAAAAAAAAATGGCCTACAGGCTACGATCGACCCCAAATGGAATTGAATTCTTGACCTAATAGTACTCACCCCACCCCAATACCACCCAGACAAGGCCTTCGCAGTAATTAGCACACAAATTTGTTTGGCTTTTGTTTTCAGCTGTAGCATTTGTTTTTAATTGATTTGTTTAGCAATTTTCGTTGCATTTTTGTCAACTGTTTTTGACAGCTCTATAAAAGACTAGGAATCTCCACAGACCTTGATCACTTTTTTCTCTGAAGATAACTTGAAAATTTAAAAATCCGTAGTGATCCACCGAGGAGATGTAGCTCTGTATTCGTAGCTTAAACATGTATAGGGTGTTGGTTGTTCTTTGATTGCTTCAAGTTGGACAATGGCATGTAATACTTTTGTTATCTGAACTTCCCCTTTGTTAATTAACATACATTTGTGGTAATAATCTTTTGACTATTGAATGTATTGACCAGGGCTCTAAAACTCAGAGGTGGAAACTTATAGTGAGAAATCTTCCGTTCAAGGTTCCTATCCTTTTTTCAAATTTGATACTCATCGTTTTATTTCAAGCATGCCACTATGCTTACTCTACGAGCTGTTGATTGCAGGCTAAAGTGGCGGAGATAAAAGAGAAGTTTGCTACTGCAGGATTTGTGTGGGATGTGGTTATTCCTCAGAACGCTGAGACTGGGTAATTCTTCGACTTTTGCTATTGATACTTTAATTAATACCTGCACGTTTACTGTCCGGTTGATTTTTTCGCTCTTCTTTACCCTTTGCAGATTTTCTAAAGGATTTGCATTTGTTAAATTCACATCGAAGCAAGATGCAGAAAATGTATGTTGGGTATTTTCTGAATAATGTTTTAATGGAAAGAAACTTAAGTGCCGTGAATTTCAGCTGAATGCAGGCACCTTTGTAAACATTTCTTAACTGCTTTGAGACTTTTATTGAACTTCCCTAGTGAACGATTGATTGACATTTCCGGTTTTTGTATCTTGTGCAGGCTATCAAGAACTTCAATGGGAAAAGTTTTGGTAAAAGACCAATAGCTGTTGATTGGGCTGTTTCAAAAAAGCTTTACACACTTGACAGTAATGCTGTTGTCGCCAACGAAGATGGTATTCGCCCCATTTCCTCTTTGAAGTCTTTGCTGCCAAATTTTGCACAAATGACTTTTTTATTTCTTGTGCACTATATAATATTCACTAGCTATTTTTTCTGGTTTGTAATTCGACAAGCATGATATTTCCTCGACACCTGTTGGATGCTATCTAGTGCTTGTATATATATATATATATATATATATATATATATATATATATATATATATATAATTACTACGTTTCACTCAATCTGAGTTGTGGTTTTTACAGCACCGGAAAAAGATGATGGAAGCAGTAGTGATTTGGAGGACATTGATTTGAAACCAGTCAAAAAATCGCCATCACTTGGTAGCAATGATGCCGCGAAAGAAGAGTCAGATTCATCGGATAAGGATGACAGTATAAGTGAAGTTGATTTTGAGCAAGAGGCGGAGATTTCTAAAAACGTACTTAAGAACTTCATTACACCCGATTCTGCAAATGTTTCTGAAGACAAAGTTTTAGTATTATCCGAAGGAGACATTGACGATAAATCTGTTCCAGTCGAAAAGAAATCGCGTGATGCATCTGGTACTGGTGTTGCAGCGGCGGCAGTAAGTGGAGCTGGAGCAGAACCAAAATATACTAAGTCACCTCTTCAAGAAGAAGAAGAGTTGCAGAGGACGATTTTCATTAGCAATATTCCCTTTGAAATCACTACTGAGGAAGTGAAACAACGCTTTTCTGCATATGGTGAAGTGCAGTCCTATGTACCAGTTCTTCATCAAGTCACCAAGTACGGACCTGTATTTGTTTAAACGTGATCTTACATTCTCTAAGACAGGTGTCATGGTTTAATTTTACGAACATCTTTCGTATTTCTGCAGGCGTCCAAGAGGAACTGGATTTCTCAAGTTCAAAACAGTAGATGGTGTAGATGCTGCAGTTTCTGCAGCCAACTCTGGGGGTGGTCTCGGTATTTTATTAAAAGGACGAGCGGTGAAGGTGCTCAAGGCTTTGAACAAGACAACAGCGCATGATAAGGCAGTGGAGAAGGTTAAAAAAGAGGATCAAGACCACCGCAATCTATTCCTGGCTAAGGTTGATCTCCAACTTCTTTCTCGTTTCTTGTCAAATATTAATAAAAAAAGTAAAAACTCACCAATTTATATCTTTTATATTTCTGCTGGGGCATAAATTTTAATATTGGTCATCTCTTCACAGGAGGGTCTTATCACTGAAGGGATGCCTGCTGCAGTAGGAGTTTCAGTGGCTGATATGTCAAAACGCAAGAGGTACGTTTCTTCAATTTTTTTTCAATAAAATATGAAAATGTGAAATTCTGAATACCCCCGACATATGTAGATATTGAACTTGAACATTCTATTGTAGGTTGTACGAAGATAAGATGTCTAAGCTGAAATCTCCGAACTTCCTTATATCTAAGACAAGGCTCATTGTATACAATGTGCCAAAGACTACGCAAGAAAAAGATCTTAGAAAAATTTTCATGGATGCAGTTACCTCTCGTGCCACTAAGCAAAATCCATTCATTCGACAGGTTGAATAATGGTTCAGTAATTGTCTCTCTAATGTTAGAGATATTCATTTTTTGTATATTTTTTTTATTTTGTTGACATTTTTTTCTTTTTTTGGTCTGTGCAGATAAAAATCTTGCAGGATGATTCAAAGAAAGTAAAAGAAGGTGAAAAAAGTCGTCCACGTGGCGTGGCTTTCCTAGAGTTCACCGAGCATCAACATGCACTTGTGGCCCTAAGAGTTCTTAACAATAATCCTGGTTAGTATCCCTGTAACAAATTATATTCTTTGAGCGTCATATCAATTTACGGGTTTACCCCTTGCTTCAATCAGTGTGTGTAATGGTGTTACAGATACCTTTGATCCTGAACATCGACCAATCGTGGAGTTTGCTTTAGAGAATGTCCAGAAACTGAAGCAACGCGCAGAAAAGCTTCAATATCAGCAGCAACAAGCCTTTCGCAACGCAGCAGAAGGTGGGTCCCAGCAAAACGGCCGTTCAAGGAGGGTGGGTCCCCCCTCTGACATGAAATCAAGAACTCGCAATTTTGAAGACGTCGATTCATATTCGAAGCCTTTTGTGAATAAAAAACGAAAATCAGAAAACGAACTTAGTGAAGTAACTCCAACCGAAGAAGGCAGGGGTACCTCCTCTGACATGAAATCAAGAACTCGCAATTTTGCAGATGGCGATTCATATTCGAAGCCTTTTGTGAATAAAAAACGAAAATCAGAAAACAAACCTGGTGAAGTAACTCCAATCGAAGAAGGCAGTTTTACTGAGAAGCAGAAGGGTTTTGAAAGACGTGCGAGAAACAGTTTTTCGTCAGAGAAAAAGATAAAGAAGTCGAAGCCAGAGGTGGTTAGAAATGAGCAAAAGGGAAGTAGTGAAGTTACCACTTCGAAAGGAGGTAAAATTAATATTGCCAAGCAAGAAAGCACAAATGCAGTAGTTGCACAAAGAAAACGAAGAATATTGCATGATGATAAATCGAGCAAAAAACGGAGTAAGAAAAATGATGCGGTGGTGGATAAACTGGATGTATTGATCGAACAATACAGATCTAAATTATCAGGGGGCAACTCTGTTCATTCTGGTGACAAGAAGCAAGGCTCGAGGAGTCTTAAGAGATGGTTTGAAACATAACTTCGGCTTTTAACCATGGTAAGTTCTTATGATTTTTGTTACCCTTCCTTTAATAGATTTGAGTTATTTGTTGTCAATGTACTAAAATTTTGACAATTTGTTGAAATATAGTAAAGATACTACTACGTGCAAAACTGTGTACACCGAAAGAGACCTGGAAAATATGAGAATCAAATGTGATGATTTTTATTTTTATTTTTATTTTTATTTTTTGTTTCGTTTTGATGCTTTTGGATTTAAGTTTTCGTTGTTGTTATATAGGGGAAATCATTTTACCCTTGGTATCTCATTTTTTTGGGATTTCGTTGCTACTCATTTTCTCTTGTAGTAGAAGCAATATCTGTCTTTATTGATTTTGTTCAAGGGATTTTATGAAGCTTATAAGCTAAGCCAAACACATTTTTAATGTCGAAATTGAAACTATTTAGCATAGTGTGGCTGCTACAGATTCGATTGTTAGAGTAAAACATAAAAAAACATCACTTTACTTTTCAAAATTTTCTTCTACAGTACATTTTCCTAATACTTTTACACATGATTTGACAGTTACAATGTATTTTGTTTCATTTCAAATTACAAACAAATGTTACTTTCGTTCTCCAATTTTTCTCTCAATACATATTTGGGTATATTATATCTACAGCCCTGAGGTATATGCTAAAATAATTTTAAAGTTCTTGTGGTATTGGTAATAACAGTCACACCCCTGAAACAACTACCTGAGCCAAGATTTCATGTCATGTGACCGATACGCACCATATTTATGTCCCGCAGGGCTGTTAATGTTATCATAGATGAAAATTTATAAACCTTATGTAAAATAATAAGGATTTAAGAAATGTTAGTAGAGCCATGTCACCGTCTAACAAAAGCAAAAACGATAAAATCCATATATTTTATCAGCAAAAGCAAAAACAATAAACAATAAAATTAAACTAAATATATGTAAAATCATAGGTAAAATATTACAAATTGAAATTTTGCATGACCAATTATAAATTAAATAATTTTTATAATCCCACCATTAATAGCAATTCATTAATTCTACAACCATGCATAGTCTAAATTTCATGTGTGTGGTACACATCTTACAATTTGTATAAATAATTGTTTTGATAAGTAATACACATCTTACAATTTGTATACATAATTTATTATTACTTTATGTAGTTATTGTATAATATACTTGTAAATATATACTAATCGTACTTATACTTCAGCAACGTTTGGTTCTGGGAATTATATTTTGATCGAAAATTCTAAAAGTGATATATAATTCTCATTTCGATTTTTTTTTTTTTTTTTTTTTTTTTTTTTGCTAAATATCAGAAATCGGGAACCCAAAGAATTGTTCCAAAATCTGAATTTTTCGTAACAAAATCGACGAAATTCAGATATTTCCTTCCGATTTTCACACCTAATATTAATTCTAAATAGATGGAAACTTCCTTCCCCTTGGAAAACTCTCCCAAGGGCTGATGCTAAGAGCCCTAATTTCAATCATCTCTACAATCGCTTCTCTTGATTTTACTTGGAGAACAATGTTTTTATTTGGTAATAAAATATTTTTCTTTTTTCTTTTTTTTTTTAATTCTAAATTATACTTGAACTCAACTTCTTTTTGTTTAATAATTAGATTAGAACTATGATTCCTTATGAATATTTTCACCCGTCCTTATATATATACATACTGCCCACCTCTTCTCGTCAAACTTCATACTTCAATTTTTAAACTTCTCGTCCTTATAAATTATTCGATCCGAATAATTTCTCTCCAAATTTCATCATCAATTTCTCTAGTAATTTTATCTGCCATGGCCATGTCTACAATTGAGGTTCAGCCACACCTTTTATTGGTCCCCTTTTACAACGAATTCATTCACGTTACGGTAGCAAGGGAGGCGCAACAAGTACACGAATGGATTTGTTCGATATACAAATTCCACAACGATTTTTCGAAGAATCTCCTAATAGGTCTTGATACCGAGTGGCTGCCGAATCTAAACCCAGGCGAAGACCACCCTATCGCCATACTTCAGCTCTGCATCGGCAACCGGTGCCTCATCTTTCAACTCCTTCACAGAGACTTTATTCCGGCTTCCCTCCGCGCCTTCTTAGCCAGAGACTTTATTCCGGTTTCCCTCCGCGCCTTCTTAGCCGATCCTCGTTTTGTGGGGTCGGCATCAAAGATTGTGATATATTAAAGTTATTTTTTGTTTTCTTTACAGTAGGTTTTTCAAGAATTTTCTAGAGTAGAATTAAACTTTATTTTATTGTTAAAATTTCAAGGTCATTAATTAAGGTAATTAATTAGGATGCTAGAGCCTTCTAAAGTTGTATATATTAGTGTGTTATCCAGCTTTTGTAATCAATCGAGAAATAGAAAAGATTTCCAACAAATTATCTCTTCAATTTTTAGCTTTCTTCTTTACTCATATTTGAGGTTTAATTCTTTTTAGTTGTAATCTTTCTACAACGTGGTTGGTGATCTTGGGCCAGCAGTAATATATTTAATCTGCTGTTATTTTATATTCACATGGTATCAGAGCCATAGGGCTGGTGTTTAACAAGATCCCTTGGTAGAAGATTCAACTGGTGCCTCAAATGGATGTGAGTGGTCGTGTTAGTGGGCTTGGTATGGAGCTGTTGAACCCATCCAACTACCGAATATGGCGGACTTGTATGGAGTCGTATCTTGTTGGAGAAGATCTGTGGGAGGTTGTTAACGGAAGCAATACAGAGGCTCCCGCAAATACGACGGAGAACGCCGCTGCCCTTAAGAAGTGGAAGCAGCTGAATGCGAAGGCTGAGTTTCTATTGAAGAGATCGATTTCTCACGGCTTGTTCGACCATATTATGCGCTGTGAATCAGCCCATGAAATATGGCAGACTCTCGATCGATTATTCAACAAGAAAGATGAAGCTCGATTGCAAATTCTAGAGAACGAGTTGGCGAACACTACTCAAGGTAATCTTTCAATCGCCGAGTATTTTCTGAAAATAAAAAATTTAAGCTCCGAAATATCTCTCTTAAATCCGGATGAAGCAATTTCTGAAGCTCGAATAAGGAGAACTATTATTCGAGGGCTTAAGCCAGAATATATTCCATATGTTACATCGATTCAAGGATGGGCTCAACAACCTTCCTTGGAGGAGTTTGAGAATTTGCTATCGTCACAGGAGTCTCTAGCTAAACAAATGGCTGGAGTGTCTATTAAAGAAGGAGAAGGCAGTGCTCTTGCCGCCACCAAGCGAAAATTCTTCCGGAATTTCAAAAGAAATGAAACTCAAGAGTTTCGGAAACCACAAGAGAGAAAAGAAGAGGCTTCAAGTATTCCGAATAAGAAGCAATTTAAATGCTACAAGTGCGGTCGCTTGGGACATATTAAGAAATATTGTCGAGCCAAGGAGAGTAATGTGGCTGAAACTACAAAAGAAAAAAATGAAGAAGACTGGGGAAGTTGTTTCGTGGCAGAGACGAGATTTGTAAATGCCATGACCTCGATCAACGTTAAAGACGACTGGATCGTGGATTCAGGATGTGGGCATCATCTCACAGGTGACCAGTCTAAATTTTCTCATTTTCGAGAATACAACGGCGACGATGCCATTGTGACAGCAGATAATACAGTCCATCACGTAGAAAATGAAGGCACGGTGGTCATCAAAGATAAGCATGAAGACGGAATCACTCTTAACAGCGTGTTTTATGTTCCCGGCATGAAGAAAAATTTATTCTCAATTGTAAATGCTGTAGATGCTGGAAACTTTGTGCTATTCGGACCACGCGACGTCAAATTTCTTCGCAATGTCAAGGAAATTAAGGCGGACATCGTTCACTCTGGTAAGAGAGTTAATGATTTATTTGTCCTATCGGCATCTAATTCGCTAATTGAGAAAACAAGTAGCAATGATAATTCACAAATTTGGCATGCTCGACTTGGTCACCTTAATATGGAGAAGTTGAAAGCAATGGTGAAATTAAATCTAGTTAACGGGCTGCCTAACTTATCTAATTTCGGTGGAGTGGTGTGTGAAGGATGCCAATACGGGAAAGCTCATCGACTTCCGTTTGACAGATCTGTCTCAAGATGTAGCGCTCCATTAGAACTAATTCATAGTGATTTGATGGGGCCAACAAGAACTCCTTCTTGTTCAGGCTACTCGTATATGTTAATTTTTATCGACGATTTTTCACGATTCACATGGGTGTATTTTGTCAAGCGCAAGTCAGATGTTTTTCTCAAGTTTACAGAGTTCAAGAAAGTGGTCGAAGGCGAACTTAACTCCAAAATTAAGCGGTTGCGAACCGACAGTGGCGGAGAGTTTACTTCGGAAGAATTTCTTTCATTTTGTCGAGAACATGGAATTCGGCGGGAACTAACTTGTGCTGAAACACCACAGCAAAATGGCGTCGCGGAGCGTAAGATTAGACATCTAACGGAAACATGTAAGAGTTGGTTGCATGCCAAGAATTTGCCTAGAACCTTGTGGGCAGAAGGCATGAATTGTGATGCATATGTGATTAATAGGATGCCGCTGTCTCCAACAAACATGAAATCGCCGTACGAATTAATGTTCGGAGAAAAGCCTTCTGTCAAACATCTCAAAGTCTTTGGTTCAATCTGCTATGTTCATGTTCCGGAATCGAAAAGAAGCAAGCTTGATGCAAAGGCGAGAAAGTGCATTTTTGTCGGATATGATGAAAGGAAGAAGGGCTGGAAGTGTATGGATCCCAAAACTCACCTCTTTACTGTTTCCAGGGATGTAATCTTTGATGAAATTTCACTTTATTACGAAGGTGTGGTGACAAATAAGAAAAACGAGCAAGAAGTGACAGACTTACCTACCACCAGTGTCTCATCGTCTTCAATTGAGGAGGCAAGTGAAAGGGGGAGTTCACATGCACAAGCTGTTCATGAGCTACATGAAAGAGATGACTCACAAATTTCACAAAGACCAAGAAGAACCACCGTGAAGCCCGCTCGCTATCGAGATGAAAATTTCATTAGCACGTACTCTTGTTTCTTTGCAGGACCGATAGATGAGGATGAGCCTTCCACATATGAGGAAGCCAAAGGAACCAAAGAATGGGAGCTTGCCATGGAGGCAGAGATAGATGCTCAATCAAACTTGGAGTCTCGTTCCGAAACCAGAAAATGTGCAAACTGTCTCTTGTAGATGGGTATATAAAATCAAAAGAAAAGCTGATGGAAGTATTGACAGGTTTAAAGCGAGATTGGTGGCCCGAGGTTTCTCTCAAAAGTATGGCGAGGATTATGAAGAAACCTTTAGTCCTGTGGCGAAGATGATTTCGGTCAGAGTTGTGCTAGCGTTGGCAGCTTCATACGATTGGAGATTATGGCAGCTCGACATAAAGAACGCTTTTTTATACGGGGAGCTCGACAAAGATATATACATGGACCAACCACCAGGTTATGTTTCTAAAACTCATCCTGATTATGTTTGTAAACTCAAGAAAGCTATATACGGACTCAAACAAGCTCCACGAGCATGGTACGGCAAAATATCTCAATATTTACAATTTTGTGGCTATAATGCATCTAACTCTGACTCGAGCTTATTTGTTAAGAAACAAGAAAATTTGCATGTGATTGTTCTTTTGTATGTCGATGACATGATAATAACCGGAAATAATGAGGAAGAAGTCTCAAGACTACATGATGAGCTTGCTATCAGATTCGACATTAAAAAATTGGGAGAATTGCATCATTTTCTCGGCTTAGAAGTGATAAACATGAAGCATGGAATTTTTGTCACTCAAGAAGGCTATGCTACGAAGCTTGTCGAAAGATTCGGGTTAAATCAGAGTAAGAAATGCTCTAATCCACTTGAAGTGAACAAGAAGTTAAGGCGTGAAGAAGGATCGTTGCTTAATCCACAACCTTATCGTGCTCTTGTTGGTAGTCTCTTATATTTGACTATAACTCGGCCGGATATTGCCTTCTCAGTAAGCTTGGTAAGCAGGTTTATGCAATCACCAAGAAAGCCTCACCTCGAATCTGCAAAAAGGATCTTAAAATACATTAATTCAACTCTTGATATGGGCTTATTTTTTAAGAAAGGGGCGACTCCTTCTTTGGTTGGTTTTACTGATGCTGATTTTGGTGGTGACTTGGATGATCGAAGATCTACGTCAGGGTATGTGTTTCTATGTGGTGGTACGAGTGTTTCTTGGTGCAGCAAGGAACAAGATTCAGTTTCTTTATCAACTACGGAGGCCGAATATAAAGCATCGGCACTTGCTGCTCAAGAGTGTGTGTGGCTTCAAAGGCTTGTCGAAGATTTACATCTTCCTGCAGCGAAACCAACTACGATCTATGGAGATAATCAGAGTGCTATCAAACTCGCAAATAATCCCGTCTGTCATGCAAGAACCAAGCACATCGAGCTCGAGCATCACTTATTCGAGAAAAAGTTCTTGATGGCAAAATTAACGCTATGGAGGTGAGAAGTCAAGAAAATGTAGCTGATATCTTCACCAAATCATTATCTAAAGCTCCATTTGAGTTTCTTCGAACTCACCTCGGCATGGTTTCCAAAAAAATCACTTTAAGGGGGAGTGTGAAATATTAAAGTTATTTTTTGTTTTCTTTACAGTAGGTTTTTCAAGAATTTTCTAGAGTAGAATTAAACTTTATTTTATTGTTAAAATTTCAAGGTCATTAATTAAGGTAATTAATTAGGATGCTAGAGCCTTCTAAGGTTGTATATATTAGTGTGTTATCCAGCTTTTGTAATCAATCGAGAAATAGAAAAGATTTCCAACAAATTATCTCTTCACTTTTTAGCTTTCTTCTTTACTCATATTTGAGGTTTAATTCTTTTTAGTGACGTAAATGTGTATGGCTATCTAAAAGAAAGTCCAAATTAATTGTGATCTAATAAAGATTATTGGGTTGGACTTATGGGTATTGACTATAATTATGGGCCTAATGTGTAGAGACAATTAGGGCTTAATTGTGATTTATTGATGGGGCTGAATCACAATTATAATATAACTGGACTCTACAGTTATATAAAGGGTCGTGGTCCCCAAAGAAACGCAATCATTCTATCTCTTATAAAATCCATCGTTAGAGAGAAAAATAAGGAACTGCGGATTCTTTGGAAGACCTGTCCCAAATCCGGTGGAGATTCGAAGATTCGATTACATTTCGAAGATTCGATTACATGATGTAAGGTACGCTTCCGTGTTTATGTTTAGGTTTAATTCTCGTTGATTCAAGCATGTGGTTCTTGGGAATTCGTATGTATGTACGATAAAATTTATAACAAGTGGTATCAGAGCCACCATGTTTTGGATCATTGAGAATTTTCCATTGATATTTTAAGAATTACGGTCAATAATCAGCATATATGAATTGGAATTCTCTTTAAGATTAGTATTCAATTCGGTATTATGTGATATATATTTTTTTCCATGGATTCATATTTCTGAAAATTGGGTTTTATGCTGATCTAGAATTTAGTATTATATGAAACCTATTTTTTGTCAATTTAATTATGAAAATTCCGGTCGGATATTAAGTCCGAAATTAGGTCGCCTGAATTTAAAATTTTGGATTAAGGTATTAAGGTTAATATTTGAAAATTCCAAATCTAAGGTGAAATTAGGGGCGACGGTCATCTGTTTATGTCGACCGCGATGCGGTTTCAGCACTACCACAATTCCAATCTATGCCACCAATTAATGTTCAGACTTCAGATCCCATTTGGTTTAATTTTGTTACTTGAATCTGAATATGGAATAAAGAAAACCCTCCATCGCCATGATAGTTTCAAACCTGAGACGACGGCGGCCCTATGGCTTTCTTGGTCGTAAAGTTTCGGGCGGCGATGGAGCTTCGGTCTCGCCACGGCGGCATAATTCGCAGAAGGGGCAGCCGGGGCGCCGACGGTGGATTTCGGTGGCGTGGGTGCTTGTGAGTTATGTGTATCCGGCGGTGGTGTACGGCCGATTAGGATGGTGGTCCCATAGTCGTTCGCGGCGGGGCCATTTTTCTGGCCAGCCAATGATCAGCGTTGAGGCATGGTGGTGGCGGCGGGATTGGCAGATTAGGGTAGAAGGATTAATTAAGTTTCGGAAAATTGCAATTCAGTCCCCTAATTTAAGTTTAAGATATTTAGCAATATTTCGATTTGGCCCGTATCTTGGTTATGCCTGATTTTGGGCCGGGGTCAATTTGAAAGAATGAAAAATCTGTTTCGGGGCCCTCAATGTTTCTGAAAACTGCATTTCAGTCCCCGCTTTTAAAGTTTCTCCCAAAACAGTCGTATATTTTTCGAAAATATATTATAAATCTCAAATTAAGTATTTCTGAATCTTAGGTCCCTTTTTTCTTAAAGGCTTTTCTTTCAAAATTTCAATTCAGTCCTTTAAGTTGAAATATTTTATGGTTTTGGGGCAAGGGTAATTTTTAAGGAATAAGAAGTTAATTTAAGGTTTTGGGCCCGAGCCGTTTAAAATATTTCAATTATTTTGAGGGACCGAACTAATATGTGAATTCTTTTGAAGTTTTTGTTTGGTCAATAAAGTGAAATTCATTTTGAATTTCAAATTCGGTTTTTGTAAGGCTAATTTGGGGAATTTTCAGATGATAAAGTTTATGCCGTTTAGACTAAATTTTTGTGTAATGGGTCAAAACTAAGGATACAAATTAATTTTTAATAAGCTTCTGATCCATTGTCATTTCATCGTAATTAAGTCAAAATATGGATAGTGGTTATTATTAACCAAATAAGGATTGACTTTTTCGATATTTGACTCAAGTCTTTTATTTAAGTTTAATTAAGCTTGTTAATTTAGTTCAATCCATATAAGGTTAGGTTTATTGGTTAAAAATTTATTTTGGCCACTAAATCTAAATAAGATTGAATTGTGAGCCCCACGTTTTTTTTAGCTCAAATTCAAAATAAAGATGGATTTGATGTTTTCAATTCATACTCATCTTTATGAATAACCATATTACCGAGTTTGATTCGAAAACAATATAATGAGGTCTTTAGAGCCTTAGCGTTCAACGACTTTTAATTTTTTGAGTAATTTTTGGGTACATCTAATGACTTGTTATTAAGTTTGTCTGACGTTTAAAAGAACTAATTGAAGCATGATGCCACCCTACGTGACCTCTCTGTGTAGATTAGCTAATTGAGAATGTCAAGATGTTTATGCATATGTGAATTCATGCGAATTTTAACACTACCCCTACGGTAGGTTAATACTTGGCCGAACCACATATGCAACTGTGGTAATAAACATGTGATGATTATTTGGCTCCATGTGAATAAAAGTTACATCCCTACGATGAACTTATTATTTGACAGGATTTATTATCAATGTTTGATTACTACAACAAGAGTGTCACTTACAATTAATATTACTGTCCCTACGACTTGATATTAATGTTGTGCTAGGCATCTTGAGATGTATTCCATAATTACTTAAAATTTCAAAGTCAATATTTGGATTATAATGTGAGCATATTGATTTTATTTGCATTCTCTATTTAATTTATTTATCTACTTACACATTATCTGCCTATAACACTTTTGTGCTTAATTGCACAAATATTTATTATTCTTATTATTATTTAGTATGGTGCATATATCTTAATTTTTTATTTTGGATATCAATAGAAGAACCTAAAGTATATCATCGTTCTAATTATAAAATTTAAGATCATTAGGTGCATCTATTTTAAATAACTTTTGGGGGCATAAGGTTTAATTAGGGGCTTCGTACTAGAAGGTTCCTTAAAGATAGTAAGGATACGTTTTATTTTAAAACGATAAAGTTGCAACAAATTAGACTTTGATATCTATTGTTTAAATAAGGTATAAAGAAAAGGAACATAAGTAAGCACATTAAGCAATAGTCTAATCTCATTTTCACTTATAGCACTTCAGTTAGTGTGGTTTCACTGACTTGAAAGTGGATATGGTTTAATTTATTTTTCTCCGTGAACGGTCTATATAAGGTTTGTTTTAAAACATAAAGAATAAAACTTTGACCGTACACACGAAGAATAAATATTAAGGGAGAAAAGACTAAGTGCTAATTTGACTAGTACACCTTAAGATAAATATCTATAATTGCAGTTTACATCTCAGCTGGTACGTTGAATAACGTAATTATGCTTGTTTCTCACTTTAATCTGTTCTAAAATATATTTTGACTTTGTACCTGGACACATTTAGTGAATAGATCCTGGGTTACACTATTCACGTAAGTGTGTATATAAGGGTTATTTACATAACCAATATTCAATTGATGTTGAAAGATACATCTTATGTAAGATATTTGGGATTGAGGCTATGAGGACTCTTAGGTTTTCTTTTGAATATGAAATAGACATTTGGTACCGTCATTAGATGGATTTATATTTTCTCTTGAACAAATTCGGTTAGCTTGTTCAGTTGAAAACATTAAGTTTGGTCTATTTCATAATTTAAAATTTTGACCTATAATTTAAGTAAAAGTCTCGTACGGTTAAATCTTGCATAAGCAATTTAAAATGGTACACAATTTCAAGAACAGAACATTCAAGGACATTCAAAGAAGTATGATAAGTCATTCTTCGCTAAGGTACATTTAGGAGAAACATTAAGGGCTGCAATATATTATTTTTTAAAAAGGGGAAATTTAAAATCTTTTAAGGATGTTGAGTTTGAGGGGAGAAATTTAGATTAGAGACATTGTCTTTAAAGATGAATCAATTCGATTCCTAATACTGCTTTTGATAATGTACATGTTTTTATACTTGTCATTGTTTGAAAAGTAGATTTGGAGTTTTGATAAGACAATGTTGAACAATTCCTCAATCAAGTTTTGATAATTGTTACTTAAGAGCAAACTCAACAACCTTAAGATAATAAAACATTAAAGATGAGTTGAAATTTAGAATGACAAGACATTAGGATCTTATCAAATTGCCATAAGGTGTGAAATTCTTTGGTTACAAATAATTGAGTCCAAATGAAATTCAAATAGGCAATATTGAAAGATATGTGGTGCGTTTAGTCATTAAAGATTTCACTCATATCGACTATATTAAGAGATTTATGGACACAACGAATATGTTTCTCAAATGGTAACATTTATGGAACAATAAAGTGCAAGCATAAAATCTTAATATTTAAAGATTTGAAGGATATTGATTGCAAACTAAAGTAGTCCATTAATGAAATTAAAATTCCCGTTAATGATGTTACAATCCTAAGTTAATTATCTCATATGCACTTTGAGATAAATAAAGTGAATGATTGTTCATACCCAAGGATCAGTGGGAGATAATCTCACACCAAAGGAGACTTGTTTAGTCTCATTTCAATGCCCAATAAATATTTTTAAAATAAAAGAATGTACGCATTTGGTTAAGGTGTGCATAAAGTTAGGCAGATATTTGAATAACCCTATAAAGTGGATCATTTATCAAAGCAGCCAAATGGGTTATACAGTAATTATAGGGAATGTAAGTTATATACGTATGCTCATTTATCAAAATCAGATATTTTGGGAGATCGTGTGGTTTATTCATGATTTTGATTTTTTATGATGCGTATAAAGTATAGATCCATTTTGGTTAATGTAAACCTAAGTGATTGAGTTATTTCGACATGGGTGTTAAGCAAACACTTTAAGCTCTTTTCACGATGGTTAAAAATTTATGGTTATTTTTTGGCATCTTATTTTTGAATATAGCTATAAACACTTGTCATTAGGCTGCACATGTTGATTTGTATTAAAGTTATACGGTGACAATATTTAACAGCTATACTTTCGAACAACAACAAGAGCTTGTGAAAGTTCTTTGTTGTTAAAGGTACAAAGTGAACAATGCATAGAGCATATTAAGATCAACTCCACAATTGCGGATCCGCTTACTAAAGGATTAACACATAAGGTATTCATGAGCATTGCTCATGTAGGTGTTATATCATTTAAGGATATTATGGTTCAGTGGGAGTTTGTATGTATGTGTATATGTAAACACATTTTGGTAGCTCTATGATATGTTTGGACACAAAGTTGTGTATTAAGTTTTCTGCAGAAATAAAGTATTTGGTTGCGCTTTGTACAATTATGTTAAGGTTTGGTCTCAATAAAGTTTAAAGTAGGACCAGTTGGAAATAGGCATGTTAAGATCACATTACATGTAATTTCCATGCTACACACCATAATTTGATCTATGTCGTTTGGCTATATTGGTATACGTGATTACTGTTGGGTTTAGACACGATCAATGTGACGAAAGCCTCTTTAGTCCTATAATAGTATGGTCAATGGACGAGATTGTAAGGAATGCCTTTTTTATATGATAGCAATATTTGAGCTCATAAGGTGTACACATTTATAAGGTATATAGCATATGTGGCCCAAGTGGGAGATTGTTGGAATTATTTCAATAATTATATGGGCTCACATATGTGACGTAAATGTGTATGGCTATCTAAAAGAAAGTCCAAATTAATTGTGATCTAATAAAGATTATTGGGTTGGACTTATGGGTATTGACTATAATTATGGGCCTAATGTGTAGAGACAATTAGGGCTTAATTGTGATTTATTGATGGGGCTGAATCACAATTATAATATAACTGGACTCTACAGTTATATAAAGGGTCGTGGTCCCCAAAGAAACGCAATCATTCTATCTCTTATAAAATCCATCGTTAGAGAGAAAAATAAGGAACTGCGGATTCTTTGGAAGACCTGTCCCAAATCCGGTGGAGATTGCGGATTCTTTGGAAGACCTGTCCCAAATCCGGTGGAGATTCGAAGATTCGATTACATTTCGAAGATTCGATTACATGATGTAAGGTACGCTTCCGTGTTTATGTTTAGGTTTAATTCTCGTTGATTCAAGCATGTGGTTCTTGGGAATTCGTATGTATGTACGATAAAATTTATAACATTGTAATCTTTCTACAACGTGGTTGGTGATCTTGGGCCAGCAGTAATATATTTAATCTGCTGTTATTTTATATTCACAAAGATGACGTGGAGAAATTATACAATCATCACAAATTGCGGACCTGAACGATCTTGCAAGACAGTCGAATATTAAGAGTCGCAATCTCAATGGAAACGAAGGATACAAATACATGGGATTGAAGAAGATGGCGTTTGCAGTTCTTGGAAGGAAGATAGAGAAGCCATTGAACGTGAGTAAGTGGGAACGTGAGTAAGTGGGACGCTGTGAAGCTCGATCTCGATCGTGATCAAATTGAATATGCAGCCATTGATGCAGTTGTTTTTACCAACTTGCTCATGCACTGTGTCCTCCGCGGCCAAACATTATCGTCGTTGGACCTCGATTGTCATTAGTTTAGTCGAACTTTGGGTGTTCTTCATATTATTGTGTATGTATTTGTTCTTTCGTAATTAAATTAGAAAAGGGAATTTATGTTGTTCTATACATTTTTTTTTATCAATGTTTTGTTATTGTACTTGGGAGAGTTTAAAAATTCAGTTTTTTTTTTTTTTTTTTTTTTTTTTTTTTTTATCAATGTTTTGTTATTGTACTTGGAGAGTTTAAAAATTCAGTTCAGTTTAAGCCGTGCAGACAAGTGAAAAATTAATTCGACATACCAGGTTAAGAATAAAAAAATATATATATTAATAAATCTTATAATAAAAATATATTTGATTAATTATAAGGAACAGAAAGAAATAAAGAATACGACACGAGAAATACCACCTCCAGTGGCGGATCTAGACAACATTTTAAGGGGGGGGGGGCGATTTTTTTAGGAAAAAATATATCCAACGGGAGGTTATAATTTTGGAGATTTCAGGGGCAGCGCCCCCTAATTTTTTTTCGGGTTATTCACAAAATATTGCTAAAATAAGTATATATTTATAATTTTGAAGTAAAAATATATATTTTCGTACTTGTATTTTATATTGTAATAACAAATAGAGAAAGAATATATAAAATTACATAAAAGAATAGAGAAGAAAATAAAAATAGGGGGGGCAAAAACACATATTTGTATAATAATATGCCAAAAAGCAATAAAAAAAGTTGGAATATTTTTTTTCTGGGGGGCGGCTGCCCCCCTGGCCCTTAGTAAATCCGCCACTGACCACCTCCAATCTAATCTGTCCAATTGAAATTCCACAAAACCATTCAATCATTTTACCGCCATCTTTATATCCTCTGGCGTTGATAGTTTTGTTTCGTTTTTTGAATTACAATTTTTGTTCTTTTTTTATTACTCAGCACTCTTTTTTTACCATGGTCATTTAGTTCTGTTTTGGTTCCAGGTTATACTTTCATGCATTACTAAATACACATTCTTTCAAATAAACCCATCCCCATGTCCTTAGTCTAAAATATCCTCCATAATATACTTTTTTTATCAATTCCATCAATTATACTCTAACTTCCTTAATACTACACATTGACCTCGGATTTAAACAAATATATCACATTAACCCTCATTTTAATAATTTTTTGAATTTTTTTTTTTTATCAAATTGAATATGCAGCCATTGATGCCGTAGTTTCTTACCAACTTGCTTATGCACTGTGTCCTCCGCGGCCAAACATTATCATCGTTGGACCTCGATTGCCATTAGTTTAGCGGAGAACTTTGGGTGTTCTTCATATTATTGTGTATATATTTGTTCTTTCGTGATTAAATAATAAACATCAACGTTTGCTTAGTAACTATCCTCCTAAGAGAAAAAAAAAAAAAAAAAAAGTAAAAAAAAAATGTTTTTTAGGGGAATATTAATTATGGTCAAATTACAAGGACCATGCATGAGGTAAGGTCTGATTATGAAAAAAAAAATCAACGTTTGCTTAGTTACGAGCACCCCTGAAACTAACTGTTTGCAAAGGAACCCTAACAGAATATAGTAATTGTCTAAAATATTCATGTGTTCAAATAGTTAAATGTAAGAGAAAAAAAAAACGTTCATAAATTCAATTTTCTTATTTTCTTACATGTGACCCCTCATGCAACATAAGATCTTATACAGAACCCCATCTGAAACAAAAATGTCTAGTTAATAGTAAACAAAAGAAATAAAAAAAAAAAAAAAAAAAAAAAAGAGTTTAAAAAAATTATAATTGTGTAAAAATGTACAAAACAATATAAAGAAAAAATATTTAATTTATATGGTCGACTAAAATTTTCGAGATAGGGAGTATAACAATAATTAGTCGACCATATATTAGTATGATCAATAAATATGTTGTTGTGTTGACCGGTTATTATTGCCGGTGAATACAGCAACATCGCCGGAACATGAAAGTTAATATTGAACATGAAAGTTAATATATATAATATAGGCTTAATCTCACTTTGCACCCTTGAAATGGAGCATTTTGGCACTGTGCACCCTTGAAAAATAATATTAGCACTTTGCACCCTCGAAACACAATAAATCATTCACAATGCACCATTAATTGAATAATACATGATAATTCATTTTTTATTAGTTTTTTTTTTCCGGGGTGCAAATAATAAATTAAAATTGTTATTTTCTTCCACCTCCAACCTAACTTCGAGTGCACAAAGTACGAAAAAATAAAAATCACACCGGATAATTGAAAAAAATATATATTTTCTTACAAAATAAAATCAAATAAACTTTTATCACTAAATTATTCCATTGATAGATCTTTTATTGTAATTGATGGAAATATTAGGTAGAAATATTTGGAAGAAAATATATGATTTTCAAATAACTTGATAATCGAAATATAAAATACGACTAAAAATATTAAATTACCTTTATTAACTTTAAAGACTCATCTGGGGTGTATTATGCATGATATATTGTGTTTCGAGGGTGCAAACCGGTATATTTCAAGGGTGCAAAGTGGAATTAAACCTATAATATATATACATATAAATACATTTTGAGGGACAATTTCGTCATTTCCAGCCGCACATCCATCAAGTGAGCCACTGCCACATGAAAGTAAACCACTGGTTTTCTACCTTTTACTAAATTTCACGGGGGAGATTACATAAGGTTACTTTTTGCAGTTTACTCCAAAGATAAGGTTCGAACACTGTAATTTTTTCCTAAAATTTATTCTCTTCCTAAAAAAACAATAAATAAAAAATAAAAAAAAATAAAAAAGAAAAAACACCTTCCTTAACACAGAGCGTTCAATAGAAAACCTAATCCCCCTTAATTCTAAAGAAAGCATGCTATGCTGCAGAAATTCGATGAAGACGTTTTGGAGCAAATCCTGTCACATCTACAAGTCAAAGATCTCTTGAGATTCAAATCAGTCTCCAAGAAATGGAATTCCATAATCTCCACCCCACGTTTCGTTAACCTGCACCTCAACAAATCAATGTCCACCCCTTCCCACCACAGGATCATCATGCCATATCCCAAATCATTTCGGGCCGTCGATTTCCACATAATGGACGTCCAAGATCATTTGCCCAGGCCCGAAGAAGCCGTCGGCACTTTCGTCGGTTCCTCCGGTGGTCTGATCTGTTATTTAGACAAGTTGACTAGGAGAATCTGTGTGTGGAATCCATCTCTCAGGCTATCAAAAACCCTAGATTTGAACATACAAGGAAGCGTTTCTTTCTTCTGGTTCGGGCGAGAATCCTCCGACGATGAATACAAGGTTGTCTTAGGGATTCGATCCGTCGTTAGAAAAAATACAGACCCTAATTTGTATGCAATTAGGAGAATCACGATAATGCCGGACCAAGACGAATATAGAAATCATATATATGTAATTATGCCGTTTGCTTGCGTATCGGAATCGTCTACCCAATTAGAAGTAGATCATATATATTTCTCTTCCTCGGATGAGGGTACCCTTTTTTCCGGACTAGTGCATTGGTTTGCGGGCAGCTATCGAATTAAATCGGCTATTGGATCAATCTATCACGATGCGGTGTTTACGTATGATTTGGGCGGGAAAACTCTCGGAAAACTATCGACGCCTGTGGGATTGAGTTCTAGCACGGGGTCGATTGGGGTGATAGATGGGTGCCTTTCTGCAATATACCGAGTTTGTGGGGGCGATTGTGCAATTTACGAGTTTTGGATGATGAAGGAGTACGGTGTGAAGGAATCATGGACTAAGATGACGAGTTTGTCGTTCGGTAACTGCGATGATGGTTTGTCGTCCTTTTCGCGGTTGAAATTAGTTGGAGCTACTGATACTGGGGATTTAATTTTATGTTGCGCTCCGGATTGTCAACTTTTGATATATAATGTGGCGGAAAAGAAATCGAAGATTGTTTTGTCCAATGGTTACGGGTTTGCGAGAATGTACGTCGAGACTTTGGTTTTCCCCTAAATTGGCATTAATGCAGCAAAACACAAGGTTAAGAAATTGTTTTTTCTTCTCGTTCGCTGTTATGTGTTCTTCAAGTCGAAACTTAATCGAATAACTGATTCAGCATTTTTCTTCAACTAGGAAATTATCTATGTTGTTCTCTGTTTTTGGTATGGCATCGAGAATTGGTTGGGCCTATGATGCAGGAGAAGAGTCAACTTTGAAAATTAAACTGTTTTGATTGACAAAGAGTTTAATTTCTGCTTAGAAAGTTCTGGAAGTCTAGTTTTCCAATACCAAAATCGGTTTCCCGTAAAGGTCTGAGAAATAAGTTGTGCTCGGTTTTATAGAGCCTGCCATTACACTCGGGAAAATTGAAAGCTTTGCGTCCTTTTGTCTTTCTAAGTGCTTTACTTAATTTAGTAGTCTAATTTCGAATTATTCATCTTATTATCAGATACTGCGGTCATTTTTCTATGTATTTGATGATTCAAGGTCAAAGTTATTTATTTTCTGGAATAAGAAGTTGAGAAGTCATTCAAAACTGTAATTTCTTATGTTTTGGAAGGATATTCCATAACTCCTGGATATTTACCGAAATAAAAATGTCTGGCTTCTTGGTAGTTGATCCTGGTTTTTTCACTTTTAGATTCTAACATTCACTAGTAGAAAAATGGCTTTATACTATGATCATTAACCGTAGCAAAATGTATCAAATTCGTAGTAAAAAGGCTTTTGCTACGCATTTGCTACAAATTTACCCTGTAGCATATACGGGCGTGACAAACGTTTTGCTACGGTAAATGGTCGTACCAAATACTTTTTTGCTACGTTAAATCCTAGTATTTACTACGATTTCAAAATTGTTCCGTAGTAAAAAATACATTTTATTACGGTTTTTCACCGTAGCAAACAAATTCGTAGTGATAAGCAAATTTTCTACTAGTGATTGGTGAAAAAGAATAAACAAGATAGAGGGAATCGAATGAGGGATAAAGACGTACGATTAGGAAGAGGAAAAGAAGATAACATGGACGAGGAGGATGAAATCGGTAGCAAAAAAGTTTACAAGGCAAGATGAACAAAGAGATGTAGAAGAGAGCAAATAAAGAGAACAAAGAAAAAATATTACTGTAAACGCAATAATATTATTGTGGTTGACTGTCATATATTACTATCGTAATAGTCATATTATTGTGGTTTATTGTCAACCACATCAATATTAATTCTTTTGACTTTTTATTATATTCGACTTTTATTAAACGGTCAACATATTAATGTTATTATATTACACAATAATATTGATTTTTGTTGTGTAATATTAATGATATATATCTTCTCAGTCATAATATTTATACATATATATATATATATATATATATTTTTTTTTTTTGTTCAATGATTTAATTTACTTTTCAATTTTATCTAATCCAATAAGAATTAGTTTTTTATGCAATTTATTTTATCAAAGAAACATGAAATTTAAAATTTACAAATATTGCATTGAGTAATTGATTACATTTGTTGAATGTCGTTTATCCCATGTCCGTCCAATAAAGGTGGAGATAATCAACGGTTATTATTATATAGGGCGAACGGAAAAAAGTCTTTCAATTAAACTCATCCCCATGTCTTTAGTCTAAAATACCCTTCATAATATAATTCTTATCAATTCAACCCATTATGCTCTAACTTCCTTAATGTTATACATTGACCCCGGATTTAAACAAATATATCACATTAACCCCCAAATTTTTTTTTTCAGAAAAATAATTTTTTTTATGAATTTTTTTTTCCGGCCAGATCCGGCGTTGACTTTTTTTTCTTTTTTTTTCTGAAAACTTTTTTTTTTCTGAATTTTTTTTTCCGGCCGGTCAACCACCGTTGACCGCCGGTCTCTGCCGTTGACTTTTTCTTTTTTTTGAATTTTTTTTTCGTAGAAAAAAATATTTTAATTAATATTACTATCTTGACTACTAAATTACTGTCTCAGACAGTAATATTATGAATATTATTTTCCGGAACAGTAATATTATTAATATTATTGTCGAAGACAATTAAATTACTGTTGGAGACAGTAATTTAGCAGCCAAACCAATAATATTAATTAAAATATTTTTTTTAAGAAAAAAAATAAAAAAGTCAATAAACAGTTAAATTACTGTCTCCGACAGTTAAATAACTGCTGGAGACAGTAGTTTAGGAACGAATACAGTAATATTAATTAAAATATTTTTCAAAAAAATCAATTAACAGTTAAATTACTGTCTCCGACAGTTAAATAACTGCTGGAGACAGTAATTTAGTAGCAAAGACAATAATATTAATTAAAATATTTTTGAAGAAAAAAAAAAGTCAATTTACAGTTAAATTACTGTCTCCGACAGTTAAACTACAGCCAAGACAGTAATATTAATTAAAATATTATTTTTAAGAAAAAAACAAAATTATAAAAAAAAAAAAAAAAAGTCAACGTCGGAGACCGCGGTCAATGGCAGTTGACCGGCCAGAAAAAAAAATCTGGGGAAAAAAAGTTTTTCAAAAAAAAAAAAAAAAAAGTCAACGCTGGTCAACGGCGGCGACCGGCGGTCTCCGGTGGTGGCGGGTCAAAATTGGGGTCAAAATTGAAATCATAGTTAAAATTGGTTAATTGGTAAAATTGGGGTGTAAATAATGAAATTGAAGTTGAATTGGGTTTCAATGAATTGAGGGCAATTTTGGAGGATTTTCCTTATTTGCAAATAAGTTTGAATGGGCTGGATTTATTTGAAAGACAAAAAAGTTGGATGTCTCTCTTTTAATTAAGGGGGAAATTGGCTAGACACCCCTTATTTTGGACTTATATAGGTAGAGATCCTAGTTGCTAGATGAATATAGGCATAGGTCCTTTATCACATAAAAATAATATAAATAAAATAAAACAATTAGTATATGTACATAAACACCCTCAATTAATAAGAAAACAAATCTCATACACTCTCTCTCTCTTCAATCTTACGTATCTTTCTTCCTATATAATCTCTCATATTTCTCTTCCTCTCCATCTCCATCTCGTGTCTCTGGTTTTTTTCTTCTGATTTTTTTTTTCTTTTCGATCAACACTTTTCGATTTTTTTTTTCCGATCAACTTCTTTTTTTCTCTATACCCTTTCTCGATTACATCTATTCGATTTTTTTTTTCCTTTGGAATTCGAATTCTTTTGGATTATGTTGTAGGGAAGGAAAAAAAAATTGAAGCTTTACATTATTAGATGATTTTTCGGTGAAAGAGTTAAAAGCGGACAACAAACATAAATCGCTCATTGCTTGCACAAGGTGAGTATTTTTTTCTCGTTTTGTATTTATCTGTAGTGAGTTTATAATGTTTGTTTGTATTTCTAATTGATTTTGGTTCAATAAATAGCAAAAAACAAAATAATGAAACAGCAAAATCAAATTGTTGTTGCAAACTGCAAATTGCAATCGATAACAGTAGATTTTGTTGCAAACTGCAAATTGCAATTTTTGCATTGATAGAATATTTTTTATAATTTTATTGTTATTTTTTGCATATTTATGATATGTATGCTATTTTTGCTCTGTATTTTTATTTTTATTATTTGCATTTACATATTGCATATCATATTTTCATTTTATTGTTTGTAATTAGATGATGCTGATTTTTTTACTTGTTCGATTTATTGTTTGTATTTGGTGAATTCATAGGTAGTTTGTTGTTTTAAATTCAATAATGCAAGTTTTAATTATTAGTTTGCTATTTGCATTTTACAGAGACAAAAGCGGGCGGTTGCGGCAGTGGCGCGGCGTTCGTAGCGGTGGTGCGTTTTTTACTACCTGGGTTGTTACCGAACAACAAACGATTTCTAAACAGCAAACGACACGAATGCAAATTGGGAAACAACAAATCGAACGAAGGAAAATGGAATGAAGGCAAACTGCAAACGACCTTGTAAATTGCAAACGCTCAGACACCCAAACCTATGGAAGGCTTCAAAATTTGTGGAGATTTTGGTTTTGAAAAAACAGGGAAGAATCGATATCAAGAGATTCGCAGTCCTAATTTTCGGATTTGTTGTATAATATAGGGAGAAAAATAGGGGATTTGATTTTGAGGATTTATTTTACCATATACTGATAGGGTTATTTTTGACAAATTACAAATAATAAAATCTGCTGGAAATTAGAGTTTATTAGATGGATTTTAACACATATAATCTCTTAGAGGAGGACCTATAGCAAATTGGCCCTTAATTAAGTGCCCTTGTCATAGGCCTATTTGACATTTACCCATATATATATATATATATATATATATATATTAATATTTAAGATATAAAATAGGGCTCATTACAAATAAGCTCATAGATAGTTATTCATAAAGAGATCAAGACAAAAAACACATTAACAAATAAGTGCACACATGGTCCAGATTTTTGTAAAAGACTAAAATAGCCCCTCATACTTTAATATGCTCCAATTTCATCCTTAATTTAATTTTAACCTCAATTTGGCCCAAAATTTCACAAATTATTCAATTTTGACCCAAATTTTGTTTTTCAAAAATCGTTTTTTTCAAAAAATTTGCCGCCGGTCTCCGGCGTTGAATATTTTTTTTTCTTCCGGATTTTTTCGACAGTTTGCGGCGTTGAATTTTTCGAATTTTTTTTTGTAACATTTTTTTTTCGTTTAAACAACAATATTGCTGTGATTGACAGTAATATTAACTATATTACTGTTAAACACAGTAAAATTAACTAAACTATATTTTAACACAGTAATATTGCTATAATAATCTCTAGCACAGTAATATTAACACAACAAAACTCATTATTATTGTGTAATAGAGTAATATTACTATGTTAACGGTTCAACAAATGTAAACATAATAAAAAGCCAAAAGAATTAATATTACTGTGAGTGACAGTAATATTACTATAACAACAGTAATATTACCGCCAACCACAGTAATATTACAATAATCGACAGTAACATTATTACGTTACTCCGTGAATAACTCAAACAAACAAAAAAATCCAAACAAAATAATAATATTGATGTGGTTGACAGCAATATTACTATAATAACAGTAATATTACCGTCAACCACAGTAATATTATTGTGTTTATAGTAATATTACAATAATAGAAAGTAAAATTATTACGTTACTGCGTGAATAACTCAAACAAAACAAAAAACACAAAAAAAATAATAATATTGCTGTTGTTGACAGTAATATTACTGTCAACGGCAGAACAATTACATAAATGTATTGTCAACGGCAGTACAATTACGTTAATTAACTGTCACTGACAATATCATTACGTTAATTTACTATCAGTGACAGTACAATTACGGTCAACGTTTAGCGGCAGATGTAAAAAAAAAAAAAAAACTTAAAAAAACACTTAAAAAGGTCAACTCCGGAGACCGCCGATCAATGCCGGAAACCAGCGACAAAATTCGGAAGAAAAAAAAAAAAAAAAAAAAAAGTCAACGCCGAAATCCGGCGGCAAAAATTTTTTTTTTTTGAAAAAAAAAGTCAAAATTGGATTTTTGTGGACAAAATTGATTAAATTGATGTTACAATTAAGAATTAGGTATAAATAGTTGGGGGTAATATTGTCATATACATGAATGTTTCCTTTATTTATAATAAATATTAAAGGGGTGGGCTTATTGGTTAAAGAGATATAGCCCTTAAACCTAGAATAATAAAGATGATTGGTTGGGGACTTATGCACAAAAATCCATATAAAATAAATAGTGTTTGAGGGGTAAATGTTACAAACGATACTTTAAGAGTGTAAATGTTATAAGAAATACTTTGTGCGGTAAGTGTTACATATGTTATACTTCAGGGGTGCAAAGTGTATTTAACTCAATATATAATTATAAATTGGCGATTGGCAAATATGTCCATGACAATGAACTTAAATGCACATAGGTCTAGACAAAAAATAGTCTTGCAAATAAACTCATACTTATATCTTTTGTCCAAAATACCCTCCATAATATATTTTTTTAACAATTTCATCCATTATACTTTAACTTTCTTAATATTACACATTGATCCCGAATTTGAACAAATTTATCATATTAACCCCCGTTTTCATAATTTTTTGAAAAAATAATTTTTTTTTTCAGAAAGTTAAGTGTTTTTCCAGGCGGTGGTTCTCTAGCGTTGATTATCTTCTCTCTTTTTTTTTGAAATTTTTTTTTCTGAAATTTTTTTCCGGCCGGTTAACCGCCGATTACTGCCGGTCTCCGACTTTGACTTATTTTTTTTAACTTCATTTGAATTAAATGTTTGAGTTTTGGGGTTTGTGAAAATTGAGATAGTTTGGTAGGAAAAAAAAGGTAAAAAAAAGTAAAAGGTTATTGTGAAAAAGTGTCTGCAAGTTGAAAAAAGTGGACTATATAACCCTTAAATTTATAATCCGACATTATTTTTCGATATTTCCTATATTATATATACTTTGAGGAGCTAATTGCATACCACCCTGTGTAATTTCGAATGGCCAAAAAGACCCTTCTATTAAAAAAAAATAGCAAAAACCTCCCTATATTTTATTTTGCAAAGCACACTACCCCTTACATTAAAATTGGGTGTTGACTTATACGAAATGACAAAACCACCCTTAGGTAAAACAAAATAAATACCCCACACCACAACACAAAAAGAGGGGCAAAAAATAAAAAGGAAAAGTTTGAAAAATCTTTGCTTTGGGGACGACAGTGGAGTTGAAGACGACAAACCACCTCAAGAACAAAGAACAAAGGAAAGATGGCTCTTGTTAGTTTTAAGACAAATTTTCTAGTGTTTAAATTTCATTTGGCCTCTTTTGTATTTTGGAAAAAGAAAAAAAAAACCCGAATGGTGGGTCTGACGAAGGGAAGAAGAGGATGAAGGAAGAGGCCATTGATTTGGAGTTAGGAGGCTAAAGAAGTTTATTATGTCTGCTCAAGCTCCCCTCCACGTGCTCTAATGGTGGGTCTTACACACACATACACAAATATACAGTCTGTAATGGATTTGCAAATGCACACAAATATTTCTAATTTAAAGGGTATTTCAGTCTTTTTGCGTCAAAAATACACACCAATTCGCACATTTCGCGCATGCTACACACGTTCGGCTAGCAGGGGTCTTATTGCCTATGACTAATTTTCATAGGGGGTATTTGCTAAATTTGTTTAATACAAAGGTTTTTTTAGCAATTCGAGATTACATAAGGGTGGTTTTTGCAAAAAAAAAAAAAACTCATATTTTGGACCATATATAGGAAACGTTCACAAAAACATATATTGTAATTGTAGTATGTAATTAGGGTTATTTCCTAAAATTCCTAATTTTTGCAACTTTTTTCCATTCTAGAGTTACCATGCTCGAAAGAACTCGGTCCCTTCGATGCTACACCCGGTGAAAAACACCGGGTGTAGCATCTTCTGCTGCCACGTGTTCTTTTTTTTAGTCAT
>NW_012193627.1:1085336-1121897 GCF_000504015.1 Erythranthe guttata
TAGATATATATATAGAGATATATATAGATATAGATATAGATAGATATATATAGATATATATATATATATATATATATATATATACACACATAACTAAAAATACACATATACATAAATAATTCAATCCTAAACAGAGTCAGAGCGTGCGAGAGAGAGAGAGAGAGCGATGTATATCTGTCTCTCTCTCTCTCTCTCTCTCTCTCTCTCTCTCTCTCTCTCTCTCTCTCTCTCTCTCTCTCTCTCTATATATATATATATATATATATATATATATATATATATATATATATATATATATATATATATATATATATATATATATATATATATATATATATATATCTACAAATTACGAGAGAGAGAGAGAGAGAGAGAGAGAGAGAGAGAGAGGGGGAGAGAGAGAGATCTAAGAGAAATCTATTCTGCCATTAAATCAAGAATGCAGCAACTCCCTGTAGAAATTTTGGAGGAACTTCTCTCATGGCTTTCGGTTAAGGATCTTCTAAGATTCAAATCTGTTTGCAAAAACTGGAATTCAATAATCTCCAGCCACCACTTCATTAACTTGCATCTCAAGAAATCGATTTCGATATCTTCTTCCCGCAGTAGGATTTTCCTGCCACATGATAAAGCTTTCCGGACCGTCGAATACAGCAGAGATCCCCGAGGCGGGGGGGACCGCATCGATTTTCAGACTCTGCCGCGGCCTAAAGAAACCATCGGAACTTTCATCGGAACCTGCGACGGTCTGATCTGTTATTTAGATATCAAAACTATGCGAATTTGCGTGTCGAATCCATTTCTCGGGGTATCAAAAACTCTGGATTTGAACGTAGACACGAGATTTTGTACGACCATTTTGTTCTTGTGGTTCGGGCGAGAATCCTCCGATGATGAGTACAAGGTTGTGTTGGGGATTAAATCATACGACGGAAAATCGAACTATTCTAAGTACCATATGCATCTCATTAAGCCGTTTTCAGACAACTGCAGCTGGAAATCAACCCGAGAAGTTGATGGTCGATTAGAGCTCATTTGGTACTTTGGGGAGGGAATCCTTTTGCATGGAATAGTGCATTGTCTTTTGTATGATCGAGTAACGCATGCTGGTCCAACCGTCGATTATGTTGTGTTCACGTATGATTTGTGCCGGGAAAGTGTCGGAGAAATTTCAATGCCGGTGGGACCGCATTTTTTGCATGCGGAGATTGGGGTGATAGACGGGTGCCTTTCTGCAATATGCAATGTTTCTAGGGGCAATTCTGCAATTTATGAGGTTTGGACGATGAAGGAATATGAAGTGAAAGAGTCTTGGACTAAGTTGATGAATATATCGAGAGGGTGTGATTATCATATGTCGCCTTACTGGCATTTGAAATTGGTTGGAGTTACTGCGAACGGGGATCTCATTTTGAGTTGTTATCCAAAACATCGTCTATTGATATATAAAGTGGCGGAAAAGAAATCCGAGATTTTTACATCAAATGGTCATTGGTCTGCGAGAATGTACGTTGAGTCTCTGGTTTTCCCGTAAAAGGGCAATGCTGCAGTACACAAAAAGGTTGAATCTTTCATAAGTTTTGGTGATTTGAATATCAATATTTTTTTCTATTTGGTCTTTTTTTCTTCAGGTGCGTCTTTTTTTTCTTTTCTTTTTTAATGAAGGAACACGCAGTAAACATACGCTCTCGTATAATAGCTTACAAATAGTTGTGTGTTATTTGATTACATCTTAGGTGCACGACATGTGATATACGTTTAAGCATTTTAACTCGAAGCATGACCAATTATGTACAAAACACGCGCTTTACTACTTGTGGTATCTCTAAGAAATTCCCTTGATTTTAGTAAACTTTGAAATTTGCTAACTTAAAGCATTTGTATCTCTCGCCTAATTCGTCGCTGCAATATATTTCTGTCGTTCATAGCGCGACTCATCGAAAATATATAGAGACGCGTTTTCGTAGCTTGAACAAAGAAATACATAAGTATTGTAAACACGTACCATGGTAAGAGACTCTTGACTCGCATGTCAGCAAATACAAAAAGAGTTTAATTTCTGAGAAACAAAAAAATCAAATAACTAAATAGAGACGAAATTAAAAAAAAATAACAAAAAAGTTTAAAAAAGAAAAAAATCCTGTCTTCTAATAATCATCTAAACTTAAATAAATGAAAAATCTAAATTTAAAAAAAAAAAAAAAAAAAAAAAAAAAAAATCTAGGAATGTAGCAAAGCCTTTTGACCCATCCCCCAACCATTTTCTCTATGAGTATTTTTCTTTTCTTTTTTCTCTATGAATTTCACACAATAATTTCACCTCAACAAAAAAAAATTGACTATATATATTGCCAAAAAATAAATTTCAAGGCTCAACTTGCCGGGGACTTGAATCTCTAGACCGATGGTACGGAGGGGACGATAAAGTCGGTGAAGTACCCATGTCTTTTGTTTTATGTAATAGAAACGTTCCACATAGAATAGTCACAAAACCACAAAGTTCCGTCACAATCTGCGATGCATTCTGAGAATCCCATTCCTGAATATATATATACAACCAAGCAAAAAAAAAAAAAAAAAAAAAAACACGTCGAAATTAGTTTGACACCATAAAAAAATAGTTAAAAGGTTTTATTGTATTTAGCACCCCCTATATTTTTCTAATTGCTAGAAACACTACTCGTGTTATGTTATTAGCAAAAACAAAACCCATTCTGATTCATTTTTGTTTAGGAAACATACCCTCTGGCAATTCAGTGTTTAGGGGGTTGTGTGCTGAAAAAAAATGCATTGTAAGGGTGTTTTTGCTAATATTAATAAAATGGGGGGTTTTCAGCAATTCGATGTAACACAGGAGTACTAAAAGCAATGAAACCAAAAGAGCCATCATCAAGATTTATAGTTGGGAGACCATATACTTATGATAAAGGTCACTTTTTGCGTAAGGGATAAAGTGAACTTCATGTACTAATATTTGGGAAAATTATAATTTTCACCCTTCAAATTTGCAGTGATTTCACATTTGGTCCTTCATGTTCACAAAAAACACATTTCATCCCTCATGTTTAAATATTTAACATTCTTGGTCATTTCCTTCAATTTAATGTTAGTCCGTCCGTTAAGGCAGTGACTGACACACACTTGATTACGTTAGTACTAACGGAAAATTGACTGAAATTACCAAAAATGTTGAATATATTTATGGATATGGGGACCAAATGTAAAATCTATTTAAACTTCAGGGATGAAAACTGTATTTACTCCATTAATATTTAATGGAATTGGTCATGTTTTTGTTCTCAAAATAAGATTGATTGGGTTGGGGGGAGAGTCCAATATAGAGTTTGTCCCATGATTTTTGGTTTGCTGTAACCAAATATCAAATTTAAAGTAAAAAATATTTCATTAATCGTGGTTTGTCTTGCCAACCAAACAAGACCTTACTATTTTAGTACTAAGTGAAAATAATCATAGTCTTCATTAAGATATCAAGTTTTTATAGTGTAAGAAAATGGGAAAAACTCAGTTTTAGTCCCTCAAATTTGCACCAATTTCACATTTGGTCCCCATGTTTACAAAAAACAAATTTGATCCCTCATGTTTCAAAAATACAATATTTTCAGTCATTTGTGTCAATTTTACGTTAGTACTAACGGAATCAAGCATGTGTATATCACTGCCTTAACTGACGGATTAACGGTAAATTAACGGAAATGACCAAAAGTGTGTTAAACCATTGAAAAATGAGGGATGAAATGTGTTTTTTTAAGCACGAGGGACCAATTATGAAATCAGTGCAAACTTGAGGGATGGAAACTGTAATTTTCCCCGTAAGAAAATAAACAAGAGTAGTAAGAAAATACCTTAAACATAATCATACTGGCTACGATTGTGAGAGTTGTGAACATGACATAGTATACAGGGGAAACCACCGCAGTATTAAATGTGTCCAGTGCCTGCCAAAAAAAAAAATCATTATAGGAAAAATATCAGATATTTCAAATTTGAAAGCCCCTCATGTTTGGCAAATAACATCCACCTCCCTGAATTATGTCCAAATTACAATAAAAAAAAAAAAAAAAGAAAAAAAAACCTCTCCTCTTTAGATAATTACAACCACCACCATCAACTATATATTATCTTTCACTTCCATCCTTATGGTGTCACATTTTCCTACTGAAGGACGGGTTTTTTCGTTAGACAATACAAAGTTGAGGGGTGGTTGTAATTGTCAAACGGGAGGGGGTTTTTTCGTAACTTGAGCTTCCTTTAGGGGTAGCCATAATTTGCCCTAAATTCAATTAGAAACAAAAAATGCAACAGAAGAAACAAATTTTCAAGGCTATATTATATTGTAAGAAACTACGTAACTGTCCCTATCGATTCCGTGTGTTAAGTTAGTTATTATATACCGACGAATAGAAACTCGTTCAAATAATAATCAAAATAAAAATACCTTGTTCAGATAAATCAGCTGCATGACACAAAAAATGATGACCAAAATTGTAAAAAACCAAGTCTGGAAGTATATAAACTGATTTGATCCTGAAAATGTCAGCTTCAAAGCAATTGCAACTGCTTTCACTCCCATAACCTGCACACATAAAAGTAAGTGTTTTTTCAATTAAAAAAAAAAAAGATAAATTATAATAATGGTAAATTACGAATAACCCCTTGAACTTAGGCTAAATTACAAAAAAACGCCCCCACAATTACCAAAATCCCCCCTGACGTTTGTTTTCGTCTTACTACACCAACCCCTTATGGTGTAATTTTTCATGGAATCTTTTTTATTCCAGTTAGTATTTCCCAGAAAATGTCAATTCTACCTCAGCAAACATGGCATTTTTTTATCCTATTTCTTTAAGACAAAAATTACCCTCAAATGAGTAACGGTGTACTAAAAAGTTGTGAAAGTGTATTGAAGAACAAGTAAAGAAAAGTAGCATAAAGAAATACCACTTCTGTAGGAGTAGAATCAGCATTTTTCTGGAAATATTACTTAGAATAAAAAAAGATTCCATGAAAAATTACACTGTAAGGGGGTCGATGTAAGACGGAAACAAACATCGCAGGGATTTTGATAACTACGGGTAGTCCAAGTTCAGGGGGGTTTTCGTAATTTACGCTAATAATAAATAAACGAAAGAACTAACCGTAAGAGAACCCATGAGAGAGCAAATCCCAATGTAGACAACCATATGCGTTTGTCCGTATTTCGGCACATACATAAAGATCAAAACACCGACAACCGCCAATACTACGATAGTGTAGACAATAAAACCTGTTCAAACACAAATATATTTTGTTACATAGGTTCAAACAAAAGACTATAACAAAATAATATTTGATGTAGCAAAATATTTTAAAATTATGCGTAAAAGTATTTATTACCGGGCTCGGTAGCGAGATGCCATACTTGCTTAACGGATTCAATATCCTTCTCGAAGGGAGCGTGTAAAACGATGGCAACGGACCCCACTAAGCAGAGTATACAACCGACAACTCCGAATATATGCAGACGCTCGTCCAAAATGAAGTGAGCTAACACTGCACTGCAAGAGAATTTTATTTGTATGTTTACAACATAAATCATTATTTTAAGTTATTCTGCTTTTATATATAAGTAGCTCTTGGCGGTGATTATGCGTCGATATATACCTGAAAATGATACTTAAAGCTCCGAGTGGAGTTACGAGAATCGCGGGAGCGTATGCGTAGGCCGCAAAGTTTGCGCCCTCTCCGACAAACACTGCGTAGAAACGAAGTTGAATAAAATATTTTTTTCGAATTTGATAAATTGGAGTATGTATAGAATTTCTTACTAGTGATCATTCCAGCCCACCAACAAGGTTCCTTCAGATATGAGTACCCTCCTTCACCTGATAAAAAAAATATATTAATCTTATTTTATTCTTCATATATCTATAATTCCAATAAAATAAAATCCAAAGGAGTCGTGTTATAACATAGGGCAAATTACGGCCGCCTTTGAGATATGCTCAAATTACGAAAAATCTCTCATGCTTGGATATTTATAATCCCAACCCCTCAACTCTGTATTATCTTACGAAAAAACCTTTCATTCAGTAGGTAAACTTGGCCCTGAAAGGGTAAACGTGTAAGACAATACATAGTTGAGTGGTGGTTGTAATTACCCAACCAGAAGGGATTTTTTCGTAATTTAAGCTTACCTCGGAAGGTTGGTTGCGATTTGCCCTATACCATACATTACTGTTTCTCACCTACAAACTAAAGAAATTAGACTTAATATTCAACCAAATAAAATCATCATATTATAACCATAAATACCACCACTACAAGAAAAAAATGGCATTAGTGACACTTCAATTTTGACAAATGAAAAGTTGTCACTAAATGCATATATTAAGTGACAGTTTTTTTTCGACTTCTAAATAACAGCTTTTTTGTTGTCTCTTAATCATTTTTTTATTGTCACTGTATAGAATTAGTGACACCTCATTAGTGACAAGTATAATAACAGTATTTTTCGCCTAATAACTCAAAAGATTTTTTTTTTGTCTTCACGCCTTACACGAAAAATAGATATTTATCCAAACATTTTTCATACCCGAACAAATGAAAAAACGTAAACAGTTCCCGTCAGTTTGCTCTACCTAACAATGATACATACACCTTGTCCTGATCACTCAAACATATTAAACGTCCTTATATGACTTTTCGTAGTTTACGTTATTCAATTGTAAGAAAACGAAAACGAAAACGAAAATTAAACGAACACGATTTACATATATACGGATAAAAAAGAAACTAACTTGCTCGAGTTCCGGCAGCACCAGCCTTTTTGAGGCCTTTTTTCTTAATAATGAAACTGGAGCCGATGAATACACTTGAAGAAATAGCCAAAACAAATCCACGAATATTATCTGATATTCCCACCATTTCTTCAGATATAAATATTTAATTTATATGCAAATTATATCAAGAATTCCAAACCCAAAGCATTCCCTGCCCACAATAATCAATTACACAATCATCTTTTTTAAAATTAAAAAAATAATAATAAATTAATAATAATAATAAAAAGAAAAGAAAAAAAAGACCAACCTGCTGGGGCTGCTTTCTTTTGCATGAGGGGAGACAAAAGGCTAAAAATGTAAAACCACCATGGGAGAAAAGAATGAATCAAGATCAATTTTTTCCTGTTGATCAGCTTTCCAGATAATAAATTAAAGAAGCCGATCCAAAAATACTCCTCTTCTCTCTTCTTTCTCTCTCCTCGCCGATTTTTTCTCGGAAATTAATTTTTTAAATTAAAAAAAAAAAAAAAAAAAAAAAAAAAAAAGAGAATATTGAAAATACTGATTGTGAAAAATATTGCCCTCCTTTCTCTCTTTCCTCCGTCTCTCTAAAGGAAAGAATTTTGGGAAGATGTTTAGAGAGAGAAACAAGAGAGAGAGAAAGAGAAGGAAGAGAGAGAAAGGGAGAGACGAAAAGAGAAATTTGTTGAGGGCAGATAGGCATATGAAAGAAAACACTAACATGCGCCATGACCGTTACATCATCCCACAATTTATGGTGCCCTCCGAATCTTGCGTTCTCAAACACGAAGAAGAATGAATGAATTAATGCATCGTTGGTAATATCTTTGCTTTTATTATTTTATTTATTTATTATTACTAAATCTGATATATATATATATATATATATATATATATATATATATATATATATATATATATATTAATTAATTATTTCGTAATTAATAACGTAAACACGATACAGAATCTTATTTCATTAATTGATTCGCATTTTTTTTTTTTTTTGCGTAACCTAAAAAATAGGTTTCGAGATTTGATTTTGCATTGTTTAAATGCCAATTACAAGTTTCCCTGTCTCTTAACAAAATTAAACGAACAAGAATCAAAACTTTCACCAATGTTGAGGCATTCATTTATCACTTGGAGGCAATCGCCTTCAAGTATAATATTTGTTAAGCCCATCGATTTGGCCATAGAGATCGTCTTCAACGCCGCCAATGCTTCTCCTTCCACAGGTTGAAGATTTCCCTGTATGCGTGTTACTTTCCAACCGAGACAAGAACCATAACTATCCCGAGCAACCATTCCCACCGAAAAGAAACTTTCCCCATTTGGAAATGCAACATCAAAATTTAATTTAACCACATTACTAGGGGGTGGTTTCCAAACACTAGGGTGTATATCCCGCATCCTCGAATTTGGGCAAATTTGTGCAGATTTATAAGCTGCTAAAAAATGGCGGCACCAACTGACCAAATCACATGACTTAATAACCTCTTCATCTTTCATAGCTCGATTCCTGTTGTCCCAAGCCTTCCATGCAACCACCATTGCAATATTGAAATTTTCCTCATCAAGTGATTGCTTCAATTTTCTAGTCCAGTTCCATATTGATGAATAGTTGTGGCTTTCCAATGTATCAAATGGGTGACTCCGCCACACCTTCTCCATACCCCTGCATTTTAGAATGACATGTAGGGGAGTTTCTTCTTCAATGTGACACGTGCTGCAAAGGGGCGATGAACTGATTTTTCGTCGAAATAATTCTGCATTGGTTGGAATGATATTAGATTTCAGTCGCCAAAGGAACATGCGAATTTTTGGTGGGATTGGGAGTTGCCAAATATATTTCCAGTTTTGTTGCTGTACTCGGCCACTATACGAACCAGACTCATTTCTTCGACGACTTACCATAGTCATAGCGCAAGAAAGAATGTGGTGATAGCAAGATCTAACCGTGAAGTTACCGTGCTTAGAGAAATGCCATATCCACCTATCTTTTGCCATAACACTTCCCACCGGGACAGCCAATATACGTTCAACATCCACCGGCCAAAAGACTTCGTGTAAAATTTTTAAATCCCATTCGCCTGATTCTGGTTCGATAATATCCGAGACTCTATTAGGGAACCCCGAGTGAATTGGACGTCTTGTGAAAACCACGAGTTTACCACCATCTCGTAACCAAGGATCCGACCAAATAGAAGTATCCGCCCCATTGCCAATTCTTCTACGGATGCCCATCTTCAAATACGGGATTACGGTCCAAATACTCCTCCATGTTGCAGATGGACGCGACCCCAGATCCGCCGATAATAAATAGCCATGTGGAAAGTATTTAGCGGAGATAATTTTTGAAAGAAGTAGATCCGGGATTACTGTTTCTATGGAGAGTATTGATCTCCCGTTGCATTTAGCGAATATCGCTTAATAAAATTCCCTTTTATTGTCAAAAAAAAAAAATGCCAATTACAAAAGTAACCTCCCACCCATTTTAATTAGCTTATAAAGTCCTGATAACAGTGATGTTCATCATGAATTATGCGTGATTTTAAATTCAGTCAATTCTGATTCTAAAACATCCGAATTTGAGATTGTATATTTCATTATGATTTCTGATTTTTCGAATTTATTTGGAACGAAATCAGAATTGTATATAAAATTATCGGAAATTTCGATTTTAGTTCCGAATATTTCGATTGTTTTTTGAAATATATAACATAATTTTATGATATATTTTTGTAATTCAATAATATAACTTTTGCTACATTTTATATGAAAAATATAGATGCGGAAGGATCAAGTAAATTTCAACCTTAGAAAAGATTAATTAGTATCAGAAATTATCTGCTGCATTTCTCTTTATCAGAAAATGTTTGTATCAATTTGTTGTTCCTATATTTTGTTTTAATTTTTGCGTTTTGTCGAACTCTCTTTTGGACTTTCTTGCATTTTACTACAAAATTTCGAAAAACATAGAAATATGTTGTGAAAAATCTCATTGTATCTGAATTTGGAACAAGAAATTATCATAAGCTAATTTAATTTCCGAAATTCCGCCGATTTCAAGTCAATCCGAAATAGGAATGAAGTTTTGCATTCCGGTTTTTTAGAAACAGAAATGGAACCCAATTTTTACTTCCGAAAAGAATTGGAATTTTTTTGAAAAAGCCATTTCGATCTATCTTGTCCGATTTCCACCCCTAGGCGCGCTTCCAAACGAGATTGTTGCAGCAAGCTTCTTCTTTGCCGACTTCTAATCGGCGAGCTTCGGGTTAACGAGTTTCCTAGTAGCGAGCTTCACGCCCCCATCCACCTTCCGTGCTTTTTGGGCCTTTGACCCAAGACGCCCGTCTTGGCCCACTTAACCCGTTTCCACCTCATATTGAAGCCCAATTATGGGAGTGCGGATCATATTTGCCGAACTGAACCCCATCCCAGATAATTTAGACACTTCGCAATTTTCTTTAAAGTTTCCAAACAGCCATTAGTTTGAAAAAGACTTGATAAATGCGGTTCCATTTTACGAATACGGTTTTAATTTTCAAAAGTTTTCTCACTCTAGGGTATGAAAAGTTCGTATTTTTGCCTGTCCATACTCAAAACGGGTGCGAAGTAGCATGTTTCACGTCCAAAACAGGAGCAGAAAAATATTATTCCACGCCCATATTGGGCGTGGGAACCACATTTTCACGCCGAAATTATGAGTGAAACAAGAGTTCCCACGCCCAACATATGGGCGTGAATATGAGGTATGAACGAGCCAAACTCGGCTGTTTTGGTAGGCTTGAGTCCATTTTGTCGAGTCAAGCTCATCGAGAATTTTTTTTTGTTCAAGCTCGAACCCAAGATCATTTTGGCTTTTTTAATTAATTTTGTATTATTAAAAACTATTTATATTATAACAAAAAAATAAAAATAAAAATAATGAACGGTAATTATATTTTATTTTTATATGTTCTTTTTATATTATTATTATAATATTTATATTATTGCAATAAAAAATAACATATAAAAAATAATAAATATATAAAAGGAAGGCTTGCGACCCGGCTCGTGAGTTCACAAACAATTAAATAAAAGCTTAGCTCGACTCGTCAAAAATATCGAGCTCGACAAACTTGAGTTCGAGTTAGAACTTTTTTCGAGTCGGCTCAGCTCGTTTACCGCCCCTAGGCGTGAATGGTTGTCTTTTTTTTTCTCATTTAATTTTTTTTTAATTAATTAGTGATTACTTAATTATTAGTGAATAATTAACAAATAATAACAATTTTTTATTTATTATTAATTGATTAATAATTAATCAATAAATAAATAATTACTGATTAATAGTTATTTAATAATTAGCTAATGATTTATTGATAAATTTTAAGTAATTAATAATAATTGGTTAGCAATTAGCGGCCATTTTTTTCTACAATAATCCGCCCAACTTTTTTGAAAAATGGGGTGATTTTTGGGATTATTTCATAACTACAATAAAGCGTTATTTGGAATAACGCCTTATAACAATCGTCGGATTGGGCTTTGATCAACAACCCACTGTCTTGTTTTGTCTTCTAAATCGAACGGACCGGGATAGATCAAAAGATCGAACAACTGTTAAAAGGCGTGATATTGAATGACGCGCTTTAACCTGTCAGACGGTTAAACGCGTCATTCAAAATCACGCCTTTTAAGGACAGTCGATCTAATCCCAATCCAACGGCTGTGATGCACGCCGAAAATATATATATTTATCACTTAACACATTTCACTCATTTGCTCCCTTCTTCCCAACCGTAAGTTTACTTGTCCCCCCTTTTTTTGTTAATTATTATTGTTTTTTGCTAATTTATATTTTAATTGTTGTAGGTAATTTTAATTAGTTCCAGCAGAATACTTCTGGAGGTAATTTTTTTCACTCTTTCAATTATTATTATAGTTAAATACGATTTTAATTATAAATATTATTTTGTTAAATTTTGATTAATGGTGGATTAATGAAATTTTTGATCTAGTAAATTATCAATTATTTAGAGATAAATTATTTCTTGTATTAAAATATAATTATAATTTATTCTGAAATTCAAATTTTTATTGTTGTTTTTACTTGTTATAATTAGGTTAAACTTTAGCTTGTGGTGGGATTAAGAAGGGAATTTTGTTGCTAGCAAATCATAATTATTTGGAGGTAATTATTTATTATATTGTACAAATATAGTACGATTTGGGGTTGTTGTTTTTTTCTTGTTTTTAAATAATGGCTGAAATTTAAATTTTGTTGTGTTTTGATTGTTATAATTAGGGGGACACATAATTTGTGGTGGATTGAGAAGAGATTTTTGTTGGTAGCAAATAATAATTATTTGGAGGTAATTATTTGTTATATTGTACAAATATAGTAAGATTTGGGGCTGTTTTTTTTTTTCTTTCTTGTTTTTAAATAATGGCTGAAATTTTAATTTTGTTGTTTTTTTTATTGCCGTAACTAGGTGGAAGTGTAATTTGTGGTGGTTTGAAAAAGGATTTTTGTTGCTAGAAAATAATAATAATTTGGAGGTAATTATTTGTTATATTGTACAAATATAGTACAACTTGGGGTTGTTTTTTTTTTTTTGTTTTTTTTAAATAATGGCTGAAATTTTAATTTTGTTGTTTTTTTTATTGTTATAACTAGGTGGAAGTCTAACTTGTGGTGGATTGAGAAGTGATTGTGGGTGCTAGCAAATCTTTAATTATCTTTGAGGTAATCAAATATTATATAGGTTAATTAAAGTCTTACTTGAATGATAAGTTTGCTAAATTATGTAAACCTTTTATTTTTTAACGTGTTAGTGTTATATGAATGTGTCGAAAATTACGAGTTACACAATTTTTTTAGGATTTATAATTTACAAAATAATAGTTTTTGAACTATCTAATTATAAAAAATCTAACTTTGGTGTTTCTAGCTATAAAAAGAATTAGAACATATTAAATATTTCCAAATATTAATAATCTTAAAATATCAAAATATAGGGTTTTAATGGCGACTCCGGATAGGAATACTGTCAAAGTTTTCGTGTATATAGGAGGTCACATTGTTACGTTCAACATAGAGTGTCAGTGAATTATGATCAATCTCATCATACAGTCGTACGAGTTAAACGCGATATATCTTTCTCAGACTTCTTGGCCAAAATATACTCACGTTTAGGGATGGCAACGGGCCGGTTCTGGGCCGGGTTTGCCTAAACCCTAGAACCGACCCGTGAAAGTTTTTTAGAACCCAGACCCGCCCCAACCTGTATAAATATAAACCCAGACCCGCCCCGCTTGAAACCCGGATTTAACGGGTCTAACCCGCTAGACCCGATAGACACATTTCCACCAAATAAAGCAACTTTATATATTAGATTAAATTTTATAAATGCAAAAAAAAAAGAAAAAAAATAAAAAATAAATACAAAACCAACGATTGAAGTTTGAAATTCATAATGTAAATTTTTCATTGTCTCTTACAAAATCTGAATATCAAAAAAATAACCATAATTAATTATTTACTACATTCTTCAAGTTCTTCCTCCTCATCAAGTATAGTAGGACAATTTGATAAATTCTTTACTGTGAAGAAGTTGTAGCTACACAAATAAATAAAATAATTATATCATCTTGATTGAAGCATATATTATATATATTATAGTATTTATCATAATAGAAATAAAAGTTAACTTACCATTTTTATTATTCGACAACCAACTACGAGCACACATCAATGCCTCCAAAGTGGTTGGATGTAGCCTACTACGATGAGGAGTCACCAATCTTCCACTAGTACTGAAAGCAGATTCAGATGCAACAGTTGTAACTGGAATAGCTAATATGTCATTTGCCATTTTCTGTAAGTAGGAATATTTAACTCCATTTGTCTTCCACCAACTGAAAATATCAAAATTTTATGTTCTTGGCTAGACCTTTTCTTCTAAATATAAACCCAGCTCCTTTGTCATGGATACAGTAGCGGTGGTGGAATTTGACCTTGTAGCCACATATTTATCATACATTTCTAAAGGATCATTCTCAAATGCATCAAGGATAGTAGATGCACAAGAAGATGTTCCTTTAGTATTTCCTAAACCACTACAAACTCAAATATTTTACTTCGAAACACCATCGCTCGATTGATAATCGACCTACAAATCATAGCAGTATTGACGGACTTCAGCTACTTTCAATGATGATTTTTCACCATAAATTAATGGAAAGTAAAACTCAACAAGTATCATCTTATATCTAGGATCCAAAACACCAGCAACCCCCATTAATATATGACGAGTATCCCAATATCTTTGATATTTAAACAACATATTCTCCGCCATACTTTTTAAAATCGTGCTCGAACTCTTGACCCACTCATCCAATTTTACTTTGATATTACAAATTTTTGGAAAATAAAAATCTGAAGTGGGATAGAGCATACCGGAAAACATCTATGTCACTTCATAAAATATTTTTAACTTCCCACAAATTTCTTTTGCATTCTCCCAATCTTGGTCGGTTGGCAAACTTTTGTAGTTTCTCTCTCGATATTTAACTCGTGGGAACACATCTTTAAATGTTATTGCAGTTTCTAGCATCAAATAAGTTGAGTTCGAACGAGTTTTCCAATCAAGAGATAACTTTTTACTACAATTAATATTCAGCTGGCGCACAACCTCCTCAAATTTTTCAATCCTGGAAGCTGAGGCAGTCCAATATACAATACTATCACGTATCTTCTCAATTTTATCACTAATTGTTTCCAAACCATCCTTCACAATTAAGTTCAAAATATGAGCACAACAACGCATATGAAGTACCTCCTCGTTTAATAGCAAATCTCTCCTTGATACCTTATCAGAAAGAAAAGACAACATTAGATCATTGGTTGAGCAATTATCTACTGTGATGGTTGACACTTTACGATCAATATTCCAACCCATCAATGTCTCAACAAGTACATCAGATAGAACCTTAGCTATGTGCGGTGCTGGAACATATATAAACCTATATAGAAAATATAAATGTCAGAGATATAGGTATTTAGTATCAATACTTCAAATTAGACATACTTTAATATAACTAAAAATACCTCAAGATGAAATTTTGCAGAATCCACGACTCATCAATAAAATGTGCAGTAACTGCCATAAAACCTTTCTTAGTGTTGTTTGAAGTCCACATGTAGTTGTGATAGCAACTCGACAATTAAGCTTTTCCAACAATTTGCCCCACTACTTTTCTCAGCATTGTAGACTATGACAATGTCATTTTTCAGTGTATTTCTTGATACCATATTAAAGCAAGGTTGCAGACTAGAAACAAATCTTCGAAAGCCGATATGTTCAACTCTATTAAGAGGATATTCATGTAAAATTACCATCATAGCAAGTTCACGCCTCGAATCGTCTTGATCGAATATATGATATTTCAACTCCTGGCTTCCATTAAGTTTCTTATTTTCCATCATCAGGCCGAATATCCATCTTTCTTGGTCTTTTTACGCAAGTGCTCGAATAATGTTTTCTCAAACTACTTGTTCCAAAATTTGGTGGAGATTTGATTCAAGTTTTGCAATAGTTACACTCTCCGTATACAATCTCATCAATCACCACTCTTTTGAAATGGTTCCAAACATCAGATGTTCTCTTTCTCTTACCATTATCATTAATCTCAGGAATATTCTCATCTTTGGTATCATCATTTTCATTGTTCACTACTAGAAAAATAACTTTTAATGACACCTTAATGATGCAATGATATGACGCTTTAACAAAAGCGTCACCACAACTAATCTATTTTGACGCCGTGAGTTAAATCCGCATTACTAGTTGAATATTTTATTTTGCACTTATTTTATTAATTCTTAAAAAATAACAAATATGACGCTTTTATATTTAATGTCACAATAGACTCGTTATGTTGTGGCATTCTTTATCAACCGTCATGATATGTTCTATTAATGGTCATTAATATACTAAAATATTTAGCGGCCAAATAAATCCACTATATTTATTAATTTATTAAGAAAAATCATCTTCTCCACATCGAGATCTTAGGCATTCGGCTGTAGAAATCTTAAACACCCATTTTCCCCTATATCGGCCCCTCTTCTCTTCTCAATACCTAGATTCGCCCTCAAATTTTTTCCTCTGCCGCGGAATTGATTCTTGACGAAGTATATCCTATGAATCTCAGAAACGGTAAACCTAAATTTTCAGATTAGGATTTTCTTTTTTCTTGATAAAAGAGTTGGATATGGATTTTTGGTGAATCGTCAAATTGACGCTTGTTCCCTTTTACCCATAGTTAGGCACACGCAATGGAGAATTTCGATTTCGATTCGGTGGAAAGAAGATAGATTAATGCTGGTAAAATCTCCCTCTTTCCCTCTCTCGCTCTCTCTTCTTGGCCTTCTTTATGTTTTTCCAAAAGATAGAATAGATTGGAATAGTCGTATTGAAATCCAAGAATTTATCGGGGTGCGAGTGCAATCCAAGAATATATTAGCTTTCCCGTTAGGAAATAATTCTGAGGATTTGATGCATGCTTAACATTTAAGGTTGGTTTTTCTCTAATGCTATATCAAATTTCGAGGGTTTGATTTGTATTTATGTGAAGAGAATTTTTATTTATTATTATTTATTGCTATATGGAATTTTACCATGGCAGAAAGATAGTAAATGAGTGTTGTGTATGTATATTTATAGCTAATAGGTGAATGTGCTTGGTGTATTTTTATTAACTAAAGAAGATGTGGATTTGGACTACTTGAAATGTGTTCCTATGCTTAGCTTTATCACTTTTTTCTTTCAAAACAATGTGTTATAAAGTTATATGTATAACTTCTGATGATTTGATTGTATATGATAGGTTTCTTAAGGCAAAAGAGACATGAATAATTTGATATGCATTTGGAAATGCTGCGAATCTTGGGCCTGCTTGCTGAAGTCGTAAACTAATTTCTCAAGGAGACTGTAATTCACATACATATATATAAATATATATAATATCTAAAAATTGTTTCTCTTGTGTATGTTCTCCTTGTTGGGTTATCAACAACTTTTTATTGTAACTTACACTACTTTTAGATCGAAGCAAAGTTTGGTTCTTTTATTGTTATAATGATAATTTCAGGTTGAAACAAGGTTTGGTTCCTTTACTCGAACACGGAAATCGTGACTGAATCTGTGAAAGATGGCGTTGATTGCTCCAAGAATCTACAAAGCCAAGCTCTACAGGTAACATTTTATAGATTTTATAATTGCCATTTTTATGTGTTTTTAATCGATGATTTTGTAATGAGGTCCTGTTATGCAGCCTTAGTCCGTACATTATCTAAGTTCAATATATGTGCTTTCAATCTAAGGTTCTAATATTTTTTTTGCAATGTGCAATCATTTTATATTTTAATTTCTGCAGTAACGGGAAGGAAGGGAGTGACTTGTAAGACAGTAAGACTATATGCTCTAGAATATGTCAGATATTTTTTTTTCAATCTTTCAGTCGCTTCATAACTTCATTATACTCGTTACATTACTCTCATTAATCCCATTTATCTCGACTAGGACATCAAAAAAGTTCATCAAAAGGCTGCAAAGTTCTTCTGAAGTGGGAGATGGAGGGATGTCGCAGTACAAGTAACATGACAATCCGTTGAAAATCAGCCAGTCGAATCAGATGTAACGGTTTCATTACACTATTAGTAGGAAGGTTTCTTATTTTATATTTTTAATTAGATTAGATGTGGAATAATTTTTATTTAAATAGTTGGGTTATTTTGAACCATTGAAATAATTAAACTTCAACACAGAACACATTTTGGTGTATATGTCTGTAAATGATTTTTTTTTGTTCGTTGATATTTAATTTTTTATGTTTATGATGAGCAACAGTTTAATGTATATTAGATTGATGTAAAAACAAGTGTGAATTATCACATAATTATGTTATTGGGACGTGTAACAAACAGAATTGAGAGCTTAATATTGTCATTATATATCTATATTGTGACGCTACAAAGTGTCATAAAAATAGGTAGTTATAGCAGTTCCAAATTAATTACATGACGCATACAAGCGTCACAAAAAATGTGTTATCAGGACGCGTCAAGGCGTCGCATAGTGTGGCTGTTGAGACGCTGCTTCTGTCACCAAAAGATATTATGACGGCCACCTATGTGACGCTTTTGTTAGGCGTCACAACAACCAAAGCGTCACAAGACGTCGATATAGTGACATTTTGAGGCGTCATAATAACCAGTTTTTGTAGTAGTGGTTACTAGGGCAATGAATCATATTGCTTACTTCGATATCAGTTGATGGTGCAACACTACTTCTTCCTCCAGATTCTATTAAGTTTGAAAGCAATTAGTAAATAATCATTGATCCTATACATCACACAAACATAATAGATATGCAATAAATAATAATAAATGACAATATCATATAAGGATATAAATTAATAAAAACCCAATAAACAGTACATTAGTACAACAAACAAATAAAGAAAATTTGGAATTAATATTTGCTTCCTTTTCTTCTAAAATCCAAACCCTTTTTAGCAATATATTATTTAAATATTACACTTACAACTTGAAATTGCTAAGTAAATGATAGCAGTGATGTTGTAGATGTGAGCCTAGGATTAGATTGAGGATAAGAGAATGAGATATTAGAAGACAAGAAGACAAAAAGGGAAGAAGAAGTCTGGAACTTGGATCAGTGGGTGGAAGGAGAAACGGCAGTACGGCACCCGTCAACCGAAACGACAAAAATAATAAAAAAAAAACCCTACAATACTTGTCTTCTGGGTCGGTTCTTGTAATATATATATATATATATATATATATATATATATGTTACCCGACCCAGAACCGCTCGGGTCCAATTTTTTAAACCCATTACCCGCCCCAAGCGGTTCGGTTCCGAGTCCAAAACCCGGCTAACCCGGACCTATTGCCATCCCTACTCACGTTGCCGAATAGGTAGTAATGAATTTGTGTTATCGGTGTATCAAAATCAATGGAGCAAGATAGTTTTTGAGATAACAAGTGATGATGATTTGGAAATCTATTTGCACCCGGATAAGGAAACGATCCCATAGATGTTTATGTTGAACCTCAACCTTTATACAATCTTTTAATGCCTTCACAATTCACTACATCAGAACATGTATACTCCCCTTCAATATCTTCACAACCTTTTGATTTGAATGAAATGTATAATTCTTTTGTGCAAACAAATCATGAGTTAGTTGCGGTTATACAAGAGCTTTCTACTATGCGCTTTGAAACGGGGCCATCGAGGCCTTTTTATCAAAATCTTGTGGCATATATTGGGGAATCGAGTGGCATGAGAAATTCTCATGAAAATTTTGATCTTCCTAATGAAACTCGCCATTATGATAATAATGATGACGAGGATCCTTTTGGAGACACGCATGGGCCAAATGTTCGTAGTGACTCCGTACCCTCCGACCCTGAAGACGATGACGAGAATGGTGAAGAGAACGATGATGAGAATATCGAAGTCGTTGATGACGCCGTACAACAATATCGCATGCATCAACTCCCCACGTTCATGTCAACATTCCAACCTCCTAATCAGTTTTATGATCCACCTTCATTCTACTCTATGTCATTTCCTAAAATCCCAGCCTATTCCATTGATGTTCCGTCGGGTATGTGGTTAAAAATTTTAAGATAGCAGCAAATGTACTCTCGAAAAGGGATGATTTTTTATAGTAAAGCACGGGGCATTTCAGCCGTTAGAGACCACTCCATTCGATTTTCCAAAAGAGAGTTAGAAACAGGATTGATAAGGAGAACGATGTATACGGTCCCCGTGATCCCTCGCTTTTCTATCTTCAGAATGATCATAGATCAAGTGTTTTGATAGAGTCTAATATGGATAAGACCATATAAGTCAGACGAAATCATCATGGGATATGGAGTGTCTTTCATAGACCGCACAACCCCCATCCCCATCCACGAGTATTACAATTTTTAGTGCAGATGAAGTTATATGGCGTATACCGATGTCGACGTATGCACGCAGATTGGGGACTTATCACTGTATTAGTGGAGAGATGGCGCCAGGAGACTCATACGTTTCTCTTGCGTGTAGGGGAGGTGACAGTCATGCTACAGGACGTGGCGTTGATATACGGACTACCGGTTGACAGACGCCCGATCATAGGAGTTGATGTTCACCGTCAGACTCGTGAGTGGCAGCAGTATTGTATGACATGGCTGGGATTTACACCGATTCATCAAAGATAAAAGGATCAAAGTTGAGCGTCAAAGCCCTTAGTGAATATTTAATCAATAATCATGTTCTTGATAATATATAGTACATATGCACATCTTATTCGTTACACTCGAGGGATTGATTTTCTCATAGTAGGGGGAATTATGTGTCCCGGCCACACCGGCGACTCCATTCCGTTGATGTTTTGAGACATTTAGAGGATGTTGATGCTGTCAGTACATATGAATTATTTATATAATTTATTTTATTAACACATTTAATTTGCTATTCATATTATAAGAATTATCTACTCTTGTATTGTTTAACAGATATGGGCATGGACGCGGATTCCTCCATCGAGGCCCATACCTATTCAGGGAAAATGGGGCATGATACTTGAGTATGCGGGTTATGAGTTCCCCATACAACCTTACGGTGAACGATAATGGTTTCGAGTGTTATTACAAAATTTATGTTAAATTTTTTGTGCATTATCTTTATTGTTGTATTTAGTCTAATATATAGTTATACATCACAGGTGGACCAACCATGTCAGCTTCATTGAGACTGGTGCACATGTTCTTCGTATTTTTAGGATGATGTTGGATCAGTGGCTCCCAGATCAGTTTATATGGACGCCATATGATCTGGATGATCCGGAGTATCAGGCTGTAGCTGGTGATACGACGATCTCCTGCTATGGTATATGGACATCGAGAGTCCCCCTGATATACGCAATTGTGGAGATGCACCAACCAGACAGAGTAGTATGCCAGTCCGGGATGGTACAACCCATACCTGAAACTCCTGAAAATACCGAGGCAGATTTCCGGATGCACGTCAATGCTAACAGTACAGGTGCTACCAACCAAATGTTTCTTACGTTACTACTTGGGATAATAGAGTCGATTATATTATTGATTATCCATATTCCGGTGATGGTCCTACAAATGAAGAGTATGGACTGCACACGCATCGTTTCATATCACTGATTACCCGATTTGACCGTACAAGATTTCAGGTTGGAGGTCAGATTTCAATGGATACAGTAGTACGTATTCAAATTTATTTATTATAAAATTTTGTTTATTATATAATTTTTATTTATGTATGTCTTGTAAAAATAAAATATTCATTATTACTTATTTCAAATTCAGCATCTCCGATCATTGATTGTTTTTCTTGATGACAGAGACTAGGGATGGCAATAGGTCGGGTATGGGGCGGATTTTGCAATCCCCATACCCGCCCCTCTATGGAAATCCCCATCCCCATCCCCGTGAAAATCCCAGAACTTTATAAAAAGAATCTCCATACTCGCCCCATAAAATCCCCACAGGTATAGGGGCGGGTAAAAATCCCTGTCTATTTTTTTCGTTTTTCTTTTTTAATAAGTCAATCCTCATACTGGGCCCAATATTTTTCGGGGCGAGTAATACCCAAACATTTCGGGGCCGGGATCTATCGGGGGATCAAATTGCCATCCCTAGCAGAGACATGCCACATGATGGCTATCGTTCGTATCTACCAACGCTCAGAACCTGTCTTAATGCCTTGGAGTGTCGACACGGACCTTCAGATATGCCTCAATCTGAGATGCCTCAGACTCAGACTCTGATACAACTGTCTCAGATGCCTCAGTCACAGACTCAAATGCCTCCTAGATTTACGGAGATGCACGACGGCGAGACAGGAACTTTTTCTCAGGCATATTATCTCGCATTCGATGTTTATACACATCCTAGATTATACGGACATCCATCCGGTATGTTTAGTCCCTTTGATTTTATTTTTAATACTATCTACAACAGTGAGTATAATTATAATCCCGTTGATCCAGATCAATACACCCCATACCCCTACTATAATCCGAATATGAATTCGGAAGACCCAGTTCATTTGGGGTCTTCGCATCAGTTTACGTCTACATTGCAACTGGTAGATCGTCAAATGACACCTATTCCTTATTCTCAATTCGGAGATTCATCGAGTGATAATGAAAATGATGAGGATGAACAAGTTGGTAGAGGGCACAGGATTAGAAGGCCCCCGTGATGTGTCACCAGAGGTCACCGTGGTGATATTATTATGGTATTTTATGATGCTTAATTATTAAAACTTTTTAGTATTTTAGTTATTCAATCTAAATAAACTAAAAGATTTGGAGAGAAAAAATATTCCCTAATAATTAGGCATTTTATTATTTTTATTTAATAAAATATAAATTTTAAAAAAGTAATATAATTAACAAAATAATTCTTTATTTATAACTTATGCAAGAAAATATTAATTATTTTGTTAGGTTATTTGCTCAGAAGAAGCACTAAATTGGGGTTTATCTGCCAATGCTACGAGCTTATGGAATAAAACAGAATAAATTATATAAATAAATGAAGGACAAAATTTAAATTACAACATATAATTAAATTAAAATTAAAGTTCAACTACGTGTTACAATTTAACAACAACAAAAAGAATTAAGGAAAATTAAAAAAAAATGAACTCAATTCCAGCCGTTTGATATAAACAAATCAACGGCTATTAAAAGGCGTCATTGTGAGTGACGTGTTAATCATGTGTGGCAGGTCAAAGGTTGTCATTTCAAATAACTTCTTTTAAGAGCGTCGCATCGTCCAATTTAAATATGGCCGTTTGATTTAGAAGACAAAACAGGACAATGGGTCGTTGATCAAAGCTCAATCCGATGGTTGTTACAAGGCGTTATTTTAAATAGGGTAAATTCCACTTTACCCCATTGTACTCTGCCCAAGAACCACTTTACCCCCTCGTACTCTTAATTTCGTCGATTTACCCCCTCGTACTTGTACAATTTCCCAATAAACCCTCTTCGTCAACTTTTTTCGATTTTGACTCTGACGCCATTTGGTCAAGAGTCAAAATATTGACGTAAATATTGAATTTTTTCGATTTTGACTCTCGAGATTAGAAAAGAGAAAGTTTCACACATTCATATATTTTTTTATTTGCACTTGGTGGAATCGATCAATTTTTGGGGTCTTGATTTTTACTAAGTTAGGGGTTCAATTTGGGGATATCTTGGAAGGGGAAAGTGGTGGGAGAAGAAGAAATGACAATATTTGACGGAGGAGAAACGACGCGTTATAGGCAGTGGCAATTTTGTAATTTACAGAGTTGACCAAATGGCGTTAGAGTCAAAATTGACAAAATTTGAAGGAAAGGGCTGTATTGGGAAATTGTACAAGTACAAGGGGGTAAACCGATAAAATTGAGAGTACGAGGGGGTAAAGTGACTCTCAGGCAGAGTACGAGGGGGTAAAGTGGAATTTACCCTTTTAAATAACGTTTTATTGTAGTTCTGAAATAATCTCACCACCCCATTTTTTCAAAAAGTTGAACGGATTATTATTTAAAAAAAAAAAAAGCCCCTAGCAATTAGTAGTAATAATTAATTGATAGTTAATGAATTAAATAGTTAATATTTTATTATTTGTTAATGTAAAAAGTGTATTTATTTATTTATATGTATTTATAAAAAATTGCCTCAAGTCTCTCTCATGCTCAAACTGGGCGGGGATGTGATTTTCTACGTCCATCGTGTTTGTAACGCTTGGGGGATTGCGTGGGTCTTGGAAGTTTTAGAGAGAGAAAGTAATATTTTGAATGAACGGTATTATTAAAATTAGAGCCGTAAAAATCATTTCGGATTTTTAAATAAGAGTTTTTTTTGTGGCACCAATCCCTCTGGGCTCTTTTGGTTTGCTTGCTTAGGCCGTTGGATGGGACTAAGTACACAGTCTTATTTGCTAGTTACTCCATCAATTATTGGGTCCACCATTTTATCATGCATTTGAATTATAACTTGTGAACACAAAATCGCATTGATTATTTATCACTCAATTATACCACTTTTTTGAGTTTTGTATAATTACCAAACAACCCTTACATCTTACTCCAGTTAACAAGGAATCCAAAATCTTGCTCCATTTTCTTTCTTCTCTTCTCGTCGGCTATTGGCGGCCGATTGCTGGTGTAGATTACAAAGGAGGCTAAAATATTCTTGCAATTAATTTGTTATTGTGGTGAATTAGGGGCGGAACACAAGTCCATGCAGCCGTACAATTGAACCCTCTTCATCTTCACTTATATTGTGTGGAGGTGGTGTAAAGAATTAAAAGGGTGTTTCAAACATTTACCCTCCAAACACATCGTATTCCAACAAATCAACTCAAGAAAATATAATATATATTCATTATTATTTTGCTGTCAGATTATAGTTAATCACACAAACCAAAAGACATGATTAGTGTTACTCATAACTATATGAATCCCAATATTACTTACACCAAACCGACCTATCTACACAAAACATCCAACCAAAAAGGCCCTTATGGTCCCGTTAGATCGAAGGATTTGATTTGACATCTGAAATCTTGGAAAATTGTTTTGCACACACCATAATTATCTACACATGTGTTTGTTTTTACCGGCGTCGATGTGGGACCGGGACTAACAACTCCCCTAGCTTTCGTCGTTTCTCCTTCCATGTTAATTAATTGTAAGCATTCATTCGAACAAAATTAATCATAAAACGGACTCCGCCAGTTTTGGATTTAGTGTTGCTTAAGATTTCAGCCTTGTTTGATGGCTCTAAATGAGCTCTTAATGGACCTAAATCTCTTATTCGGTCAGTAATTTATAATTCAGCATGTTTGATTAAATCATCTGAATGGAACCAACTTGTGCTGACCGATTCATGTTAATTTTTAGAGTTTATTCATTCAGTGACAAAACTGAATAGATTTGACGAAGCTATTTTCACAAATGCCCCTCTTTCCAACCACCTAGATAAGTGTTTGATGAAAACGACAAAAAAAGTAATAGAGTTTTTTTTGGTAGCTTGTGGCAGAAAAATTACAGCGTTCCCATATTTTTGTAAGTTTTGATTTGGATTATATTATTTACATTGAGAAAAAATATGATGTCCCTCAAATTTATCATTTCATTAAGAATTCATTTTTTTCTTCTTCTCAATTTTAATGTTATATATTTTTAATGTTGGAGTAGGATGAAGTTCAATATTTTTACTTTTATATGTGTTTCAAGAATTAGAATTGATTTACTTCAAGCCATTTATTTTATCAAAGTAAATTGATGACATGTCATAATTTATTTTTACTTAGATATTTTTTAGAATTAAATTAGTAAATAAACTTATATATTAAAAAAAATTGAGGGCTATAGAGTGAAAATACACGAGTTCACACATATTTCTCCTTCCACTATGGTATCATGGAATTTAATTTCTCACCATTTTTCTTTTATCTATAGGTATTTTAGTGAAATTGAAACGAAAATGTTGCTTATATATTTTTGAAAAATATAGTTTATATTTACACATTTATTTTTGTTGAAAGAAATATAATAATATAACAATTACAAGAGCCATAGTTACATTTTTTTTATTTAGATACTATCAATAATTTTGTTGGTCAATAAAATTGTGTTCGATAATTATGAAGGCTAATATAGTAAAACAATATTATTCAGATATAATATTTTTTTGTTTTCAAACAAACTTAAACATTCAGCATTCAACATTCAGAGGTCTTAACCATTCAGCCATATATTCAGCATTCAATGTTCAGTGCTTAATTCTGTCAAACATAGCCTTCATCACTTGTATTTATAAAAAAAAATTGATAAACATGGGCAGATCTTAAGAAAATAAACATCTCGTGAGAAATTTAACATAATTTAAAATATATCATCCAATTATTAAAATGACAGATAATATGAAGAAGAAAAAAATCTAATTAAAACCACAATTAATTTGAAGCAGAGAACAATATACATCTCAAATTAAACACGTCCCGTGAGAAATTTAACAAGTCTTTACTATACAACTACGGTGGTGGTTGCAAAAGCTTATTTAAAAGCAGAAATTATGGATTGTGAGTTAAGTTAATTTTAAATGCTTATTTCTAAAAGTTGGGGGTATTTACAAATTTACTGGAAAATTAACTTAGGTGGTGTTTGCAAAAGCTTTTTGAAAGTGATTATGAGCTTTTTTTTGCTCATAATCTATTTTCAGGTGTTTGCAAAATCGACTTCTGTTTTTGCTTCTCTTAAAATAATCTGCTTTAAACTATTTTTTTAAAAGCACCCATAGCTCTGCTTTTTCTATTTAAGTTCATTTTCCGGAATATTTGCAAACACCCCCAACTTTTAAAAATAAGCACTTAAAACTGACTTAACTCACAATCATTAATTTCTGCTTTTAAATAATTATTTGCAAACACCACCTTAAAAAGAAAAAGTAGAGTCGTAGCTATTTAACAAATTATAGCTTAAAATTGTTTAAGAGAAGCAAAAGCAAAAAGTTGTTTTTGCAACCACATAAAAACAGATTATGTAAGAAAAAAAAAAAACTCATAATCTATTTCTAAAAGCTTTTGCAAACACCACCTACATACATCAATCAGTACATACGAAAGAGGTTCAGTCCGATAGCTAATAACCATCCTTTTCTTTTGCAACGGATTTGTATTTTATATATAAATAACTTCGCGCAGTTTATTAGTAACAATAAGTAAATGGATCATATTATATATCCAATATATTCTTTGTAATTAATCTGTAATGTCACTTATGTAAAAACAGCAGGCTTTTCCTATAATCACAATAAAACACGAGAAAGTTCGAAATGCGCGAAAAAACTTAACACATAATGCCATCTTTAAAAGTAAACACCACCAAATCCACATACCTACGAAAAGTGAAGCATAAATGTTGCTCGAGAACAAGAAACAGAAACATGGTGACCAAAAACTTGAAAAGTGAATTAAAGCACCACAAATACCTAATATACTTGATAAAACAATTTCCCGGAGCACAAGCAAACATCTGAAATAGAAATGAGTTCTTCGTTCTCAAATACTTCTACAAAATTATCCTCGAGAAAATACCAATCGGAACAAAACTTAAGAGCAAGAAATTTAAATGATTCCGATTTTGTTGGCAACATCCAAAGCATCAAAGTCGGGAGTCAACCTAACGTAAGCCTTCTTAGTCCCATCTGGCCTGAAATTTGCAGGTTTCAAAGTTCACCGATAGTAAATATTTACAATTATATAATAATTCTAAAATAATACACAAATTCACTTGCACAAGACAAGTACGAGCACACATAACATCGCATTACAAGAATCGAATTAGATAGTTAACTATTTGGCTTGTACGCATTTGGTCAACTTCTAAACTTAAAACGGTATTCATGTACGAGTTCATCTACACCATTATTGAATTGAATGACATGGTGGTCAAAATCAGGATTTAAATCGTAAGATCACAAGATTTTACGATTTGACACCCTTACAAATAGTTAAATCGTAGTGAAATCATACGTCCCTTGCAATGTGTTGAAATTGGGAGTAAAATATGTTAAAATCGTTGCAATCGCGATGTTTTTACAATTTTACTATTATCCAAACAAACCCTAATCTGCCATACACTAACGTTTCATCGCCTTCAAAGAAAACAAAATAATAAAAGAATTCATGAGGGTTGTTAGGACATATTTTATGTATGTTATGACTTGTTTTATTTGTGTTAGGAGAACTTATATATATATACACATAAGTTCGTACGATTTTACAATATAATTTTACCACCCCTCTACAATTCAATTCAAAATCCTGATTTCTACTACCTTGGTAATAAATAATTGCAAAAAAAGATACAATAGAGCGCTCTTACCTGATAAGAGTGTTGACTTTCCTTGTGTGAATGTCGTACATTTTCTTGACTGCGGCCTTGATCTTCTTCTTGTCAGCACGGATATCGACAATGAAGACAAGGGTATTATTGTCCTCGATTTTCTTCATGGCAGATTCAGTGGTGAGTGGGTACTTGAGAATCTGGTAGTGGTCAAGCTTGTTACGAGGAGGTGCGCTGATGCGAGGGTATTTTGGACTTCTGTCCTTCTTCAAGGTCCTCGGTCGGTAGAATGTGACCTTCGTGCGTATCTTCTTCGACTTCTTTTTGAATGTTGCTGATTTCACTGCTTTTGCAGTCTTCAAAGCCTTAGCCTTCGGGTCTTGTTTCTTGGCCGAATCAACTGCAGTGTACATAAATATCGAGATACATAACCAAGAAAAAAATTGTAAACAATTTAAACGACCACAAGAACTACAAAAGACAATGCAAAGTTGTTGAATTATTTTGTCTTCAAAGATCAACCGTAAGAAAATCGATTTAATTTAAACAACTATACTCGTATATAGTTAAACGAATGAAAGTAATCCAACGCATGAATGATTTATGGAAATGACATTTGCAACTTCGCAGAGGGCTTCTTTTCTTCTCAAAACTGCAAGTTATATATATATATACACACACGGAACTAAAATGGGCACCGTTTCAACTGGACTTCGACATATCTAAATATACATTTAGACACACCTGTATATATATATATATATATATATATATATATATATATATATATATATATATATATATATATATATATATATATATATATATATATATATATATATATATACACACACGGAACTAAAATGGGCACCGTTTCCATTGGACTTCGCCAAAGGATCGAAATTTACATTAAGACACACCTATTTACACCATTCATTGGTCTCGATTTTAATTTTCTTATGCATCTAACACAGCTCAAGGAGCAAAATTCAATCTTATCCACAATTAAAAATCATCTTATTCTAAATCCTGAGTCTCACGAAAGTTGCAACCAATACAGACTAATTAGAACAAAAACACAACAAAATTGTGGAAAATGCTGAAGCTTATTTAAATAATTAACAAATAAATGAACCGTTTCAATAGAACAAATAAACCCCAAAAAAATGACGATTTTTCACAAATCAAACCAGCAAGAACCTCGCAGCATTTTGCTCACTTGAAGCGAGTAGATCAGTCAATATAATTATTAAAAAATAAATAAAAACTAACACTGAAGAACTAATCGCATAACAAACTGTGGAATCGGAAAAAAAAAAAAATTGAATTATTCAGTACCTTTAGCGGGAGACATTTTTGGGGCTGAAGATTAATTTTGAAGCTTGGTGGGCACAGCTGAATTAGGGTTTGCTGCAAAGGGACGAATCATTTGTATTTATATAGTTCGAGGCATCGCACGTGTCTATCACGTACTTTAGGCATGTTTTTCCTCTTCTTTTTTCATTTTTTCTTTTCTTTTTCTTTTTCTTTTACCTTTTCTTTTTTGGGTTTAATTATTTAGGTTTTTTTATTTTCTTTAACAAAGTAAATTATTTAGTTTTAATATCACTATTTTCATATGTTAAATTATATATAAATTATTAGTTTGTCCCTAGGAAGGTTAGTTCCCTTTTTGTTTTTTGTTTAATGATTTCTTTTTATTATCTCCATTTTGTTGTAAAATTTATAAATTGTCAGTTTGTCACTGTATAAGTTAGATTGAATTAAACATGTTCGGTTTTGGGTTGACGCATATCATAATCGGCATGTGGTTAATAGGTTGGTTAACCAGATCGCCATGACAATAACCCGGAGAATTATACTACAAGTAGGGTGTTCGCTCGGTAATAACGTACTGAATCATACTAAAATTTCAGTAAAATTTCAGTACCTCGAAAATTTGTACTGTTTACCGAATCGAACTATTCGGTAGTTCGGTTCGGTATGGTTTTTTACCAAAATAATTCGGTTTTTTCTATTCGGTACAGTAAAGCCGAATATATATATATATATATATATATATATATATATATATATATATATATATATATATATTAAAGTAATTAATCTTGAATTTGACATTCAAATTTCAACAATCGGCCCTAAAAACAAAAAAATGATATCAATAGAGGCTAATTTGTAAATAATGAAAAACTGTATCAATCTAAAAGTATTATAATTTGTTATAACCTTAAAGAGCCTAACAATAAAGAAGAAGAAATAAAATTATTTAATATTTGGGTATTATGTACGGTATGATATATCGGGCATCAATATGGTCTATCTTGTCTGAGACTAGAGAATTACTGTATGTGAACTCAAACTCATCAGCTACGGTGTAAAGACACCGGCATACATAAGTGGGTGTTCATAGTAGATGTGTTCACTGAAACTCCTCGTCTTAGAATCTCTAAGTGGTTCTCAATAGTCGAGTAGAGGTCCTACGGTTATCGTTGTACATTATTAGTCTTTAGGACCTAGTACACCGCTGCGACTTCCTTAGAGGATCAACTATGTTGTGACTTGTCAATGAGTCTCATTGAAGACCGCTTCAGGGCAAACATTTGCAGAGTCCAAAATGTAGTGGGAGTCTGCGCTTTTTAGTTAGGGATTTGACCACTTGCTTAAGTGCATTGATGTCATTCGTGTTCTTCTAGTGTACTGTCCATGGAATCTCAGACCATGGTAAAAAGTGGATTGGTTAAAGAAACGAGTTTCTCTAAATCAAACACGAAATGACTAAATAGCTTTAGAACGTTCGCACAGTCATCGAATAACATTAGACGTCTCGGTGGACCAATGTCTTTAGTTCAATGGGGAAGTATGTAGTCGAAGGGACCGTATTGTATATTAACTACACAGTCTAAGGTTCTTGCAGGCACTCCATTTGTATCTAGAGAATCATGACATAATGTTTCTAGGCGCCAATCAAAATTGGTTGGACAATAGCTGATATCATGGTGATTAATAAGATTAAAATATGTTTTGATCTGAATCAAGACAATTCAAACAAGTTCGTAATCAAATAATATAGGTTTTCGAATCACAAACAGTTGTGAGCCCTAAGGGTCAAGAAATGGAAATTCCTTAATATAGTAAGTTGAGATTAAAGCTTTTGTTCTTAGAGTAATCGAAACTCAATAGATTGAATCTGAGATTCTTAATATCAATTACGAATTAGAAAAATAAAGTAATGCATTTCTATAAATATTAAGTGAAATTTCTAAATTGAGATTTTTCTCAATATAGTAGGTGCTCTAAATTGGAAGTTTCCAATTTTGGAAAATGAGAATGCAAGTAGTACTTAAATTTGTGAGAAAGTTATATTCGTCACGAATATGTAATCGTTATGTTTCTCGAAAGTACGCTTAGAGAGAAATTAAGATTTTTAAAATGAGTTTTTAATGGGTTGGAAATTTGACCTCTAGATCAAGTAGGAGACTTGATCTTCAAGTTAAATAATTATCTATAAAAAAGAAAGAGGCTTGGGGTTGAGTAGGAGAGTCTCCCTGTTAAGCTGCCGCCCAACGCTACTGTTGCCGTTGCGATAGTCGGATTTTTTCCGTTCCTTCAACCGTTCGTTTACCCTATTAATTCAGATTAATTTCTATTGCAACTAATCGCTGGAAAATTTGTTTCAGGTGAAACTCAATCCGACGATACGAAGACGAAGTGGATTGTCCTCAATAAGGACTTCAATGTAACCATAAATTGGGTTAGAAGGAGCATACATATAATAAGTAAGCGTTTGAAATTTAATTAAATATGTTTAACTAATCGCATGTTAATTGGATTTAACTATGCACATAAACATATACATGATAATTGAATTATGTGATTTTTTTATTTCTTTAAACCCAAAAGAAAAAAAAATTAATTGATTCAACATCTAATAAATAATCCCCAAAACGCCATAAAACTAGAATAAATAAAGGAATAATTAGTGAAAACCCCTAACATCATTTACATATATTAGGGTAGATACAAACCCTCTTTCATTATTAGTGAGAAACACCCCCACGTGTTGCCGTGTTGAACATAATTTTTTTTAATTAATTATTTAATTGACACGACTAATAGACCCCTGTGTAATTTTTTTTTGTTACACACATGATCCAAAAAAATCTCTGAGATCACGATATATCGGCATATTCCATAAACGTCTCATCCCTCTCTACCATTGCGTTAATTTTGGCACCATTTCGAAGTCACCCACGGAGATTCATAAGTGATTCGGTTCAGAGAATCGGCGATTGTAATTGAAGAAGGCGAGTTTTTTGTTGTTTTTGTTTGCAACCCACTTTTTTTAGCGGGGATTCAATGCATTAAATTTGAATTCTATGTATGCGGATTATGTTCTTATTGCAGGAAGTTGTTTGTAATTGAATTCATATATGTGAACTGTTGTTTTGTGGTTTGTGCGAACAATAGTATCAGGATCATGTACTAATTGCAGATAGTTTTTTAACATTGGATTTCGTGCATTTATGTTCTTATGTACGAACGCACGAGTTGTTTTGAGTAGATAATGTTGAGAGTTTATAATCGTTTTATGCAGTTATATATGCGAACGATTGTTTTTGGAGTAACATATTCGTAATTATATTTATTATTATAGTTGATTTAGTTATAGTCGTTTATGAAATAACCAATCATAGTTGTTTTATGTATGTTCTCTATTAACTGCATTTTCTTTTCAATCTTATTTTTGGTGTAGATGGATAGCAGTGTTAATATTTTTGTGAAGTACAGGGGTTTGGTTGCTTTGAAGCGATCTTCTGGACTTACTTTCCAAGCACTGGATGATTTTGCGTGTTCGAATTCGTAATGTCTGAATGCATCCAATATAACCATCACATATATCCTGGCAGATTGTGGAGAATGCATTATTGCGGATGACGAAGACTTGGTATCCATGTTTGCATTGATGCGCGAGTTATCTTTAGTGCGTATGAATGTTATGGTGAAGGGTCGAGCTGACATTGTTAGTTGACCAATTCAACATGTGGTTGCATCAATTCGGCATGTCCACAACTAGATAATGCTGCCAACGCTCGAATATGACAAATATGTTGAGGATACGGAAGATCGTGATTTAGAAAATGTGGTTGCGGTAGTTGAGGGCAAGAAGTTGTTGAGCGCGGATTGGATTTATTTGATAAAAGATGTAGGTTAGGTTTTTTAAGGTGGTATTGCCGATTTCAGAAAAGTGCTTAATAAGTTTTCAATTGAATTGTGGTTTGAGTACGAATATCAAGAACGAGTCATATAGGGTGACGGTGGTGTGTAAGTACATACATGAAAAACAATGTTGTTGGACGATACACGCTTCCATTGACAAACATAGCAAGTTTTGTTCTATTCGTACGTATGATAAACATCATACGTGCGGTATGTTTTTTATGACTGCGAATAAGAAGAGATTAAGTGCAGCTATTATTATTGACTTGATTGCGGGTGAGATTCGATCAAGGCCAGGTACCCGACCGAGTGAAATAATTACACAGGTCAGGGACAAGTTTGGAGTTGATACTAGTTATTATTTAGCGTGGAGATCGGCTGATACAGGCAGAGCATTAAATTTTGGTGATCGTAGCAGCTCATATTCATTTAGAAGCGGAGCGGGCAAATCATGGTAGTTTATTTCACTTAAAAAGTGATGATGTGAAGAAGAATTTTTGTCGGTGTTTCTTCGCATTTGCAGCTTGTATGGACGGGCTCAGGTTATGTTGTCCTGTTTTTATGCTCGATGGTACCTTTTTGAACGGCACAAGGCCATATTACTTAGTGCGGTGGGAAATGAAGGCGATGAACGTAAGTTGTACAGTGCAAGTTAAAGTAGTTTTTTCCATTATACATGTTTTTCACAACAGTTGGTTTCACAATAATTGTTTTCAAACAAACTTGTAAGTAATATCCTTTTTTGCACATTCAGGTTTGTATCCAATCGCATTTGCAACTGTGGATGAAGAAACTTATCGTAATTGGTCATAGTTTCTAAATCACTTGAAAGTTGTTATTGGAATGGATAGGGTGTTTACGTTTGTCTCAGATCAGAATCATGGGATTTTGGTTGGGGTTCAGAATGTGTGTCCACATTGTCTTCATGCATATTACTACAAGCACTTGAAGGGAAATTTGGAAGATCGATTCATGGATGAGCCAAAGAATTACCGTAAAGTTGTGGTGAGCCAATTTCAAGATTGCGCTAGCTGCCACAAAACCTGAGTTTAAACGTTGTTTGGAGAAATTCAAAAGAACTGGCAGCGGATGAGTGCGCAAATTTCTAGCTGATATTCTGAAGAAAAAGTGGTCGAATGCATATTTTGAGGGACCAAGGTATGTCTAGATGACGTCAAATGATTTTGAATCTTGGAATGGAATGCGCAGGTGATGGATGAACGTAATCTGTCAGTGACTAATTTGATTGATGGTATTCGAAGTAAGATAATGGAACAACTTTGTAAAAGGCTTATTAAAGGAAACAACTGGTACACTATGTTGACTTTTAAAATTGATACGATGATGAAAGATTTAGTTGATTGAGCGAGGACTTGGTTGGTTAAGCAATCTTCTGAATTTGTGTGGGAAATGTACACAGATTCAACTGTGGTTATAGATGTCTGGGAGAATACATGCTCATGTAAGGAATGGTAGATTATGGGGCTGCCATGTTTTCATGGTGGTGGGATTATTTTCCTAAAAATGAACGAAAGGTATGAGCTTATTGATAAGGTCCATACTTCATTCAGACACACTTATGCTTCATCTATTTTTCCATTTGTTAAACCTCCCGTCGACCCTGAAGTTGCTATTGCAGGACCTCTGGATTATCGTTCCCAACGCGGCAGACCAAAGATAAAGAGGATTTTATCTAGGGTTGAGCGTTTGCCTCGCAAGAGAAAATGTAGTATGTGCTATAAAGTTGGAAACCATAATAAGAAAACATGCCCCAAGCGTGTGGAATTTTTGTAATTTAGGCGTTTTTAATTAATTTGTATTTTTTTAAATGTAGTTGGTTTTATTTTTCGTATCGACAATCTTATTTGTACATCGATTAAACAGTCCGAATATATGCCTTTCAATTTCTTCAAGGTGAATTTATTGCTGTCAGGGTTAGTATTTTTGTTTTATATTGAAGTACAGTTCAATTCAGTGATAAGCTTTATTTTGTCTGATATTTGCAACATATGGTGTTAAATGTACAAATTTATATAAAGAATAGTGTATTCAAAGTAGTTGTGCTCATAATGTATAGATGAATACTAGGTATACAATGCGTAGGTATATTACTAACAGTACCCTTTGTCATAACATGTGAACTGTGAAATAGTTGGTTACATAACATATAGTTATTTCTCAAAATCCTTATGCTTATGCCTTTCAATTACAACACATGCTTATGACTTTTAGCAACATCAAATACATACAACTATTATCAAATGAACATCTATTTTCAAAAAATATCACCCACTACAGAAATTAAAAACCGTCATAACAACTATTACCAAAAGTATCTTACGGATCCAGATTCATGAAAGACAACTTGGTCAAAAATAGTTTGCTCAAAAAACAACTTCGTCCAAAAGTATTAATAAATCAAGATAAAATACCAAAAAAACCATTCTACGCAAGATTACAACTACATTAAACTAAAACAATCAAGCGATATTTTTGCTCAAATACATCTTTTTGCTTCCCCAATCTAGAAAGATTTTCACAATTTCAGTTCGCATTGTTGGGTATTCTGATTCAACTTCGTCCTTTATAATTGGTTGTTGCTCAAAAAGTTTCATTATGAGATATAAAACCACCACACTGCAGTCAACACTATCATCCTTTTGTTGTGGCGCTTCATTTTAAACGACTTGCTCATCTAGACATACGAGTATGAGCTTGTGATGTTCTTTTGTTTTTTCCAAAGCTCTTTTCTGAAATTATACAGTATGTAAGTTAAAGGTGTATTATCATTTAATTTAACATGTAAAAAAAGACAATGACAAATGGAAAAATTACCAGTTCCATTGCTTCGGCAAGATAACAATTATTGGAGTGACGGTGCATAGAATTGTAGAATATCCAATCCCTATGAAATTTGTCTAGTACAAGTAATGTCCAGTGATCCTGACATCTGTTTTTTGGTGTACTAATATGGAGAATGAGGAACACCAGATAACTGTAATTAATTATGTCATCTCGTGGATCGAACACCCGTCAGGGCTCCCGTGTATGTAGTTATGCACCACACAGTTATATTGGAAAAATATAAACAGTTATGAAATAGGAATTAAAATTAGTATGTGTTTGTTACCAGAAGATATGAGGGGATGACGAAGCTACGTCTTTTCAAATCCGTATGGGTTGTTTGGTTGAATGTGCCTCTGTGTTGCTCCGGGGAAACAATCTTGTTGTACGAGTCAACTACCTGTTATACAGTACAATTTCCAATAATTATCATTTTTTTAATTTTTGTTTTTTACGCTGGTAGAGGATGTTCAACACATCTAAACTTATCAATCTACTTATGCACTATTTCTTCAGGAAGTGAAAGATGTCCGTCACGAATACGCACGCACTTTTGTCATCCTATCGCCACAGAACCTTACTGCAAATTAAATTGGAAAATAGTTGATTAGATAAAATATATTTTAACAAACTAGTTGTACTGGAGAAGAAATTTAATTGAAATATGGGCAAATTACCAAAACCCCCCTCAGGTAAGCCTAAATAACGAAAATCCCCCCCACGTTCTCGTAATTACGAAAACCCCC
>NW_012193627.1:1122184-1162832 GCF_000504015.1 Erythranthe guttata
AAACCCCCCGAGGTATGCAGACATCTTACAAATCGCTCTAACGGCGTTAAACTCGATAGAATCTTTTTGATTCTCCCGAATATTCCTCCGATAATACCAATTTTGCCCTTGTACACGTGGAACGTTCTGATAGTTCTATTTACAGACGAAATTACCCTTAGGGGGGTAATTGTAAGCATTTCATTTAATGAGGGGTCATATTGTTGCATAGTTTGTACTTACTGAAATAGAACCGGTGCATTTTACCTGTTACTATCTAAGGGGGTTAATTGTAAGTTTTGAGTTATTGTTGGAATATGACCGTTTTTTGCATCCCTATAAATAAGGTGGAATTTTCTCTTCTCTTTCACCTCTCTCTCCACTTCTCTCTATTGCTTCCATGGATTCTTCTAGCACATCCTCTCAAATCAGTGGGTTAAAATACAAAAAGGAGAAATGCAAGAGTTGTGGAAAGAAAACAGCAATTATGATATCGGAGACGAGAAAAAATCCGGGAAGGCTCTTTTATTGTTGCCCCGAACACGGCTTCTCACATTGGTGTGAGCAATTTGAAGTTGGTTATAGTTGCTCACATGGTGATACAATAGCTACTCCAAAGCATGATGACAGTGAGTTGACAAGTGCATCGACAAATCAAGTTCAATCGAAGAAGAATGCCAAGATTGAAGATGGATTAGTTCGTAGTTTGGTAGTGCTAAACCTAGCAATCCTAGCATTATACATGATATGTAAAATAATTGTACTATTATTTCTGCAATAAAATATTGTACCTTACTTTATGATATATCAAACAAAAACTAGTATTTCAAATCAGCCCATAAGCACCATATGTTTAGTGAATAATTACATATCAAATCAGCCCAAAAAATAGCCTGTCAAAAAGACCACCAAAAATAGGCTACAAAAAAACACAAAAAACAGTCCATGATGTTCTATGAAACATCCCAAAAATTGGCTACAAAACATCCAAAAAAACAACCTATAAATGTTTCAAAAAAACAGTCTATGATGTTCTACCTCTTGATGAAAGCCATAAATTTGTCAAAGTCAGTGGGATACCATTTTGCTGCCAGAATTTTGTCAATATTATCAGCTGCTGCACTTGAAGATGGTGTTGCTGCACTTGAAGATGGTGCTGCAACATTGCCTTTTGAGACCACCTTAGCTGTTGCACTTGAAGATGGTGCTACAACATTACCTTTTGAGACCACGTTAGCTGCTGCACTTGAAGATGGTGCTTTTGCACTTGAAGATGGTGCTTTTGCACTTGAAGATGGTGCTGCAACATTGCCTTTTGAGACCACCTTAGCTGCTGCACTTGTCTTTTTTTCTCTTCTTAGGTGCACTCACTTGGACATCATCATCAAATGCATGAGCAAGGGCTTGAGCAGTCATTTGGGCATCATCATCAAAGGCATGAGCAGAGGCTTGAGCACTCACTTGGACATCATCATCAAATGCATGAGCAGAGGCTTGAGCAGAACTCTTAAATAAAGTAAAAAAAGGTAAATATTAAAAAATTAAACAGAATATAGAACACACAAAGTACATAATAAGAAAACCAAAATACATAATAAGAAAATTAAAAAACAGAATACCGGGGACTTGGAACTAGCATTTTCTCTTTTTCTTCTAGTCAACACTGATGCTTCACCTTGTCTTTCTGGATTGCTAGAGGCTTGAAATTGTGTATTTTCCTAGAATATATATGTATTTGCTTAGAAACATAGAAACAAATTGTAAAAACACATGAAGTAAAAGTAATAAACTGTACAACATACCCCATTAGTTGTGGCTGTGGCACCTCTCCTAGACTGACTTGGTCCTTTGCAAGTTCTAATGTTATGCCCCCAACCTTTGCATCTCTTGCATCTAACCACAATTGATATTTTCTGTGATTGGCCTTCTCCAGCCTCTTTTCTTCTGTTTTTTTTAGGTCTCCCAGGCAACCTCCTATAAGTAGGAGGTTGCAGATCCTTTGGAGTGGCATCCAGGTGTTCTGGCCAGAAATCAGGGTGGTTAACAGGATTAATAAAATGGCTATAAACTGTCATGTAAGTTTCCCTGGAAAAACACTTATCTGTATAATCCTCAAGCCTCTGCCTATTGTGTTTGATTGCAACTATGGCATGTTTACAAGGCAGTCCAGACAAATCCCACTCTTCACAGTCACATCTCTTGTTTGATAAATTCACAACAAAATGATTTCTTTTGTATTTAATTTGAAACTGATCATTTCCAGCAACTACAATCTCACACTTCCTAGACTCTTCAACTGCAATATTTAACCTCTCAACTACAGTTGGCATTAATTCATGTGTGGACTTCTGCCCTTTTGCAGCCCTAATTGTGAGCCTTTTCATTAGTTTACACCTAAGACCATCCAACAAACTCAAGAAAGGCAGAGGTCTAAATTCTTCAATCCAATTATTAAAAGACTCTGAAATGTTATTAGTAACATGGTCATTTTTAAGCCTTTTATCAAAGGCATACCTTGACCACTGCTCAGATGGAATAGCTAGCAACCACTTATATGCATTAAGGTTCAATTCTTTCATTTTATACATTGCAAAGTTAAATCCAGAGGGAGTATATGACCTGGCAGCTGACCAAACCCATTTCTTCAGTGCACCTCCAGCAAAATGAGTTCTGAAATTGGCACAAATGTGCCTAGCACACCTTCTGTTCATTATATTGGGGGCCATCTCTGATATTGTCTCCACCAGTCCCTGACATAAAGAAAAAAAATGCATTATGACATTATTTTGATCAAAAAACACAATTATAACAAAAACACTATGAAAGTCCTCAAATGACTTTACCTTCTGCCTATCAGTCATAAAAGTCCATGGCTTTCCATCAGAAAATCCTCCCAGCGTGATTGTGAGATTATGAAAGAAGAAACTCCAACTGTCCCTATTCTCTGTCTCAACAATAGCAAATGCTATTGGATATAGGCCATTGTTGCCATCCAGTGCTATTGCTGAAAGCAACACACCACCATATGGCCCTTTAAGATGGCATCCATCAAATCCAATAAATGGATTACACCCAGTTAAAAATCCATCTCTTAGTGCAGCAAGTCCCATGAAAAACCTCTTGAATGTAGGTGGCTTTTGTGGTCTTCCTAACCCATTTTCATCTTCAATATCTTCAATATCACATTGTAGTGTAACTACACTGCCTGGGTTGGTAGCAAGAACCATAGCACCATAATATGGTAGTTTATCAAACAATTTTGCATGACTTCCCTGTATCTGATCTAGTGCAATACTTTTAGCCCTGTAAAACTGCATGTATTGTGGCCTGACCCCATATTTTATCACCTCATGTCTCATTGCCTTCAAGTTTGCATCAGGGTCTGATCTTAAGAGATCCATCAGCTTTGACGCTAACCACTTGGCACTGACCTCATTATCAACAACCCCTCTGGTACATGTGTGCTCACATGGACAAACCTTAATCATATATGTTACATTATCAGGTAAAGTGGAGGCATGAAGTCTCCAAGCACAGTTTTCACCCCCACAATGTACTCTAACCCTCTGCTTTTCATTCTTATCTCTCACACATTGAAAGCCTTCTTGAATGATGTAATCTTTCAACACTTGTCTAAATTGATATACATCAGTAAACACTTGACCTTTCTTTAACTTGATCTTTTCCCCAGGTTCAGGAGTGAATATTGTATCCCCAAAATCCATGCCTCCTCGTAATGGATCATTATCCAGCTCATCATCAGACCAATTTGTATGCTCGCAATGATTATCTGACTCATATCCACTCAGTTCATCATCATCATCATTAGCTTCATCACTTGGCACTTCACTTCTGTTATCATCTTCATCAATGTTGGCTTGGAAATCAGAATCAGAGTCATCATCAACTCTCTGATCTTTATCCTCAACTAACACATGGAAGCAATTATCCACACATAAGGCAAACATCGTTTTTACATCGAAGTTACAGTCCATGCTCAACCCTTGAAACCCTTCAATATCCTCATTAATATATGTCATCTTTAACCCTTCAATACCCCCACTAATACTAGGAAATGATCTCCTAATGGCTAGACATAAGTCCTCATAACTATACTTGTCAGGATCAATATTATCAAATTTAACTTCACTTGATCTGTAGTGTTGAATAACAGAGCACAAATCTACCATCTGCATTTCAAATACAAACACAAAAAACATATCAGATTTAAATACAAACATAAATCCAAACTTTTAGAAAATCAAAAAAAGAAACTAGACACCATTTGCAATAATCCGCAAAATAATAAATTAATTCTTTGGAATCAGAAATTATAAACCAAAAATAAAAAAAATAAGACCAAAAAAAAAAAATAGAAATCCTAATCAAAATACCCTAATTTCCCTAACTTCTGTAATTTATCCTTCCCCTCACGAGAAGCAAAATACCCTAATTTCTCTAATTTCCTTAATTCCCCTTCACCAAACTAATCAGAATACTCTAATTTCCCCTTCACGAATCAGATATAGTACCTTCTGAAACTCGAAAAAATAGAAAACAAAGAACCCAAAGATCAGAAAGTAGAAAAAAGAAATTTGAAACCAAAAATAAAAAACCCTAATTTTTACCGAAATTTAAAACCCTAAAAAACTTGAACAAAATATCCATACAAACCTTCCTTTGATTCTGGACGTAAACTTCGCGATTCGAGCAATGATAGGTGATGATAACAATTTCTATCGTGATTACGGCTTGTTCAGCCCTAATCTTCTCTACTCTGTATGCGGTTTCCAAGTGAAGAGGGAGTGAGGTAAATCGTGATAGATGAAAAAGATGAATGTGAGAAATAAAAGTGAAAAACGTGATTAAAGTGAAAAGATCAGATATTAAAAACGTTGTTATTGTTAGGAACAAAAAGAAACGTGTTTTAACAATGTTAACACGATGTAACAGAGGGTAGAATAGACTATACACATTTTCAGCTTTTTTCTTTTATTTTTTACATATTTAACAGAAGGATATAATAGACATTTCACGTTTCCGTTTAAAAAAATTTGGTCAACCGTTAGTCAAGGGGGGTTTTCGTAATTACGAGAACGTGGGGGGGATTTTCGTTATTTAGGCTTACCTCAGGGGGGTTTTGGTAATTTGCCCTTAAAATATTAAAGAAAAACAGTTGTTTTATATTGAAATAGTTGTTTAATATACTATAGATTTGCAACCGTAGTCCAACACACTGTTTTAGGACATAAATAGAACTCAAACAACAAACATAAAAGTAAAAAAAATAACTGAAAAATAAATAAGTATAGCAAACCACTTACTTCATCTTTTCTTCTAATGTAGCCATTATGTTGACAATGGTTTTGTAGTCCTCTGACAGGTCTTTATAAAGTTTGAATTTCTTGTAATTTTTTCCCAGCTCAGTCAGTTGATTATTTCCAAATGGTGTGACATCTTTCGTCTTTGATCGATTCCTCATTGCCACTAGAGAAGTTGGTTCTGCATTGTGAACATAGTTTATTACGGAAGTGGTGAAGTTGAAATCTCCATCTTCTGCCCCAAGTGTGATTGGTTGGTCTTCACAGTCACCATTTGCAAGAGATTTGATCTGCATTGCTTGCTCCTCAATTATTTTTCAGCAGTTCCTCTTGTTTGTCTTCCAACATCTTACATTTTGTACTGAAATTTACTATTTCGAGGGTCGATGTACTCATAATGGTTGATTGCATTTGGGTTACAACTTGTGTCTGAGACAACAAGTTCCACGATGGCATGTCTTGATTGTCTGGCTTGTGAGCATTTTGATTTATGTCGTCATTCATCTTCTCATTGTTGGAACTTGTTTTGAGCCTTTCGCTTGTTTTGACCAAGCTATTGATGCACATCTTTATAGTTGCCATCTCAGCTTTCAACTCCTTTTTATCTGCCATGAGCATTTCGGCAGTGGTGTGTAGATTCTCGTTGGCGTCCTTAAGTTTTCGTAGTTGTTCAGAAAGATTGGCATTTTTTTCTAGCTCGTACTCTAGATGTCCTTGGAGAACCTCCAATTCTGTAGCTAATCGAGTGTCAGTTGAGTTTTTAATTCGCTGTTCTAACTCTTTGTTACAGTCCGAAACATTGGTTGCTTTTGTTCGTCACGCGTTTGCCTACTGTAGAGCATATGCAAGCCTCGCCTCAAGTACTATGTTCTGTGTCAACAAATCATTGTTGTGTTCGTCACCATATTTCCGTTATCTTCTCGTCAAAGCTTGCTCAATGGGAATAGTTGTGGCGGGTGCATCATCGTCATGTTCATCATCATTCACATTTCAACCGATTCACTTGCATTGTCATGCGGCTCGTTTCTTCCTTCTGAATCGTCACTCTCCTCGTCCTCATTGTCGTGCGGCTCGTTTTCACTAAGATCTTCTTCTTCATAATTTCCACTCAGCAATGAACGTTCCACATCAGTCTCTTCAATGGGTCGGGGGTGCATATCACTTGTTCGTTGGTGATGTCCTTTAAAGATGTATGGGCAATTTTTTCTTTAAAAGTTTTCAAACCCCATTTTCTGAATCTTGGAAATGCATCAGGGCGTACTGGTTCACAAGATGGAGTCGTTCACACATCCAGAACTATCAAGTTGTGTTTTAAAATAGAGGTTAACACAAATAATTAAAACTACTATTTGCAGAGTGTAGCCAAAGAACTCAAACTTGATAAATAATTAAACAACCATGTAATTACACAAGTATTACAAAACAATCATGGAGTAAATAAACTATAACTGTAAATACAGTACTGGATGTGTGAACATACTTTCATTTAGTTGTAACTAAACTATTATTTATAAAACAACTGTTTACAAAACCAACTAATCCAAAACAATAGTTTCTTAAAATAAACCACCATACATAATCAACATAGACAGTTATAATCAGAAAATGGATTCATTAAGCAATTTGTCTTAGTGTTGAAAAACTAAAATAGTTCAATAATTACAAAACAAATGACTTGCCAGAAAGAGAGGTATGCAACCTTTCATTGCTTTTGCCTCATTATCTTTCACGTACTTCATTAGCAAATCAACAAGTTTTCCCCAGTTGTACTCTTGTAATGATCAATGTTGACGCACAACTTGAATATCCATGCACTAACCACGTCCCCAGAAATCGTGAATAAAAGACTGGACAAGATATGCACTGTTATTATCCGCATGGTGTCTTCAATATCTTCTTCAATGTTGCTTCTAATAATTTTCATCAACTCTTCTTAGAGGTTATTTGGTGAAACCTTTGTGTAGTGGTGGAATCTTCTCATTCCGAGTAGAGACTGTGGAATACTACTTCTCTTTGAAGTTTTCACCCGTGTTCCAGATTTCATACCAAAGATCAAGTCAAACTCGTTTGGTTGTATATTGAGAGCTTTGCCTGCTATTTCGAAAGCACCCCCTTTTTTTTTCATACGTAAGTAGTAGTTGTATACTACCATTTTGCAAATGGTAATACTAAATAGTAGAAGGGCATTCGTTTTAGGCAATCGAGGTGTGCTTGCTTTAGTTGTACGTTTTTTAAGAATGACCATGTTGCCCAAAGGTTTGATCGAAACTGTCTAAACCTATTACCTTTTCCTTTCTCGTATTTTACAATCCTTTTCGTACCATTCGTTACACAAATTAAAAATAACATTACATAAGCAAAACATCATTGCATAAACCATTACAATATCAGCAGTTGCATTCTCTTTTGTATAATCAATTATATTTCTTCGTCATTACAGTCAGATACAGTAACAATGGTTTTACATTATTATGTTCACAGTAAATAAACATGGGTAAATTACAACCACCCCTTGAGGTATGGATAATTACATCTACCCTTTCAACTATGTTTTTTCTTACACCTCCACCCTTATGGTGTCAAATTTAACATAATCATCTAGATTTCGTGGAATGTGGTCTAGTTTGTACTCGTTTTGTGTAAAAATACAGTTTCTCATGCACCACAATCTAATATATACAAGCCAAAAAACACATATTATGATCATCTTGCTTCAAAATGTGGAGTTTGGATGGGAAAAAAAATGGGTAAAAGTGATAATATTCCATATAATGTAGAAGATTTCACTAAATTTGAAACCACAAGGATGGACGTGTAAGAAAATTGGGCAAATTACCAAAACCCCCCCTGAGGTAAGCCTAAATAACGAAAATCCCCTCCACGTTCTCGTAATTACGAAAACCCCCCTGAGGTATGCAGACATCTTACAAATCGCTCTAACGGTGTTAAACTCGATAGAATCTTTTTGATTCTCCCGAATATTCCTCCGATAATACCAATTTTGCCCTTGTACACGAAATTACCCTTAGGGGGGTAATTGTAAGCATTTTATTTAATGAGGGGGGTCATAAATATATATTCTTCATGAAATATATAAGTGTCTACAAAATACTTATTTTTCTTAAATTAAACCCAAATATAATCAATCATTATGAATGTACAATGTATTTTTATTGGATTAAAAAAATCAATGGATGAGATTTCAAAATTTAATTATTTTTTATATATAAAATTAAATATTTTACAATTCGAGAAATACAACCATGCATCATTCAAGCTAAAAGCATAAATCCGTATGAATACTCCTCTGGATAAATAAAATCAATTAAAATATATAAATAAAAAAAATAAAAAAATTATAATATCAAATTATCAATACAAATTACAAAGTAATAAATAAATTTATAAAAACAATAAATCATCAAGTGAAAGGGATGTCAGGGGGGATTTTCGTTATTTAGGCTTACCTCAGGGGGGTTTTGGTAATTTGCCCTTTATTTTTTACATATTTAACAGAAGGATATAATAGATATTTCACGTTTTCGGTTAAAAAAATTCGGTCAACCGTTAGTCAAGGGGGGTTTTCGTAATTACGAGAACGTGAGGGGGATTTTCGTTATTTAGGCTTACCTCAGGGGGGTTTTGGTAATTTGCCCAAGAAAATTTATAGTTGAGGGGAGTGGTTGTAATTATCCAAACATGAGGGGTTTTTCGTAATGTGACCACACCTCAGGGGTGGTTGTAATTTACCATAAACTATTTAACTAAGCAACTATTGAAAAACATTTTTTTTAAACAAATTCTTACCAAACCAGCACTTACATTATCTTTCCTAGAATAAATAATCAACCAAATTATACACTTCAACCAATGTTGGAGGTTCTCTTTTCCCACAAAATTAAGTCAACATAAACCATTAAAGTAAAATATTTAAGAAGAAACTATTGAAGATATCAACTATCCTAACAGGCTTCATTTTAAATCCAACTATTCAAAAATCATCTATTTTATAATCTACAAATTTCCAAGATAAGCTATTTCGCAAAATTTGTTTTTTCATAGTCAACTATTCTGACTAACTACCTAAGAACCATCTATGTATCATTCAACTATTTCTAATTTAGCTACTTACAAAACAACTATTTACAAAAATCAACTATTTCAAAATATATTAATTTCCAATATAAGCTAATTCAAAATCAACATTTTCACAATCAGCAGTTTCTAATGAACTATTTACACAAACATCTATGCCACATTCAACTATTTCTAAAATTAGCTAATTTAAAGGCAACTGTTTTACAAAGTAGTTATTTACAACTTATTACACATAAGCGAAGAACAATCAACACAAACAGCCAAATAACTTTTTTGCTTCAAAACCTGTTATGTGATATTGTCTGAACAGGTTGTACATATAAATGCTGACTAATTCTCGCAAGAAAAACAGATTAATTACTTGTGTCGGTTTGCCGAATATCGTTCAATGCGTTTGTCCTACGTTCTCCTGTGCAGAAAAAGAGAGAAGATAAAACAAACACATTTGTAGATTGTGTTTTTTGGTCGAATCAAAGATAGGATGTTAATGAACATGACTATTTCAATTGGGATACTTACTGCACCCATACATCGTTTTCATAAACCAATTGCGGTGCGTTGTTGTCCACAGCTTCAAGAATTTCGCTGATTTTGTAGCTTCGACAACTATTTTTTTGCCCTAAGAAATGTCACAAATTAGTTGTTTTCACACATTTTGGATATGAAGTTTAAAGTTTATGAAGGAACTTGAATGTTTCAGCCATAAATTATGTCGTCGATATAGTCGTTTAGGCGATTTAGAGTTGGGAGGTGGGAGTTTATGGAAAGATTTGGGAAGCGAGATTTTTGGGGATCCGGTCTTATACGATTGCAGCGATCTCAATTTGCGGATTTTGCGTGTATTTTGTTTAATAAAAACTTGGCTTCCAGAAGGTTATTTTCGGGAATCATTAGAATAGTGGATTTTCTACTAATAATTGAAATATGGTTGGATCCCGGCCCTCGTATTAAAAAAACGCTAGATGGGGTTATAGCTAATAGACCCATAAATAAAACATGTAATTCTGAAAAATAAAAATGATTTTTTTTTTCAATAAACCAGAAATATTCATAAATTAGAAAAAAAACGGTGAAACTAAGCTTTCGACGAGTTATTGGCATCAGTCTCAACATTAAATTTAAATTTAAGAGTATAAGAATCAACCATATCAACTCGAGACGTATGCAGCACACCAAATCCATTGTAAGCAACCGCATCCGGTCCATAAGACACTAGGATAATAATATCGGGGATAATTAGTGAAAACCCCCCACATCGATCATTTACATATATTAATTAGGGTGGGTTTAACCCCCTTTTCATAATTAGTGAAAACCCCCCCATGTATTAAATTCGAATTTTTATGAATAATTTCATAATTGACATTTACATATTCACCCTTCTGTAATTAATTTATTTTAAACACGTGATTTGAAGAAAATCTTTGAGATCACGATATATCGGCATATTCCATAACCGCCTCATCTCTCTCAAACATCGTGTTAATTTTTGAACCGTTCCAAAGGCGCGTGTTGATATTCATATCTCGTTCCGTTCAGAGAGTCGACGAATGTAATTGAAGAAGGCGAGTTTTTTTTTTTTTTTTTTTTTTGCAACGCAGTTGTGTTTTACTGCTAATTCGATGCATCAAATGTGGATTCATATATATGGTGAACTGATGTAATTGCAGAAAGTGGCTTCTAATTGATTTCATATATGCGAACTGGTGTTTCGTTCTTTGGTTCAGAGGATCTCATCGAGTTCATCGGCGATTTTGTAATTGAAGAAGGCGAGATTTTTTATGTTGTTCCTATGTGTGAACGATTTTTTTTACTGTTGCTTTTATTTTATAAATTGAAATTCATCTTTAATTGCATTCCGTACTAATTACATGAAGTTTTTTTGTAATTGGATTCAGATGTGCGAACGATTGTTCTGTGTTGATTATGCGGAGGCTTTATAGTCGATGTATGCATTTATGTTTATACAGTCGATTTCTATGTTGGTAAATAATTTAATTTTTATGTTTAATATGTCTTGTTAGGTATTTGAATATACTTTAATTTGAAGATGTCCGAAAGCTTGTTGTAGAGCTCTATGGGAGAATGCACCAGAGGAGATTTTCATATTTTTCTACTGGCTCCATAATATTTGTAGTTGTTTTGGGAAGATTGTCATTATTTTGTTACTTTTGTATTTGTTTATGTCACTTTTGTAATTGATTTTGACTTTCATAATTTTCTTTTTGTAGTATTAGAGCACTGGAGGCTAGGGCTTCTTGAGGCCAACATTGTTGGGAGTTGTGAGATGGCATTGGCCTCTCTCTATGCTATGACAAAGAATAGAAATAATGAATTTATAGTAGTTTTCGTTGGAAATTTGGGTGTTTTTTTTTTTTTTTTGTTGTTTTCGACAATTTGTAGTTGTTTTTGTTATGTAATCATGTCATTATAATTTTGTTAGTATACATAGTTTATGTTGATTTGATTTTTAGAGGTGCAGATATTTTGAAACATAGCCGTTTACTAGTTATTTTTCCAGAATAGTCTTTTGATAACAATTAATTTGGATATAGTTGGATTCATACTCGTTTTGCTAAAATTGTGGAAATAATCTTTTTGATAATATCAACAAACAAATTTTATCCAAATGCAAGTTCTTGCAAACCGACTATTATCATAAAAAACAACTATTAACCGAAAACAGGTATTACCCAAAACCTGCTATCATCAGAACAGATATTCATATTGTCGAGCAAAAAAGTTGTTAGAAAAAAGAATGTATCGTTGTGCAAAAGGTCTAATTCCAAAATCATCTTCATGAAAAACAACTCAATCAAAAAATACTCCATATGTCAACATAGAAACATCAAAACAAAACAAATGCTAAGCAATTTTTTAACAACACAAAACCAAAACAATCAAGCGGCGTTATCGTTCGAACTAATCTTCTTGATGTGCTTATGATTTCCCCAACATAAGAAAATCTTCACAATTTATGTCCGCAACTTGGAAAAATAACAAAACGGGTACTTGTATCGTTGCCCGTCAGTGTCGGCTTCTTCTTTTGCCCTCTGAAAAAAACTATCCTATTTAATGACGTCGTCTTCTTCTTTTGACCTCTGAAAACAACTATCCCGTTTATTGGTGTCGGCTTCTTCTTTTGCCCTAGGAATCGTTGCCCAAACAGTCGCTGCCCATTCTCATGTCTGATTATATTTGTCCCAAAAAATCTAGTCAGAATAGTATATTTACAAAATAGTTAATTTACAGAATAGTCTATGTACATACTAATGAACTATTTGCAGGCAGAATAGTCTATTTACAGTTCAAGAATAATTCCACATCACTCAAGACACCCAAGCAAATAGACTATTTGGCATCACAATGGCATGGAGATTGGCTTATTTTCAAAAAAAAAAGTATATTCACAAAATAGTCAATCTATATCTAGGCAGAATAGTCTATTTACAGTTCAATAATAATTACACATCCTTCAAGATAGCCAAGCAAATAGACTATTTGGAATCACAATGGGATGGAGATTGGCTTATTTTCAAAAAAAAAAGTATATTCACAAAATAGTCAATTTATATCTAGGCAGAATAGTCTATATATAGTTCAATAATAATTACACAACATTCAAGACACCCAAGCAAATAGACTATTCTGCCTCACAATGGCATGGAGATTGGCTTATTTTAAAAAATATAGTTAATATACAAAATAGTCGATTTATATCTACGCAGAATAGTCTAATTACAGATTGTCATGTAAAACTACTTCATTATTACCTAAATAGTCTGTTAAAAGTTACCAAAAACAGTTCACTAATAAATCCCACAAATTATAGCAGGGATTCAAGTCATACAAACAAATCGCACAAATTATAGCAGGAATTCAAAATAATTACCTGCGTCGGTTAGCCGAATGTCGTTCAATGCTTTCGTCCTGCGTTCTCCTGTTCACAAAAACAAAATGTAAAAAAAACACATTTGAAGGCTGTGTTTTTTGATATAATCGAAAAGAGGATATGAGTAAACAAGACTATTTCAGGGGGATACTTACTGCTCCCAGGTGTTGCTTTATTTCTCGACTGCGATGTGTTCATAGCTTCAAGAATTTCACTTTTTTGGGAGTTTATTCGCTCTTTTTTTTTTTTTACCCAGGGAACGGAACAACGTGGTTGTATCGCAGATTATGGTGGGTGAGTGAGTTTAAGAATGTGGCAGCGATTCAATTTCTCTACCCATAGGTTTTGTCGCCGGCGTAGTTGTTTAGCAGAATTAGGGTTTTGCAGTGGGAGTTATGGAAAGATTAGGAAGAGCGAGATTTGGGGAGAAAATCTCACACGTTTCAGCAGTTTATTTTCCAGATTTTTAGTGATTTTTTATTAGACATAACGTGGCTCCAAAAAGGCTATTTTCGGGATTAATTAAAATAATGGGTTTCCTACCAATATTGAAAATATGGCTGGATCCCCCATTATTAAAAAAACACTAGAGGGGGTTATGACTAATAGTCCCAATAATATCTCCATTCTCGACAGTTGTCAACCTCAACCATAACATGCACGTGAGTCCACACGCTATCTCACGATAAAGTGTCCAAACACTAATCCAAGATCCCGTCTCTCCATACTTTTTCATAACCCAAGCATCAGTATCTCCGAAATTTTCTTTGTCATAACTAGTGAAACTAAGTAGCCTCCCAAACCACGCAACCGTGTTGCATGATGAGTACAAACCATAAAGTTTTGCGGGCGGCCCACAATTTCGTATTTCTCCTCAAATCAAGAGCAACGATATTTCATTTACCACTATTGTTGTATTTAATCAGCCAATGCAACTTTCCGTTGATAAACTTTTTGTTACCATTGAACATAAACCCCTTGTCGAAATTCTCGATTTTTTTCCAAGAACCGGTCCTCGAACTGTATATATCTGTGGTGGTCGGACGGTACTTCATGTATGAGAATAAAATGAAGACAATTTTATATTCATCGATAGATTCATCATACTCTAACCCATACAAGAAAGATCTGTGACGAGTGTTCATCATACTCTAACCCATATAAGAAAGATCTGTGACGAGATGATTTGACCGTTGGTCATCATGATTGTTGATTAGTAACTGTCAAATCATAAAAAATGATATATAGATAATCACTGGGACTCACACTTCGAGTTCAAAATCAATGCTCCAAGTGATTTAGTTATTGATGATCGATGACTCTCGTAGCTTAGCCGTTCGTCAATGATGATCTAACCTGTTAATCCAGTTCTTTTTTTTTGTGTGCGTATTTTAACACCGATATCCCATTCATTTTTTTTTCAACACGCTACATCTATGTTAGTGACTATCTCTCAATCTTAATTTGGAAAAATGGGGAAACCCCCTTACTATATTAATTAATCGTAATTCATATTTGCCCCTTTACGAAGAAACTAAAAATTTCTAATTATGAGTGAGGCAACCCCGATATTTTTTTTATCCCTATTATATACTTGATTGCCATAACAACCCATATTTAATGTCAATTAAGATAACGTATTAATTTTAATCACAACCCTGTATATTTTCTCATCATTTAACTGTCTTCCTTTATTGTCTTCTCCTTTCTCACAAATGACTTGCAGAAGATCTGGGAAGTCGTTACATCTTAAAAACGAAGGAGTATCTCCTTTGAACGGTTGCCAAAAATTATAGTCCCGTGTTTGAGGCTTTTATTGTTGCTCCTTCAAGATTTTTTTTTTTTTTTTTTTTGAACACATAAAACCGAACTACATTACATATTTAACAAAAGATGCAGTTACAAACACGGGTAGTACATCTATTAAAGTTTGATGTTTTATCTGCATATATATAACTAGTAAGAAACGGGGGACATTCATCATAGAATAAAACTTCATCGAGATTTAGCTCCGCTCCTCGTTTTGCTAATACGTCCGCTACGCTGTTTATTTCCCTATAGCCGAAGTTGATGACGACATCCTGAAATTCAGTCAGTAGTGCCTGTAGATCCCTGAGAAGTGTTTGGTGGCTGGTATGAGGTGCTTCCTTCCTGTTGATGCATGATAACAAGAAAGTTGAATCTGTTTCTATTACAAGTTGTTTAATATCAAGATTTCTTGCCTGTTGGAGACCAAATAAACAAGCCCAAATTTCTGCTTTATTATTTGTGGTACATCCAATATTTTTTGAGAAAGCAGATACAAAATTTCCCACATCATCACGGATAATGCCACCGATACCTGCTATTCCCATGTTTTTGTTTGACGAGCCATCTGAATTAAGTTTGAACCAGTTTGTTGGTGGGGGTTTCCATTTAAGAGTTAGGGTACTTTGTGGATGGTTAGGTTGAGTATTTCGGCGAGAGTAGTGTGATGACATATTCCAGATTAGATGGTTATTTATAGGTTTACTCTGGAATATGTATTCATTTCTAGCTTTAATTTCCATATTAACCAAAATGCAATTGCAGTCTGATTATAAGAAATGTGGGATCTTGCAAGTCTAAAAAGGTGGGAGCATATGTTAAAGTTTGTAGTATTATTTGTCCACGGGATTTTTATTCTAGTGAGGTTAAACAAAGTGCATGAGAGGAAAATGTGGGATATGATTTTCGGTTCTGTTTTACATAAAGGGCAGAGATTTGTTGGTAACATTTTTCTTTTGAAAAGAAATTCAGCTGTTGGTATGGCTTGGTGGGCTGATTGCCAAATGAAAATTTTTATTCTTGGGTGAACTTGAAGTTTCCATATAGAATTCCATGGGAGGGTGGGATTTTGAGTAGGGTTTGAGCTATCACGTAGCCATGAGTAGGCGCTTTTAAGTGTAAATGTACCAGTTTTGGAAAATGCCCAGACAAATTTATCTTGTATAGGATTAGCGGGAATATGTACAACAGTTATGCGTTTTATAATAAAATCTGGCACATGGTTGATAATATGAGATAAATTCCAAGATCTAGTCTGAGGATTTATGAGAGCTGAGACTTTAAGATTGATGAGTTCGTGGGAGATGCTATGGGTGTATTCTGCAATAGTAAAATTTCCAATCCATTTATCAAACCAAAAATTGATTTTATTACCTTTTCCAAGGATCCAAAATTTACATTTTTTGATAAGGTCGATAGTTTTATGTATATTTTTCCATATGCCACTATTATAATCTTTAGGTTTGGGAGCATTCAGGAAGTTGGTTTGGGGGAAATATTTGCTTTTCATAAATTGGGCCCAAATGGATGTTTTATCTATAAGGAGTCTCCATCCCAGTTTTAAAAGGAAAGCTTTATTTAGGATTTTAAGATTTTTAATTCCAAGACCTCCATAAATTTTTGGTTGGCAAATAATATTCCATGGGATGGGGCTCTTTCTATTAGAGTTAGGAGAAGAATTCCATAAAAAGAATTTATTTATAGAGTTCAATTTATTAATGGTGACGTCCGGAATTTTGAAAGAATTCATGGTATAGTTTGGTAGGGTATTAATAACGTGATTAATCAGAGTATATCGACCAGCATGGGATAGGAATTTGTTATACCATGTCGAGATTTTTGCTTGGGTTTTAGAAATAATATCAAAAAACGTTTCTTTAGACACACGGTTAATGATAATGGGCAGACCCAGATATTTATCCCCGACGTTGCCTTTTTTTATTTGTAGCTTTAGGCATATTTCCCGTTTCCTGTTTTGGGTGATGTTTTTGGAGAAGAAGATTTTGGATTTTGTCCAGCAAATACTAAGCCCTGATTCAAGAGCAAAATTTTAAGGGTATCTTGAATAAAATTTAATGATTTATCACTGGTTTTTGAAAAAATGATACAGTCGTCAGCAAAACATAAAATTGGAATAGGCGGACACTGTTTGTTTACTTGCAAAGCATCAAAACATGAGTGTTTCTGTCCTTCCAGAAATTTTAAAATAAGAAAATTTAGGCAAAGAATAAAAATATACGGAGATAATGGATCTCCTTGTCGGAGACCTCTTTCAGGTTTCCATGTTTCAGAAGTATGTCCGTTTACGGATAGAGAAAAAGATACCGATGTGATGCAAGCTATAATCCATTTTATTAACACATTCGGGAAATTTAATTTATGAAGAACCATGTTAATGAAGTTCCATTCTAGTTTATCATATGCTTTTTCTATATCTATTTTTACCGCCATAAAAGATGATTTTGTTTTTTTTGATTTCATTGTGTGAAAAAGTTCATGAGCCATGATAATATTATCTCCAATTTGCCTTTTGGGGACAAAAGCATTTTGAAGTGGCGTAATCAATTTGCTAAGGTATGGTCTAATTCGATTGACCAAAATATTTGAAATGATTTTATACGGAACATTACACAAACTTATTGGGCGAAAATGATTGATATTATAGGGGTTATTATTTTTCGGAATAAGAATGATTTTGGTTTCGTTTAAAAAAGGGGGAAGTTCCGATGATTCAAAAAATCTAAAAATTGTTCGATTGATGGATGGTCCCACAATGTCCCAGTATGTTTGGAAAAAATGCCCATTAAGACCATCCGGTCCGGGAGCCTTGTCTGGGCCAATGCGGAAAAGAGCTTGTTTTATTTCATTATTTGAAATATCTTTGATAAGGGGAATATGCTCTTCCAAACCTAGTTGAGGGCAGCAAATGTTTTGAAAAATGTTTGGATTATGTTTCGAGGAGGTGGAGATAGTTTTGAAATGTTCCAAAAAAGAATTTTGAATATCTTCCACGTTGTAAATCCATTGGTTATTGATTTTTAAGCCGTGTATAGTATTAGTACGTTTTCTATTTGTGGCATATGCATGAAAGAATTTTGTGTTATTATCTCCTTCCTTAAGCCAAAGGACTCTAGACCTTTGTTTCCAAAAGATTTCCTTTTCTTTAAGGAGGTTTTGATGTTTATTTCTGAGTCTGTTTAGTTCCTCATGAATTTGGATCGAATAATGGTTATCAAGTTCATAAGTGCATTTTTCAATCCTATTCATAATATATTCAATATTTTTATCCAAATTTCCATAAACATTTCTTTTCCACCAACTGGCTCTAGATCGGAAAATCCAGCAAAATTTTTGAAATTCATTATTAGAATTAGGGTTAATTTTGCTAGCCCACGATTCAGCCACAACATTAGCAAAAGATTCATGGTTAGACCAAGCTTTTTCATATCGAAATTGTTTCCTTCTAGGGGGAGACGAGTGATGTGTGTCTAAAAGAATAGGGCTATGATCAGATGTACTAGAAGCTAAGTGATAGATTTTAGTATTTGGAAAACAATTATACCATGACATATTAGCAAGTGCACGATCAAGTCTTTCACAGATAAAAGATCTACCATATTGACGGTTATTCCATGTAAAAGGATGGCCACTAAAACCTAAATCCATTAATTCACAATTAGCTAAGCAGTCTCGAAATTGTTGCATTCTATTCAAGGAAGGTCGACGTCCACCTTTTTTTTCGTTTTCATTTAAGATATTATTAAAATCACCCATAATTAACCAGTTCATAGAATTGGTAGTAGCAATATGCATTAGTTGATTCCATACCTGCATTTGCAAGTGAGGTTGTGGATAGTTGTAGACTGCGGAGAAGAGGAACGGTGGGTCTCCATTGTTGATTGTGGCGATTGCATTCACCATTCGGTTAGTAGTCTGCACCTGTGATAGCATGACTTGTCCTGAGTTCCACAAGATCCATATCCCCCCTGCATTGCCATCTGCCGGAATCAAAATAGATTCATCAAATAGGAGGCTCCTGCATGAGACGCACGGTCAGTATTCATTTTAGTATCTAGAACCACAAATATCGAAGGGTGGTTTCGTGCAACTAGATCTCTAGCTGCACTTTGGAAATCAGGCCTATTGGCCCCCCGACAATTCCATACTAGGATCTTCATTGGTGGTTGTTGTGTTGGTGGTGGTTGAGCTATGTTGGTACTTGTTTCTATTGTATCTGGAGTTACATCTCCGTTTTGGGTGGGCGGGGAGTTCTGTGGAGGAGAAGGTTCGTTTGGTTGGCTGAGTGGGTTCATGATCAGCCTGTATTGAAACTCTCTGTCTCTGTGCATCACCTCTCGTTCTTGGCCGATTTCTATCTGATAGCTGTGGGTTAAAGGGTGACTGAGGAAAAGATGTGGCGTAGTGTGAAAAGTTTGGATGATGTACTCGCTGGGAGAAATGCGTATCATTCTGCTTCGGAGTCTTGCTGCCAAAGGTGTTGGGCTCGTGGGAAAGTCGCTTGGGCGAGCCATCGGCCCTCGTGGTGTTCTCGCGGTTGGCACAGAATTCAAAAGCTGGTTCGAACCCTGGTGGGAATGTAGGTTCATTTGAGCATTCGGTCTGGTGGGCTGATTGGGTGGGGTCAGATGATCGTTCGAGTACGGCCGATTCCAGTGCCAGTTCTGGGGTGGGTTGGGGGTTCGGGGATGGAACACACCATTCGTGTGTGGAGGTCTTAGTGACAGGGTGGGGTTCCCATTGGATAGCGGTCGGACCCATCTCCGGTACTGAGAAATCGGACGAGAGTAGGAGTAGTGGTGTCCGTTTGGTCTTTGCAGGGTTGGGCTCTGGATCAGGGATGGGTTCACTGGTTCGGTGGGTAAGAGTTGAAGCGTTGTTGGTGTTTCCGGTTGAGGGGTTGACAAGGTCTGGGAGGGGTTGTTTTGCTGACGAGAAGCCATTGAGATTAGGGTTTTCCGGAGTTGGTTGTGACGTTTCGGGTTTTTTGTAGGGAAGGGTTTGTAAGGGAGGTATTACGAGTGGAGTGTTTTGCGTATGCATGGTGTTTAAAAAGGGGTTTTTAGCCCTAGTGGAGGCTACTGTTTGCTCATCATTGATGTCGTCAGGTGTCCTCGGAAACTCAAAAGACGGAAGTTTATTAGGGCACGCAATAAATTCTCCTCGGATATCTCCTTTTGTTTTTTCGGCTTCCATCTTTTTCCCTTTTTTGTTTTTTTTCGTTTATATTTTCTTTATTCTTTATTTGTTTATTATCTTTTTTCTTTTCTGGTTTATTTTCTTTTTTTCCCGATGTTTCATGTCAGACAGATTCTTGCTCCTTCGTACACGTGGCTCGGTGCTCCTCGGGAATAGTTGTTTGGGTGTATGCATGTTCCGTAGTCATGTTTGCTTTGGTTTCTTCTCCGTCAACTTCTCCGGTGGTGTAATTCCGGTGATCTGTCCCTGTTTCTTCTTCCGACGCTATTACATGAAATTTGTTTTGAGTAAACTCACTTTTTTTTCCGTGTTCTCCTCTGCCAGCCATTTTTTCCGTATTTTGGTTTTGCTTGGCCCGCCAGACGTAGCTTTGCTTATGTCCCTGTGTATTCAATGTAATTGATTCTCCGGCGATTTCAGGTATATTAATATTTTGTTGAGTTCGCATATCTCTACTGCCCCGTCCATATGTTTCTATCAGATTTGTTTTCTTTTTTCCCCTATCTTTCCTATTAATGATGCTCCATTCTGATCGGGTAGATCTATTTTCCTCTGTCATAGTTTCCTCCGCAGCTTTTGAATTGGTGCTTTGAACACAGTGGTCCTGTATATGTCCGATTTTACCGCATACCATACAAAACTGTGAGTTGATTTCATAGGCAATAGGCTGTCGAAAATTATTGATATGTATGTGCGAAGGTAACGATTTTTGGGTTTCCACTTCAATACAGACTCTGGCATATCTTCCTCTGGTTAGGTCGTTTGTATGCCAATCCATCTTGATGGGTCTTCCAACAGCTTTGGCTAATTTAAAAAGAGCATTTGTATAGAAATATTCTATGGGTAAGTCTGTAAATTGTGCCCATATAAACATTTTCCCCTTTTTTTTCTTTTCCTTGTTAAAATTTGGTAGCCATTGATTTATGTCCAGGTAATATTGGAACATATACCATGGGCCTCCAGCCAAAGCAAGGAAATATTCCTCCGGGTTCTTGAATTTCGCGATGTAGTATCCTTGGCCAAGTTCTGTAATTTCTAGGATTTCTTGTGTCTTCAGATACGTTGTAATCTATGTCCAATATCCGGGATCGATTTTTTGTATTCTATTGTTTGTAAAATTAAACTTTTTTTCCATGGTTTTCTGATCTCTTAAAGTTCTAGATCTGTGAATATAACTCTTGGGGCTTTGTCATCCTGTGGTGCGGGGTATTCTGCGTCATCCGTTTGTTGATTTTCTTCAATATATTCAAACCATGTGTCAAAGTACACATGCTTTGATTCTTTAATAAACTTATGTTTATATGATTGGTTCTCCGTACTGCCGTAGTCTCCATTTGTGTTAGAAATTCCTTCTTTCACGCCATGAACACTGTTGATTTGCTGGTTGTTATATTGTCGGTTGTCTTTGTTTGTCATGCAGTTTACTGTTGTATGTGGATTTATGTTTTGATTTATGGTTTCCGTTTGTTGGGTGCTGTAGTAGGTTGGTTTTTGGCTACTGGTTGTGGCTTCTTCCATGATGAGTTCCGGTGTCTCTAACGGCGACGGGGGTGGGTCCGGTGGGTTTTGTCGTTCAGGGTAAAGTTCAGAGAGAGAGAGTTCTTCCATTGGAATTATTAAGATTTCTTTTTCATTATGCTAGTTTAAGACATTTGTAGTCCACAACAATATTGTCGATCGCATGTAGTCATCTAATAAAATGATATTTCACAATTTTCTATTGAAGTTTACATAGATGGTTGATGTTGTTGTTGTATATATTTTCGTTTTTTCTTGTGATTGAAGAATCAAAGAAGGGAAATGATAAATTGATTAGCCAAGTGGATAATAATATAGTTAACTGATTCAAAAATTACAGTAGACTACAAATTTTCCACAGTTAACACTAAAAAATTGTAGTAGAATGCTAGATAATTAATGAAAGAAATTAAAGTTGACTACATAACTGATGAAGAAATACAGTCGACTGTAGAATTAATGAGGAAATTGTAAAAAAAGTAAAATATTCTGATTCATTTTAGAAAAAAAGTTTAATTTGTTGTAAAAAAAAAAAACAAACACATAATATTATCTTGTTGTAATGAAAAAAAAATCCTCCAAATTGTAAACAAAACCTAAAATAGTCAATTTTTTTCTTCATCTTTAGTCTTCACTCTTCACTCTTCACCAATCACCCCAAATTCGCTCGAAATCTCAAATCCCAAACCCACAAGCAGAAAAGTAAAAAAGAAAATAATAAATATTAAGTGAAAACCCAGTAATACCCTCCAAATAATAGAGCTATGCAGAATGCATAGTTAAGTTTCTCTCTCCATTCTACGCTTTCCCGCACTCTATTTCCCCCTTTTCCGATAAAATTACGTCCCCAATTTCACCGACGCTGAATTAGGGTTCGGCCATTCCTGCAAAAAAATTGCCCAATTCATGGCCGATCGTCCCGTTAATACGGCCACCAGCAGCAATCTGGCGGTTGCGCCGGCACCCAAGCCGATATGGATGAAGCAAGCCGAGGAAGCCAAGCTGAAGAGCGAAGCCGAGAAGGCCGCCGCAGCTAAAGCCGCATTCGAAGCCACCTTCAATGCCCAACCCCAGCAGCTCGCTCTACCTTCCATCGCGGAGTCATCTTCCTCCGACTCCGACTCCGACGACGAGAGATCGTCCGAGAGGGAACGCTCGGTGGGCCCGGTGGACCCCTCGAAGTGCACGGCGCAGGGCGCCGGGATTGCCGGCGGGACCGCCTGCGCGGGGGCCACTTTTATGGTGGTGACGAAGGACGCCGATGGGGGCAAGGTGGTCCGAGGTGGGGCCCAGGTGAGGGTTCGTGTGTCGCCCGGTGTGGGTGTTGGTGGAACTGAGCAGGAAGGTGTTGTGAAGGATATGGGAGATGGAAGCTACAGTGTGACTTACGTTGTGCCCAAGAGAGGGAATTATATGGTGAATGTTGAGTGCAATGGGAAGCCTATTATGGGAAGTCCGTTTCCTGTTTTCTTTAGTGCAGGTCAGATTCTTATTTTTTTTTTCTTTTTTTAAATTTGTGTGTGTGTGTGTGTGTGTGTGTGTGTGTGTGTGTGTGTGTGATATGTTTGTTTGTTTGATAATCAACAGATAGTGCATGTATTGATGTATAAACATTTAGCTAAATGAATATTATTGATCGTTGATGAAATTATCCGATGAACTTGTGTTGAGTAATGCGTAGCTTTGGTAATCAATATGAAATAGAGTATTATATAATTTTATGTCAGGAGAAGCGGATAACTGAAAATTGATGTGATGATTTATAGTTTGTGATCTACTTTGCATTTCTCTACTAGAAGTACCTTCTCTTGGAGCGCCTGAAGTAAATTTTGAGCAGGATTGCATGAAATGTATGGGCATATGTATCGGTGCCAATGCGTGTATTCATATGTTGACGTTGGTGCTATACTCTGATTAATTAGCATAGATAACTATATGTTGAAACTGGAAAGGCGCACATTGGTTTTGCGTTTGTTTGGTGATTGTTTGTTCACTGGTCTCATGGAAACTGTTCAGAAGGATGTCTAGGAAATTTTAGGATACATGCACATATGCTACGAGTGGATCAGTTCTTGATGCATTGATGATATATTAGATGTGAATGTCTCGGTTTGTTTAGTAACATTGAAGTGTTCGCTTGTTCAATGATAGTACGGCATAGTCAACTGCTTTGAAGTTTGTCAGTGGCGTATGATGTGGGTGGGGGGTGTGATTTCACTCACGGTGCATTGATGTATGTTGGATAAAAACATAGCTGATACCAGAAGATATTGTTGTGTGGCTTTGTTTGTTCGTGTCTGGTTTTGGTAGTTTATAGAAATTGGTGAATCAACATTGATTTTGTGGTCTAACTATACACTTCAGACTGACCTAAAACTAATTTATATTCAGAAATAATACTTGATCGAGTAAGTTCTATTGAAAAGAAACTGGGTGTACATTTTTTCCCCCGTGCGAATTTATTGGTTTTGGGTAGTGGTTGGTAGATCTGCAGGATGTAGGATAATTTTCTTATATATACTGAAAGATGTAGGTGCTTATGCTCCTAGAATGTCATTGTTGTGTCAATTGGCTGCGGTGATGTCAAAGCCTGCTTTACTGGATAATTGGGTTTACGATGGCACATATACGCCGTGAAATAGATCCTTCTTTTTTCATCATATCATGTAGATCAATTTATTAAAAAATGTGAAATAATTTTGTATGAGGCCCTCATCCGATTTTGGATTTGCCAAGCATGTATGGCAAGTAGGTTCTTCATTCTGTGTTATAAGGTATGCCTTTGTGGTCAATATATTGTATGGTTGCCCCCTGTTATGTTGCACCAAATACCCAGTACTTTGTACTGGTTCATGGCTAAGAAGATTTAACACAACTATCTGAGTCTGATTTTCTCTCAATTTGGTTTATCTTCACAATTGATTGTTTTTGTGTGCGTCATATTTTTTTGTTTCTTGCTCTGTCTTTTGTCGGCTATAGCTATCGTCTATTGAGTATTTAACAAAGTATCATATGTATCAATATTATGCTTTAATACTCTCGACACATATTTTTTATATATACTATTTTCTGGACACTTCTAATGCATTATTTTGATTATGTCTAGTTCTTCGGTGATTTAAATATTTGTATCAGATGTTGAGGTTCTTTATGAAACATAGATAGAATTTCCGACCTAATGTGAATAGTTTCTACACCGATAATACATCAGAAGTACCTATTAGTTTTCCTCAGTATTTGAACAGTATCATTTCATTTTACTTAAGAAATAACTTTTATTGAGCAATCACTTTGGTTTCAAGAGTTTTAAACGTTGCGTTTCTGTTGTTCAGGGACTCCCACTGGTGGGCTTCTTGGCATAGCTCCACCAGCTTCATATCCTAATTTAATTAACCAGACCATGCCCAATATGCCAAATTATTCGGGTTCTGTGTCTGGTGCTTTCCCAGGGTTGCTTGGAATGATTCCAGGTGTTGTTAATGGAGCATCAGGTGGAGTGGTTTTACCTGGAATGGGGTCATCTTTAGGAGAAATGTGTCGAGAATACCTTAATGGGCGGTGTGCAAGTACTGATTGCAAGTTTAATCACCCCCCTCATAATCTGCTGATGACTGCAATAGCTGCCACCACTACAATGGGAACTCTCAGTCAAGTGCCAATGGCACCTTCTGCTGCTGCCATGGCAGCTGCCCAGGCAATTGTTGCTGCTCAAGCCCTTCAAGCGCATGCTCAAGCTCAGTCAAATAAAGACTCATACGGTAAGACTAAATTATAAACTTTTTGTCGCATTTCATCTTTGATAGCAAATAACATGACTTGGTTCAGTTTTATTTTCGAGCCTTTCTACTAGAACATCAATGTCAATGTGGAATAATAGTCAAATTGCATGCGTTTTTGAATTTTGGACTCATATGTTGTGTTTCACTGGTTCCTCAACAACTTTGAACAGTTTTAATTAGTTGTGCTTGCTATCTCCCAGGTTTAGGTAATAGTGAGAGGAATGCAGATTCACTTAAAAAAATGGTACAAGTTAGTAATCTCAGCCCACTGCTTACAGTGGATCAGTTGAAACAGCTCTTTGGCTTTTGTGGCACTGTTGTGGAATGCATCATTACCGATTCTAAACATTTTGCTTATATCGAATACTTGAAAGCGGAAGAAGCCACTTCTGCTTTGGCACTGAACAACATGGATGTTGGCGGTCGTCCATTGAACGTCGAAATGGCTAAGTCACTTCCGCCAAGACCCATTTTGAATTCTCCATTAGGTTCGTCGTCTTTGCCAATGGTGATGCAGCAAGCTGTTGCTATGCAGCAAATGCAATTCCAGCAGGCTCTCCTGATGCAGCAAACATTGACAGCACAACAGGCAGCTAATAGAGCTGCGACAATGAAGTCTGCAACAGATTTAGCTGCAGCCAGAGCTGCTGAAATAAGTAAGAAGTTGCAAGCTGATGGCCTGGTTATTGAAGTAAAGGACTCTGATAGAATATCAAGGTTCGTTGTGATTTTTTTGTTGCATTCTTGAATAATACTGTTTAAGGAAATATTTATTAGTGCCATTGATGTGAATTTGCCTGATTTCTTAAGATACATAAACTAGTTATATTATTTAGCATTTAGTTTGAAATGGAAACAAATGCTGCTATCCAAAATCATAAACTATGTGTATATTTTTGTTCAGCTTGCCTTTTTCTGTCAGACCTTCAGCTGTGGTGTTTCCGTCCATCTTGTCATGTTGGGATAGTTTGTTTGACTTTTCTTTGGTGTATAAATGAGTTCCATTTCAAGATTGGTAAATATATGTTGGATGAGGATAAATATAGCATTGTACATGCTCAATATTTCATTTACAGTTTGTTATTCAGCGCAATAGACATGTTTTTTTTTTTTTTTTTTTCCCATAATTTGTTCTGCCCTTGCATCACCCTGACCAACAAAAAGATAACTACAATCCGCTGGTTTTTAAATCGAAATGTTAAAGATTCTTCTTTTTGTGCATTTCTGCCGGCATTTTGTATTTTAACTAAGAAGTAAACGCTATGCTACTATACATCAAAACTTGAACCGGAAGTATTTACCCCGTTCTTATCTGCCTGGGTCCATTTTTTTTCCGCGGTCACTTTTCTTTGAGTTGTGAAGTCTGAGCAGGAAACTTTTTGGTCCCAGAATTATGCTTTATTTAGCTAGTTTTTCCAAGTCATCTTTAAATTAACAAGCAATGATGTTTCAGGTCACCATCTCCAACTCGTGCCAAGTCAAAATCCAGGTCAAGGTCCAAATCAGTGTCTCCCATCAAGTACCGTCCTAGACGGAGGTCTCGCTCATACTCGCCTCCTCGTCGAAACCGAGACTATAGATCAAGATCGCCTGTGAGATCTCGGTATCACTCAAGTTATGAGAAAGAAAGAAGATACTACAGGGAAAGTAGGGATGTCATTGACAGAAATAGGAGGCGAGACATCGGTAGATCACATGATAATGTTTCACCTGTTTCCAGGAGAAAGAGGAGCAGGAGTTTGAGCCCTCGAACCAAGAGGTCACGTAAAGATGATTCAGGCACATCAAGACGTCGTCGGGAAAGTCCAATCGAGAAAACAAGGAAATCATCTCGCCCTGATTCAAGATCTCCTCAACGTCATAGGAGGAGATCTTCATCTTCAGGAGATGAGGCAGATAGATCAAAGCAGCATAGAAACCACTCTTTGTCAAGGTCTGATGAAGTTAAACATCATTCTAGTGATAAGAAAGACAGCATGAAGGAAGAAAAGTCCAAGAGTCGAAATAGGAGACGCTCTAGATCCAATTCGGTGGAGGATCGAAATGGAAGAAGATCTCCTCCCCCAAGAGTTGTGGAGGAAAGCAAATCTAGACACAAAAGACGCTCCAGATCCAGATCTCCGGTAGATAAGCATCAGTCAAGTGAGAAATATGAAAGGAGCAGAGAGGATAAATCAAGAAATCGCGATAAAAGGCGCTCAAGGTCTAGGTCAACTGATGGGAAACATCGGAGAGGCAGTAAGGCATCTCGGCGGCGTTCAGATGAACACAAGTCAAAACATAGGAAGCGCTCTCGGTCAAAGTCTACAGAAAATGATAATAATTTGAATGATATTGTACCTGTTGAAAGCAAAGATGAAGCATCTCTGGAGCGTCCAGATGAACACAAGTCAAAAGATGGGAAGCGCTCTCCTTCAAACTCTGCAGAAAATGATAATGATTTAAATGATTTTATACCTGTTGAAAGCAAAGATAAAGCATTAGAGACTGAAAATGACAGATCTGTCACATCTGATGATGTCTATGTGGACAGGTTGAACGAGTCGATGCATGTGAGGGATAACGAGGTTGGAAGTGATAGTGATTCAAAGTAATGCCATAGTCAGTGGAATGATATTAAGGGGTTTATTGTGTCGATGTTTGACTAGAGATCAGTTGAAAGGCGACCCTTAAGAATCGGGACTTCTGTTTTCATGGTCAAGATGATTAGGTGGTCCATCACTCTTCGAATGATAAAAGTACTCTGTTTGTTTCTTTTGCAGGTTTGACGCTGAATAGATTACATTGGGGTGTGGAGCTGTGCTTATTTTGGTTAGAGCAATTCAAGAAGTGTTTCTGCCAATCTCAGATCCAACCATGGAATGTTTTTTTCCTGAACTGTTTAATTCATGTATACTGGATTATAACCTCTCTGTCAGTAATTAGTTGAATTCTTGTTTGTCATGTCATTTTGTCTGCTAATTGTTGTCAATTTATATTTGGTAATTGTGTTATTTCTGTATCTTTCCCTAAGATGCAACCTTTTCCTTTATGTCAATTTTTTTTATGAATTGTCTCATCATTCTGTTGAGTTTCGGTTGTTTGAATACCTGCGCTAAAGATGCCACCCCCGCCCTTAATGTCGAATGTCATTTTGTTTTGATGAATTTTATGTTTGTTTAAGTAAATAAATGCATTCACTTAGGAATAAGATGAAGACAGCATATCTAGAGTTTAATGTGCTTGAATGAGCTCATGGGGAGTCATCGTCAGGATTTGATAGTTTTGTCTGATATGGTTAATAATAAGTTGCATTCAGTTTGAATTTATTGGTTTTGGGAGCCTGTTACATTCCATAAAGCTGCAGGTTTATGGGATGCTTTTTTCTTGGTGCTCGTTCAGATAAATTTGGCATGATTGTCTACATCTGATTATGTATGAAAGGTATGCCACTGTAGATTTTGGTAATCTAACGGCAGTTTGACAGTTGAGCTGCAATATATTTGAATTGATAATGTTGGCTATAATTTGGAAAATTGCTTGATAGGATAAAATTTTAAGCTTCGATATAACTGCATTGCGTTTCATATGCTCTCCTCATCTTTGTATTTTTCTTTTTTTTCTTTTTCCTTCTTTTTTTTTTCTTCATTTTTTTTCGTTTTCTCCTACCCTTTTTTCTTTTCCTTTCCCTCTTCTTGAAAATTGTTTGGTTAGGCAAGGTTCTCTAAAAGATGATTCCAAGTCGGATGTTGGCGAGTTGGTTGATTAATTTCTTGGTTCTTTTCCTACAGGTAACATCTCTCTTGATTAATTATTAGATTTTGGTCAGATTTTTGAAATATACAAATGAGAGAACTGTCTATCGGTTGTCACTGCTGAAAATAGTGTAGCGATGATTTGTTCTCCTGTTTTTGGCTTTGCTTATTCACCACTTGCTTGAGAATGCGAACATAGATTTTGTGTTCCCTTTGTACTTGTTGTTCATGCTGTGATATATGTTCTCTATGTTGCATGTGAGCGATAGTGTAATAGGAAGTTTCTGTTTATTTGTCATCATTTGGGGCTCCAAATGTTGAATCTAGTGACCGGCAACCATCATGCGAATTTATTGACTTTAAGACTAGATTTTTTTTCTTTCTAAACTTCAAAGATAGATAGAGAGTGACGCTCGTTAACTCATTTATTAGTGATATCATCAAAATTATGTCAAAACATTCATTTGTTCATAAGAAATATATTACTTTTATCTTTTCTGTGTACTTAATTTATGAAGTTAAGTATAGTAGTGATAAAAGAAACAATCATATACCATTGAAGTGTTCATAAGAGCAAGACCAAATTAAAAGACTTTTGTACTCCTTCCCGCCATATGTTAGTAAATGCAACGTGTATCTGGAATATTGTCCTTGTAGAAATTGCACTGTTTATGTCTGCTACTGTGCTATACTGTTTCGTGTCTACGTTCTACAGAATAGTTTATGTATAAGCTTGTCGAATATTTGATGGTTGTGTGCATTAATTTAAAGTATTTTGTGAATTGATGGGCTTAAAAATTTACACAAAGAGTGCACATTACTAAAATATCTGCCTTAAAACAAAATTTTGTTTTCGAGAAAATCATATATGATTTCCATGTGATTTTTATTCTGTCAAGCAATACTAATGCCTAATGGCAGTAGTATGCCCACATTATTACATTTCCGACTCTTATAACAGAGACGATGTTGCTTCATTAGTGAGTTAACTGTTCTCCTGCACATTTTACGTGCTCTTTTTTCTTTTCATTGCACTTTTGTTTTCACTTTTTAATAGGCAATGCTGGATACTAGTGAATAGGCGATTCAATCCCGGTTTGGGATATTGTGCATAGATTAAGTTTAATATTTTTTAACCTCTCTTTAGTCCTTTCAAATCCCACCTTTTTTTTTTTAAATATTTTTTCCGCAAGGATGCATCACTGGAGAAGATCTTGGGCAACAACCAATGGGTGTTCTTAATGCTTTAATTGTTAGCTTCTCGAATCGAATAGTTTATTTTGATTCAATTTTCTGATATATGTGAGCTGTGCCATGTGTATTAGTCAATAAGTGACGAGGTAGAACAGAAGATTTCATGATCTATTGTTTATAGGTTTATTTTACAACACCAGATCTTACTCGTTGTGCCGTTTCAAGTAAGATCTTACTAAGCGAGGTCTGTAAATGACCACTTACACGGTGTTGTACATGTTTGATTTTTTCTTTTTCCAATATTCTTTTTATTAAGCTGTTTTCGAGTTATTTGTTCTAGGGTATTTTCTGAATTCTACATTCTCTAATACAATTGTAAATCTTTAATTCTATTCACTTTAGTTTCAAAATGTCGATGATAAATTTGAAAATTTATTTATAGGCAAGAACTGATGATACGTTGTTCGATCGTTCAATAAATATAGTATGAGGAATCCAGTTCTTTAGTGTTGCCTTTACAGTTTACACACATATATATACATGGACGAAAGTAGGCTTTTTGCCTAGGCGTTGGGGAATTTAAAGATAATAATGGTAAAATTAATTTTAGATTTTTTTTATGAGTATTAGGGCAAATTACGCCACGTCTGAGGTCAGTTCAAATTATGAAATTTTTTAATTACAATTACCCCTCAATTATGTATTGTTTTACGAAAAAATCCCTCATGTAGTGGGCAAATTTGATGCAATAAGAATAAATGTGTTAGACAATATATAGTTGAGGCGATAGGTTGTAATTATTCAAACATGAGAAATTTTTTCGTAGTTTGAGCTTACCATAATCTTATGGGTTACCGTGACTATCACTTAGTATAATTATGGTAGCCACTTGCGCCTTTGTGGTTCCATCCACACGTGCCAACAACACAAAGTTAGTGACCTTTCAAGAATTGAAGTCTTGATGATTGAAACACTGATTATATATACAATAATATATGTATTAACTAAGTTTTTAGATCAAATCAAATCCTTGTTTCATCCCTATTTAATCAACTTGTCCATTGTTTATGACTAATGCATCCACAATCTTGTTGTTAATCAATAGCTACAGCAAATGAAATCAATTTTCATCGAGCTTGTCACACATGGTTAGCCTAGTGTGGTTTACATCTCTCGTATGGTTTGCAAGCTATTATACGAGAGTGTAGGTTTACCCAGTGCACCTATATGGTTGGCTGCGGGTTCCTTCATTACCAAAAAAAAAAAAAAAATTTTCATTAAACTTTGTTTTTATTTTTAATGTGTTAATTATCTAGTCAATTTGTTTCAAATTAAAGGTGGCTAGATTTTATAATAAACAAACTATTAAACTCCCAATTGTGGGCCAAAAAGTATGATAATTAAATATGATATCGACAACAAATATTTAATAAATTGTTTTGTTGGCATAAAATAGCTGTAGGGTGTGACGTTCATACAAATCCAGTTAGGATCATATTAACTATTTTTTTATTAGGGACTTTGGCCTTCCATAATTTGGAGGGCAACGTAACATTCTATTCTAATTTCTAATGTCTCTGTATTTGAAAGGGAAACCTTAATTAATAATTATATTAACATATAATATATTCCAATTATAGGATCTACTTCTTTTCACGTTGGCGGCCTTTGATTTCAACCAATCACAAAGTTGCAATAAAAACACTGCGACAATTAATATACTTAGCCCTGGTTGGTTGGCAAGATAAAATTAGTCAATAAAAAATTAAATCATCTAATGAAACTCGGTTATATTATTGGACCTTCGACGATCCAATAAAAAAATATGCCTAGAAGTTAAGATAAGCCGTGATAACATAATATTTGCGGGCGACCCGGCAAATTATTGCGGATATCAAACATCAAACAATTCCTATTATTTAGTTAATCATGGCTAATCTCCCTAACCAACGATTCGTTCCATTGAATTAATTTTCCTGCATGTCTATTGTTAAGTGTATATTTATACACTTAATTGTACCTTTTAATTGGAGCTTTTGATGTGTTTTTACGATAATTGGTGCTTAATTTGGTTATTATTTGTATTTTAGGGACAAATTGAAGAATTGGAAAAGTATGGGGTCAAAACTGCAATTTTGGAGAAAATATGGGCCAAAAGTGAAAAAATCAAAATTCTGAAGATTTAAAGCTCGGACCCCCGTCCCAGTTTTAGTGCAAATCGTGGGACCCCCGTCCGAGACTCCGAAATTGCGCAGAAAAGGGATTTTAATTGCACAAGGAAACTGCCTTCTTCCCCAAGTTCTTCACCCTATATAAGACCAAGTCAGGCACACAATTAGGATTTTTTTTATCATCTATCTTTTATCTTTCTTCTTTCTACACGCAATCAAGGAGCATAAGAACGAAGACGAAGACTTGACGAATCTTCATCATAGTTCTCCTCTTTTATTGTTATTTATAGTTTTATGATTTTTCGTATTTTTATTATGTTTTTCGTAACGAACATGCGTAGCTATATAAGTTTTTAATCTAGGATTTTGTTGGAACCCTATGTAGGGATTGTGAACCCTTTTTCTTGAGATTATGCAATTATGATTTTATGATTATTTCTTCTACTTGATATGATTGTTAGTGCATGAACTTGATCAATTTATGTGCTTTATCTGTGATTATTGGGATTGACTCGACAGAGCTATTTTGATAATTAGACGGTGACTAGAAGAGCCTTCGAGTAGTTTTCATCGGATGAGTGTGTCAATTGCATGTGGTGTCGTAGACATACAGATATCACCTTAGGTAGCCATTTACGAGACTTGTTAGTTAATGCTTTATTCATAATTGGTTTGCATAGACATATAGTGAATCGTTTATGAATAATAGACTCATAATACACGCGACAGCGGGTTATGAGTAAATTAGTGTCTCGGGTTAATAATCATGAATCATATATTTCATAATTGAGGGGTTTTGGGTGAGCAATTCTTGCATAGGGGGAAGATAAAATCCTAGATCCGTTTCATATTGATATTTTCTCGTAATTAATTGTTTTCTTAATTAGTTTAATTTATTTAGTTAATTAATTTGACAACCTTGCGTAGGCTGGATAAAAATCGTAATTGTTACAATTTGGTACTTAGGATTAGGTAATTTGCGTATTCCCTGTGGGATCGACATCCGACTCTCACGAGTCCACTTTATTACTTGTTTGCGATACGTGCACTTGCGTGTTGGTATTTAGCACCCAACAAGTTTTTGGCGCCGTTGCCGGGGATTACGACTATATTATCTATTTATTCTAATATCAAATTTAAGCAATTTTTCTTACTTCAGCCGTTTTATTTATTTTATTTTATAATTTTATTTGCTTATTTTATTTTAATTATTTTTGTTTAGGTACTTTTTATGCGAATGGAAGAAGAGAATAATCGTAGGGGAGATGACCAAGGGCGCTTACCGAATGCGGCAGGAGAGATCGTCAACGAGCAAGAGCAACGTCAGCTAATTAATCCACCACCTCGTCAACGAGCATTGCATGAGTACACCGTTCCAACACTCAATGGGTTTCAATCAAGCATCCAGCAGCCCCCCATTGAAGCCAACAATTTCGAAATTCGAGCGGGACTACTTACTATGCTCCAAAATAATGGGTTATTCAGCGGATTAGCTCATGAAGATCCGCATCTCCACTTGGTCAACTTCCTCGAAACGTGTGATTCGCATAAGATGAACGGAGTGTCGCCGGAAGCACTGCAGCTCCGCCTCTTCAAGCAATCTCTCCAAGGAGCCGCAAGAGAATGGCTACAAACTCGTGCACCGCATTCCATCTCGTCTTGGCCCCAGCTAGCACAGCTCTTCATGAATACGTACAACTCCCCAACCAAAACGGAGAGAATCCGGAGAGAAATACAAAACTTCTTACAAGAAGCCGGTGAAGCGTTATTCGAGACGTGGGAGCGGTTCAAACAATTAATTCGGAGATGCCCCAATCATGGTCTTCAAGAGTGGCGGCAACTTCAAATATTTTATGACGGGTTGCAAGATAATTCGAGAACGGTGCTCGATTCAGCAGCTGGCGGTATGTACATGAGCTTGACATATGATGAAGCTTACGAACTTTTGGAGCGGATCGCAAGGAACAAATACATGCGGGCATCGGACCGGTCAAATAGCGGAGCAGTCAAGACGGGCGGAATTTTGGAGTTAGATGGAGTCACCACAATCACGGCCCAATTGGAGAAGCTATCGAAGCAAGTAGCGGCTTTGCAGGCTCAGCAAGTCCACGCAGTCCAAGTTCCCGACCAACGCATAGAAGAAACGGAGTCTCTGAATTATGTGCATGACACCAACCGACAACAGAGGAACCCGTACCCCAACACGTACAATCCCGGATGGAAGGATCACCCCAACTTTGGATGGGGAGGAAATCAGCAAGGACAAAGGCAAGCACCACCTCAAGCTCCACCCCAAGGAGTTGACCTCGCTGACATCTTAGCAAAATTCATGGCGGCGACTCAAGCATCCATTCGGAACCTTGAGACACAAATGGGGCAACTTGCAACCCAACTAAACGCGAGGCCGTCGGGAGCACTGCCGTCAAATACGGAAGATCCTCGAAAGAGCAACATCGAGCAGTGCAATGCTGTGAGTTTGCGAAATGGGAGGCAATTAGAAGAAGTTCCTAAAAAGTCCGTTGCACCACCGCCTATTGTAGAGGAGCCCAAGAAAAAAACCGAGGTCGGGCCAAGCAACACAAAGATCACAGTAAGTGAACCTACTCCCAAGGTACCTTTCCCTCAACGTTTTCAAAACTCTAAGCTTGATATGCAATTTCAGTCATTTTTGGATTATCTTAAAAAGTTGCATGTTAATATTCCTTTTGTTGAGGCACTTAAGCATATGCCTAATTGGGTTAAGTTTATAAAAGAACTTGTATCGAAGAAGATGAGGCTTCCGGAGTGTGCAGCAATAATAGACTTAAATGAGCAAAGTAGTGCTATCCTTTCAAATAAAATCCCACCGAAACTTAGAGATCCGGGGAGTTGTACCATTCCATGCACAATAGGTACTAGGTATTTTGGGCGGGCGTTGTGTGATCAAGGGGCGAGCGTAAATTTAATGCCTTTATCGATTTATGAGAAATTGAACTTAGGAGAAATTAAGCCCACTTCTGTGACCTTGCAGCTAGCCGATAGATCTTTTACTCACCCTTTAGGTATAGTGGAGGATGTATTGGTCAAGGTAGATAAGTTCATACTCCCGGCCGATTTTCTAGTACTAGACATAGAGGAAGATGAAAATATTCCCCTTATCTTAGGACGCCCCTTCTTAGCAACCGGTAGATCAATTATTGATGTAGGAAAGAGAGAGCTAAGAATGAGTGTGGGGGAAGAAACAGTGATCTTCAAGGTGTACCGGGTGGATGAAAAGCCTATTACGGCTAATGGATGTTATCTTCTTGATGAGGTAAGTGATTCTAAACTTTTTCCTGTTAAATTACATGATTTAAATTTTTTTGTGGATACTAATGTGCATGTAGGAGAACAAAAGAAAAAAGTTGAGTTGGTTACAACACCTACTCAAAACACCGTGATAAAAGACGATGTTGGCAAGGCTCATGACATCAAGAAGATTAAATTCAAGGGCATTCCTAAGCGAACCAATCGAAAGAAGACTCGGATCAACCCATTTATTCAAGACTTTCTCCAAAAGGAAGTAAGGAGATGGGTTCAAAAGCTAAAGAATTGAAGAGCAAGAACAAAGTCTGGCTGAAGACTTTAAACTTAGCGCTTCTCGGGAGGCAACCCGAGCTTTATTGTTTTTCGTATTTTTATTAAATTTTTCGTTTCGTTTTTAATATCATAAGCATGCATTCTAATTTATTATTTGAATTTTACTTTTCAGGGTCGAAAACGTGATCGAGGGTCGAGTCAGCTGTCCAGTTCAAAAAAAAAAAAAAAAAAAAAAAAAAAAAAAAAAAAAAAAAATTGGCAGCACTGGATTTGAGACGGCCGTCCGAAAACAAGGCACAAAACCGGGACGGCCGTCCCAAAAACAGTACCGGGGCAGCAATCCTCGGACGGCCGTCCGAAAACAAGGTATAAAACCCGGACGGCCGTCCCTAAAACAGAAACGGACCAGCACATCTCGGACGGCCGTCCGAGAAATAGGCAAAAAGATGGGACGGCCGTCCGAACTCAACAGGGGGTGTTTTAAATTTTCAAAAATTAGATTTTTCCCCCCATTATTTCTTAAACCCTCCTCTTTCGTCCTCTCTAACTCCACACACAAATTTTCGAATTTTTTCGAATTTCTCTTCAAAAAAAAAAAAAAAAAAAAAAAAATTCTTCGATTCCACACACATAATTCACTCACACACTCTCCGATTCTTATTTTGTCTGGGTATTGACAGGGAGGCTAGAGAATCAAACCAACCTCTCCAAAATTTACTCATTCAAGGCACGCCCACAAGGTGTTCGACAAATTGCTCCAACCAAGTTTGGGGGTCGATTTTCGTCAAATTTTTACCGGCACCCATTCTTGAGCCCGTACCCGAGCTTTCCGATGAGGACGAGCGTGAGAGAGCGAGAGAGGAGCATCCCGATCACACCGACTCCGAATTTGTGCTAAATCAGGTGTTTTCTATCCTTTAAACTTTGTGCTAATTTCGTTGAGGGCAACGAAAATTTTAAGTTTGGGGGTGAAAACCATGTTTTCGTGCTTATTTGTTTTAGTTTGCATGCATTAGGTTTTATTCGTTTTTATTGTTTTTCTCGTTTTTCCGAAAAAAAAAAAAATGAAAAAAAAAAAAAAAAATTTCGATGCATCGATGAATTATGATGATGGGAGATGGTCAATGTTTGATGAGGAAATTGCTTGCTTTATGTGATAAGGAATTAGTCTTTGTTTAGCTTTCGATTCAACGGAACGTAGAAGTGAATTATTGCTAGGAATCACACCTTATGCATTGCTTTGGTTGAATGTTTTGCATTTTAAATTTGGAATTTATTTGTGCTCGATCATGCTTTGTTCGGTTTTAAATCTCACCTTAAGACATTTATGATACGAAGTGTTGGGTAGTAAGCGATTTGGGATGTGATTTGGGCCTTCTTTGAACCGTTTGAGCCTTTCAAGCCTACCTTTAAATTTTTATCCTTAGAACCTTGATTTGAGCCTCGGTGAAAAAAAGGTGTTCTTTCTTTTAGCCAATATGTGGAAGGTAGAAAAAAAAAAAAAAAAAAAATTGGTCCCTTGGAGTCGGTAGAAATGTTTTATAAGATCTTTCTTCTTCTTTCGGAAAAAAAAAAAAAAAAAAAGGGGGGAAAAAAAAAAAAAAAAAAAAAAAAAAAAAAAGAAGAAGAAGAATAGATTAGAAGGGAGAAATAAGGACTAGTGGTTGAATTGTGTTGAAAACTCGATCCATTGCCTCAAGGCAAAAGTGTTGACGTGTGAATTTTGGAGAGTCGAGTTTATAAAAGTCCCTAGAGGTGAATTTATTGTTTCAAACGCCTAGCTTTCAAAATTTGGCGTAATCACCTCAATTCAAGGAAATTAGCCACACATTCCCATATTACCTACCTCGGACCAAAGAGCCTAACAAGTGAAAGCCACAAAGCCCCAATGATCCCAATAGCTTATTGTTCAATATTAGTTGAGTAAAATAATTTGGTGAGTATTTGGAGTCAAATATATGCATGTAAGTATAAATTCTGTCTATCTTTAACTTGCAAATATTGGATACTTGAAGCAATTGTATGATTTGTGATTGTTGGTAATGGTGAGTGACTAAGTACCGTTGAATGTTAAACTTGCGAATACCTAGGAATTATCATCATAATTGCAAGTTCTGAAAACGCTAAGTTGACCCATCGATCTATGTAATGAGATGTATGGCTTTGTTTTGTGCTATTAATTTGATGTTACTTGAGGACAAGCAAAAGTTCAAGTTTGGGGGTGTGTTAAGTGTATATTTATACACTTAATTGTACCTTTTAATTGGAGCTTTTGATGTGTTTTTACGATAATTGGTGCTTAATTTGGTTATTATTTGTATTTTAGGGACAAATTGAAGAATTGGAAAAGTATGGGGTCAAAACTGCAATTTTGGAGAAAATATGGGCCAAAAGTGAAAAAATCAAAATTCTGAAGATTTAAAGCTCGGACCCCCGTCCCAGTTTTAGTGCAAATCGTGGGACCCCCGTCCGAGACTCCGAAATTGCGCAGAAAAGGGATTTTAATTGCACAAGGAAACTGCCTTCTTCCCCAAGTTCTCACCCTAGTATAAGACCAAGTCAGGCACACAATTAGGATTTTTTTTATCATCTATCTTTTATCTTTCTTCTTTCTACACGCAATCAAGGAGCATAAGAACGAAGACGAAGACTTGACGAATCTTCATCATAGTTCTCCTCTTTTATTGTTATTTATAGTTTTATGATTTTTCGTATTTTTATTATGTTTTTCGTAACGAACATGCGTAGCTATATAAGTTTTTAATCTAGGATTTTGTTGGAACCCTATGTAGGGATTGTGAACCCTTTTTTTTGAGATTATGCAATTATGATTTTATGATTATTTCTTCTACTTGATATGATTGTTAGTGCATGAACTTGATCAATTTATGTGCTTTATCTGTGATTATTGGGATTGACTCGACAGAGCTATTTTGATAATTAGACGGTGACTAGAAGAGCCTTCGAGTAGTTTTCATCGGATGAGTGTGTCAATTGCATGTGGTGTCGTAGACATACAGATATCACCTTAGGTAGCCATTTACGAGACTTGTTAGTTAATGCTTTATTCATAATTGGTTTGCATAGACATATAGTGAATCGTTTATGAATAATAGACTCATAATACACGCGACAGCGGGTTATGAGTAAATTAGTGTCTCGGGTTAATAATCATGAATCATATATTTCATAATTGAGGGGTTTTGGGTGAGCAATTCTTGCATAGGGGGAAGATAAAATCCTAGATCCGTTTCATATTGATATTTTCTCGTAATTAATTGTTTTCTTAATTAGTTTAATTTATTTAGTTAATTAATTTGACAACCTTGCGTAGGCTGGATAAAAATCGTAATTGTTACAATTTGGTACTTAGGATTAGGTAATTTGCGTATTCCCTGTGGGATCGACATCCGACTCTCACGAGTCCACTTTATTACTTGTTTGCGATACGTGCACTTGCGTGTTGGTATTTAGCATCTATATGAGACTGACCTAATCTAGAGTTTAATTTTGATGGCACGCATTAAATTAAGGGCGAATTACGAGCATCCCACCGGTAAGATTAAAAGGGTTATTTGAGATAGCCCCCTCATTAGCTTAGGGCATCTCCTGTCGATGGGGGGCGGCTCCCCCGGGGCTCCCCTGACCCCGACCCCAACCCGTTTCTCGTCCAACCGATCAATCTCTTTCTTCCATTTTTTTTCATCACCACTCTCACCATATAATAATAATAATAATAATAATAATAATAATAATAATAATAATAATAATAATAATAATAATAATAATAATAATAATAATAATAATAATAATAATAATAATAATAATAATAATAATAATAATAATAATAATGTTGTGCTATTATTAGGTTATTAATTATATTGTTATTTTTTAAAACTATTTTGTAATATAATAACATGTAATGTTAATATAATTAATAATATGTTTGCAATAAAATTACTATTTTAAATTAAAAAATCGAATTAGATAAAAAAAACGAAAAAACTAAAATAAAACAAAAGAAACCAATAAAAAAGCAAAAATAAATAAAGAAAAAATAAAGAGCAAAAAAAAAAAAAAACGAGAACTAAAATAAATTAAAATTAAAAAATTAAAAAAAATAAGAAATGAAAAATAAATAAAGAAAAGGTAGAAAAAAAAAAAGAAAAAAAAAAGAATAAAGAATGGGATAATAGCCTACGTGGAAGAGAAGGAAAAAAGAAAAAAGAAAAAAGAAAAAAAAAAAAACAAGCGTGAAAGTCACGGGAGGGAGGGGCGCGTGAGAGCCCAGGGCTAATGCCTGGGCTCATTTCACCTCCCCAGCCCCCACCCCAGCCTATCCCCCTACACATTAAATACTCCAGCCCTAACCCCACCCCAA
>NW_012193627.1:1162932-1189437 GCF_000504015.1 Erythranthe guttata
CCTTTCAACCCTATTTGTTTATCTTATTTTGATTTTGATTATTTTTATTTATTTGTTTAAAAAATAATAATTAAAAAAAAATAACTTTTTTTTTAATAATTTTTTTCCAGCGGTGACCTGGGTGGTCGGAGCCCTGATTAACTGACTCGGTATTAGTTAACTTGAATTAGTTGGCATTTATTTTTTTTGTCTTTTTTCTTTTATCTTTATCCTTTTTTTATCTTTTTTTTTTTTTTTTTTTTTTTTTTTTTTAGTTTTTAGCGGCGGTCAAAGTTTCGGGTAGCTGATTCAGTATTAATTAACTTCAATATTAGTTGACATTTGACATTCCATTTTTTTTTTCTTTTTATTTGTTTCCGGTGGTGGGTCGTCGGAACTTTGATTAGCTGGAACATGAGTTAACTTTAACATTCGTTGACATTTTTGCTTCTACAACTGCTGTTAGTCGGAGCTCCGATTAGCTGACTCATAATTAGTTAACATATCATTTTTGTTTCTTTTATCTTTCTTTTTCTTTTTTTGGCGGGTCGTTAGAGTTCTGATTAGTTGATTTGCATTATCAAATTACGCATTAGCTGTCACCCGATAGTTTTAATATTAATGTTTAAGTTAACTAATGTTGAAGTTAACTAATATTGAGTGAACTAATTAACCGGAGATATAACGAGCCGCCGCCGAAAAAAAAAAGATGTCTTAACTAATGTTGAAATTAACTAATATTAAGTCACCTAATGGGTGTTCCGACGACCCACCACGGAAAAAAATTAAAAGAAAAAAAAATGGATTGCTTAAAGTTAATTAATGTTAAAGTTAACTAATATTAAGTCAGCTAATTGGAGCTCCGACGATCTGCCGCCGCAAAAAAAAAAAAAAGAATTATTTTGTTTTTCTAAAGGGAAAAATAAAATAAAAAATTCTACCAATGTTAAATTTAATCTAAAATTAACTAATGTTGAGTAAGCTAATTAGAGCTCCGACGACTCACCACCAGAAAAAAAAAAAAAAAAAAAAAAGAAAAAAAAAATTGTTTAAAGTTAACTAATATTAAAATTAAATATTTCTCAAAAAAAAAAAAAAAAAAAAAATTAAATAATAATATTATTATTATTTTTTTGATAAAATAATTTGCAGCCACAAGTATATATGCCCTAGGTAAATTATGCTATTTGCGAGGGTTCTAAAATAATATATTTGGTATTCTTTCATAACTCGAAAGGCAAATGGCGCACGTCTTTACACAGATAGTGAATGAGTGAAAATATAATAGTGAAGTGGCAATGTGGACTTGAATTATCGTGTTAAGTATTAGGATGCAGCCAAACAGACCTTCCACTATTTTCCGCCTGAAAACGACGTCGTAGAAAGCTGTTTAGTTAGTCGTTCGCAGCCACACACACAGCTAAGGTGATAGATAAACTGTATGCTTACGTGGCTATGGGTTTTGATCTACTTGTAATTTGTCGGATAATAGTTTTTATTTATTTTTAGTTCATACTCATCCAAATGAATCTTTTAGAATTAACAAATTGGCTTATATTTCTACTAGTCAACTCTTTGATTCTTTGTTTCCATCATGAAAAGAATCAATGATTCATACTATTAGAAAACATTAAGACTTGTTTGGTTAGTAAGATTAGTTATGATTGACTAAATTATTGGAGTTTGTTTGATGTTTGGTCAATTAAATAACTTCTTCCGTCGACTGGAAATATTAGGTTATGATGTCTTATTTTGCCTTTTAGGGAGTTCGTTCGTAATCTGATAAAATAATTGGATTTGCATTAGATTATGTAATCTTATCTTGGCTAATCCTATCTTGGCAACCAAACGAGGCGTACATACTAGTATTTTACTCGTGCGATGCACGTGATCTATTTAAGAAAATAGAATACGTATTAGATGAAAAAAATTGAACATCAACTATCATTAATTGATATACAATATAACAAAGATAATAAAAAATAGAAGATATATATCCATTTTGTTTTGTTTTTTTCTTTTAAGAACAATCACTCAATGAGGATGGGGTTTGGGCTGTATCCCTAACCTGTCTATAGATAAAAAATAATGAGTACGTAAAGAGTTTCAAGCAATATGTTACAATCGAAAACATGGCTAAAAACAGAAATTTTCAAAAATAAAAATAAAAACCTATAGAAAATAGAATAACATGGGTAAATAGAAGAGTTGAAATGATCACAAAAAGCTTGAGAAAATTGAGTTCGTTCACCTCACCACAACAGCCGAGGCCACTTGCAGTTCCGCAAAAAAATTGGTGGAGCCTGTATAACAACTGCCAAAAAAATATAGCACCATTCAGCAAACAGACAAATCCAAATAGACTCAGACAGACTATGACCACCCCATCATTCCCCAACATAGAATAAACGAGAAACCACCTAATATGAAAAACTACTAAAAATATACACTTCCAGAAATGAAAAAAAAAAATGTGAAAAGTACGGCATCTATGTAGAAGTCTGACGTCGAAAGGATAGATACCCAAATTGGTCCATCCGAATCATCTGTTGAATAGTCCGGGGGAGTTCTACTATTGTGATACAAACCAACTCGATCTGATACCCCAAGTTGGCTAATGCAACAATGACTGAATTGTCCTCCCAATAGATATGTGTGATACGATGCTCTAAGATGGAAAAGGAGTTCCCGATAGTCGTAAGCAAACTTCGGAAACTCCAATGACCTCTATCTGGGTAGGAAACAAGGTAGACTGTTACCTCGGCATCCATCTCGATCCAAACTCTCCGAAGTTGTCTCTGAATGACGAATCTCAACCTCGAAACACTGTTTGAGACCAAAATTTGTTTGTGAAATGCAAGGATGGCCTCTACGTCGCCAATAACTTCTATCTGGGTAGATGTATTGCAGGTTCCATCTGTGTTTAACTTCACCCAACCGGGTCCTGAAAAAGCCAAACGACTCGATGAGGTGGATGAGCTTGTGGGCTAGCACAATAAAATAGGCCAAATGACTCGGTCACATGAGAAAAATCAGTCCAACTTTTCACCAATCGTAGTTAATTATTGAATAGGGCAAATTACGGCCACCCCTCTTAGGTATGAAAAAATTACGAAAAACCCCTCTTGTTTGGGTAATTACAGCCACCCCCTCCTTTTAAATACTTTTACATAAAATTTATGTAATTTGGTTATTTATCAAACCAAATCATATATTCAGTTCGGTAGACGGTATGAAATGTTGGCGTATCGAAATTTCAGTTCGGTTTTACCAATTTGACATCCCTAAATTTACCTCTATTTTCATAAGATGATACATAGTTGAGGGGGTGGCTATAATTACCCAAATAAAAGGGGGAGTTTCATAATTTGACCATAACTCAGGGATGGTGACGCAGAACGGAAGCACGGTAAAGAATTAATTTCTACGAATTAATCCTATAGAACAAAATAACATTCGGAATCCACCGAAAACTCTGGAATCCACCAGAAAAATAGAGAAAAATCTAAATATTTTATTAAAATTCGAAAAATTCTTCTAAAATAAAGTCCTAAGGCATCTATTTATACTAAAAAACTGAAAAACCCTAATTAAAATAAGAAAATACTAAAAATTACCAAAAACGGAAAAAACGAGTTATAGCCTGATTCTAGTAGATCTCGTAATTTGGGGAACAACCCAATTTACGGAATCCTAATCCGATTTTTCTATGATTTGATATTAATTTTCTAAAACTTACCTAAAATAGCAAAAACGAACTTTTGGAAGTCTAAACAACGTTGGATTGCTGAAATTTGACGTGTTTCATGAGCTTTGCTCATGAGTTTTGTTCCTTACGCCGTTTTACTTGAGATAGAGTTCGTTTCGTACTCAACTACGATTTGAGTTCGTCGAAAACCCTTATTTTTCCATAATTTCTTTCGATATTTCCACCAATGCCCATTAATAACTCTTCTCCGAATTAAATAGTTATTTTGCAACACGAATCCAATTTGACGTTCCTTATCAATCTCCTCTTCTTCAAAAGAGCTTGACCTCGAGCTATGATCAAAATATAGCGATGCATATTTCTTTGCAAACAACTTCAAGTGCTCCACCAATCTTCCCGGCACAAAAATCTCGCTTACAAAATCTTCATCCAAACGAGGCGTTGGAAAAATTGGCTTCTTAATCGAAAATTTCAATGGCTCCACCAATTTCTCCGATACAGGAACTTCACAACAAACACTATCTACAATTAGATCACGTACCTCAACGCAATCCACTTGTTCCTTCTCTTCACGTGCACCTTCCTCTTCTTGAACAAATTTTACAACTTCAAATTCTTCCTCAAATTTATTTTTAACACCCTCTTGAAACCCATCGACTTCTTCTTCAAGCTTGCTAACATTGTCTTCTACCCTATTGTCGCTCTCTTCAACTTTGTCGATGCTCGCTTCAAGCTCGTTGAATGTCCCTTCAACTTCGTCGATGTTCACTTTGACTTCGTTAATAATAGCTACGCTACTTTTAACTTGTACGACAATTTCCTCTTCAACCTTGCTAACGTTCTCTTCTACCCCGTTGATGCTATCTTCGACTTTGTTGATGCTCTCTTCAACCTCGTTGACTCCCCCTTCAACTTCATCGACTTTCACCTTGATTTTATTAATGCCATCGTTAATCATAGCTACGCTAATTTTAACTTTTGCATCAACAATTTCTTCTTCAACTTTGTTAACTCGTACGCCATGATCCTCCACCAAACTGGGTGCTTGAATAACGAATGAAGTATCTTGTACCTCCTTAACTTTGGCAACGAGTGGAACATCTTCGATTTTTCTAGAAGAACAATTTCGCTTCTGATAATATTCCTCGCTCCATGCAAACTCTTGAGCCTCTTCAAGGGATTCGAATGCGCGCCACCCCATCCTAAGACGGATTGAAATATTCAATCCTTGCAAGTACCTTGAAATTTCCATACTTTCGGATTCTTGCAGGTTATTTAAGTTTGCTAATCTCATAAATTCAGCAGTATACTTGTTAACAGATCTACTCCCTTGCGAATAATTACGATATAGTTGGAATAGACGTTGCTCATAACCTAGGGGTAAAAAACGATCCATCAACATTCTTCTCATCCTCCTCCATGATTGGATTGGAAACTTTTCCTGTCTAGCTCTCTTCCTCTGTATTTCATCCCACCATGCGGCTGCACAACCCTTTAACTCACACCTAACCAATTTTACCATCTTATTCGGCAAAACATCCATCAATTCAAAATAATTTTCGACTTCTGACACCCAATCGATAAAATCCTCAACTTCAAGAAAATTTCCACTAAAAGAAGGAATTTCAGCTCTTACCCGATATTTATCACGATCTTTTTGCCTCATTATAGGCGGGTTTTCTTCAAAATAAGAGTTGCCACTCACCTTTGAGTAGTCATCATACCTTGATTGAAGTTGAACAGGTCCATGATAATTGTGTCTAACATATGCACCTCGGGCTACACCGTCGGCAATCATCGTGTTAGATTCAGTCCTTCTGTTGTTGTTGTCAAGGGCAAATCCCTCGCGCACCAACCGCATATTTTGCAATTTTTCAACCCCGCGGTCATCGCCAACATAGTTGTTGTCTCCACGTTTCACACCCTTCGCCATCTAACCAGGAAAAACCTCGCTACTGATGCCAACTGACGCAGAACGGAAGCACGGTAAAGAATTAATTTCTACGAATTAATCCTATAGAACAAAATAACATTCGGAATCCACCGAAAACTCTGGAATCCACCAGAAAAATAGAGAAAACTCTAAATATTTTATTAAAATTCGAAAAATTCTTCTAAAATAAAGTCCTAAGGCATCTATTTATACTAAAAAACTGAAAACCCTAATTAAAATAAGAAAATACTAAAAATTACCAAAAACGGAAAAAACGAGTTATAGCCTGATTCTAGTAGATCTCGTAATTTGGGGAACAACCCAATTTACGGAATCCTAATCCGATTTTTCTATGATTTGATATTAATTTTCTAAAACTTACCTAAAATAGCAAAAACGAACTTTTGGGAGTCTAAACGACGTTGGATTGCTGAAATTTGACGTGTTTCATGAGTTTTGCTCATGAGTTTTGTTCCTTACACCGTTTTACTTGAGATAGAGTTCGTTTCGTACTCAACTACGATTTGAGTTCGTCGAAAACCCTTATTTTTCCATAATTTCTTTCGATATTTCCACCAATGCCCATTAATAACTCTTCTCCGAATTAAATAGTTATTTTGCAACACGAATCCAATTTGACGTTCCTTATCAGATGGGCATAATTTTCCCATTGTTGTAAATCGCCCTAATGGTATTGCTTTTCGGTTTGATGATTTGTGGAAAATAAAGTATGACAACAATAATAAAATATAGAGAAAGAATACAAAGACAAAAATCCGTAGAGAGATTAATAAAGGTGTAATATTGGGGGAGGGAGAATTCCATTATATAGGTGAAAAAACCACCGGGAGTTACAAGAGAAGTTACAAATAAAATTACTCTACCACTAACACAAATGGAAAGACATGGGGTAGGTTAGTGATCTAGTGGGGAGTTGGGTAGTTATGTTAGGAAACCCCACAAACATATTATTTACAACATTCCTATCAAAACCACTATTGTGCATTTTATGTTGCCTCATTAAAACCTTCCGAGTAATAAATCCCAGTGGGACAAAAAAACCTCGTTTATGAAAAAGAGTACAACGCACAATCTTTCCAATCAACATACATTGCCTCGTTAAAACCTTAGAGGGTAACCAAAAACCCTGTGGGAAAATAAATCCCGCAAAAAGGAAAAAGAGTACAACAGGGCATCTAGGTATCTACTGGATACTAAGTACCTACAGGGTACTCCCCCTCAAGTTAACTCCCCCTGATGTCTATAAGGGAGCGAGCTTAGATAATCTATGTAGGTCAATAGCCTTAACATGCTTTTCAAAAGTGACTTTAGGTAATGGCTTAGTAAATAAATCAGCGCAATTATCCTGACTTCTGATCTGTTGGATCATTATTTGTTTGACCTCTTGTTGTTGCTGATTGAAGAAAAACTTTGGAGCTATATGCTTGGTGTTGTCACCTTTAATGAAGCCCGTCTTCATTTGCTCAATGCACGCTGCATTATCCTCGAATATGATCGTAGTATCTTCTGTGGTAGCCAATCCACATGAATCTCGAATATGCCTATTCATGGCTCTAAGCCAAGTACATTCACGCACTGCTTCGTGAAGTGCTAAAATCTCTGCATGATTCGATGAGGTGGCAACTAAGGTCTGTTTTGTAGACCTCCAAGACACAGCTGTGTTCCCAATGGTAAACACATATCCAGTTTGGGAACGAGCTTTGTGTGGGTCTGACAGATACCCAGCGTCAGCATAACCCGCAAGCTTTGCATCCTTTAATGATGCATAGGGATAGAACAAACCCATGTCTATTGAACCCTTAAGGTAACGAAATACGTCATTTACACCATTCCAATGGCGGCGTGTTGGTGCTGAGCTAAACCTCGCTAGCAAATTTACAGCAAATGTGATATCATGTCGAGTACATTGAGCTAAGTACAATAATGCGCATATTGCACTTAGGTACGGCACTTCATGTGCTAACACTTCTTCGTCCTCCTCCACATGACGGAATGGGTCCTTCGACCTATCCAATGATCGGACTACCATAGGTGTGCTCGATGGTTTCGCTTTATCCACATTAAAACGTCTTAACATGTTCTGGATGTAGTTCGATTGATGGACCAAAATTCCATCAGCACGGTGTACTATCTCAAGTCCGAGACATAAATTAGTCCTACCGATATCTTTCATCTCAAACTCATGTTTTAGGAGTTGGGCTATTTTACGGACTTCTGCAGGAGTCCCAATCAAATTCATATCATCAACATAAACTGCTACAACAGCAAACCCAGAACATGTTTTCTTAATAAACACGCAAGGACAAATATCATTGTTCACGTATCCCCTTCCGAACAAGTATTCACTTAGGCGATTATACCACATTCTTCCCAATTGTTTCAAGCCATAAAGTGAACGTCTCAACCTAACTGAGATCGTGTTCCGTGGTCTGGAACTAATTACTTCGGGTAATCGAAGTCCTTCAGGAACTTTCATATATATACTCGTATCTAGATCCCCATATAGATAAGTTGTGACCACATCCATGAGCTGCATAGTCAGTTCCTCGGATACAACCAAACTGACTAGATATCTAAATGTAATGACATCCATAACAGGAGAATATGTCTCCTCAAAGTCAATCCCAGGTCGCTGAGAAAAGCCTTGTGCTACGAGACGAGTCTTATATCTCATAATCTCGTTTTTCTCATTTCTTTTCCTTCTAAATACCCATTTATATCCCACGGGTATAACTCCAGGAGCTGTATGAACTACCGGCCCAAACACTCCCATTTTTACCAATGAGTCAAACTCAGCCTGGATTGCTTTTTCCCAATTCAGCCAATCATCCCTCTGTTTACATTCATCAATTGATCGAGGCTCAATATCATCACTCGATACAATTTTAGTAGCTACTGTGTAAGAAAACACACCATTGATGATTATTTCATCCCGATGCCACACCTCATTCATGCATGAATAACTAACCGAGATTTCTCTATTCTCGGGAATGGATACTAATGTCGAGGCGTCTCCCGATTTCGTCTCCAAGACGGATCCATAGTCCGGAACTATTTCATGAGATGGATCGGGTGGGATCCCATTGTTACTATTGCTAACCCCATTCAACTGTTGGGCATCCATCCGCTTCCGGGGATGAGAATCCTTTGATCCAATTGGTCTCCCTCTCTTCTGGGCAGGGAGATATGATTGGTTAGCAGGGACTACTGGCCTTCCCACATTTTGTCCTTCTGGGACATCTATCCTTGCAGGCACGTTTGCAGCTGGTATCTGAGATCTCGTCACTTTTTCTAAGTCAGAGAATAAGTCTGGCATATTATTGGCTACTTTATGTACATCTATGAGTCTACGTACTTCAAACTCTCTGACTGAAGTAGGGGAATCGTGATGAGACACAGTGGGGTCATTCTACACGACTTCATGCCATTCTTCAGGAACATTAGTGTGAACGTTCTTTCCTCCCCCTAACGGCGGGAAGACGGTCTCATCAAAGTGACAGTCCGCGAATCGAGTGGTAAAGATATAGCCGTTCAAGGGTTCTAAATATCGTATTATAGATGGTGATATATAACCAACATAAATGCCCAATCTACGTTGAGGTCCTTTCTTGCTCCGTTGTGGCAGAGCAATCGACACATAAATTGCACACCCAAATGTGCGTAAATGAGAAACGTTTGTTGTACTTCCGGACACCAACTGTAATGCAGAATATGGTTGGGTTGTAGTGGGCCTCAATCGCAATAACATAGCTGCGTGCAATATTGCATAGCCCCAAGCAGAGATTGGAAGTTTGGTGTGCATTACCAAAGTTCGTGCAATCCTCTGTAAATTCTTAATAAATGCCTCTGCAAGGCCATTTTGGGTATGAACATGTGCTACAAGATGTTCTATCTCAATACCTAAAGACATGCAATATTCGTCGAAAAACCGCGACGTAAACTCTGCAGCATTATCCAGTCGAATAGACTTAATGTGATAATCTGGATAGTGTGCTCTCAATCTTATTATTTGAGAGAGGAGTTTAGCATAAGCAACATTCCTCGTAGACAACAAATCGACATGTGACCACTTAGTCGAAGCATCAACCATCACCAAAAAATATTTAAAAGGTCCACATGGTGGTGAGATGGGGCCACATATATCTCATTGGATTCGTTCCAAGAACCAAGAGAATCTTTACTAGTTTGTGCATAAGCTGGCATAGGATCAAGTTTCCAATAGAACATGGTAAACATATCTTATCATTGTGTACAAGATCCTTATTCGTTAGTGGATGCCCAATAGATGTGTTAATAATTCGGCGCATCACACTTTGACCCGGATGTCCCAGTCGGTCATGCCATAGAAATATTTGCTCGGATCACTAGACTTCGAGCAATCGACAAGGTGTGCTTTTGGCACTCGAATTTTGGTCCTATATAACCCTATCGAAAGTCCCTCTAATTTTTCCAAGGTACGCTTCTGGCCGTACACGTTAGAGGTGATGCACATATATTCGATCCCCTTTTCATCAGTTGTTTCAACATGATAACCATTGGCTCGAATATCTTTAACACTCAACAGCGTTCTACTGGACCGTGGAGAATAAAGAGCTTCTCTAATGGTCAGAATTGTGCCATGAGGTAACATAATATGGGCATTATCATAACCATCTATCATACTAGATGTGCCTAATATAGTAGTCAAAGAAGTCTTACGAGACATGAAACTAACAAAATATGACTTATCCCTAAGGATAGTGTGCGTTGTCGCATTATCTGCCAGACATTCATCCCCACATGCCATGTCTAGAAAGATAAATAAATCTAATCATATATTCCGCAATTGAAAATATTTTTATAAAATCCAAACAAGATAACTCTATCGAGTACCATATAAACTGAATTAAAACATAACCACATAAAATATAGTCCAGAAAACAGAACACAAACATAATCCAAATACGAAATTGGTTCATGAGCATGACCAAATAAACAACATAACTTAAAACAGATACACTAGAAACATAAAAAAACATAATCTCTAAGCTCATAAAATAACACTCCAATCATAATCCAAATTGGGTCATTGGGTCAGATGTGCCCAGATTTGGAAGTCGAGCAATGGGCTCCTCATTGAGAACATCTATCTCAACCAAGTTGGTCTCCGGTGGTGCATTGTTATTTACACCACCAACCATAACGTTCCTCGCACGACAGGTGCGTGACCAATGCCCAGTTCCACCACATCTATGACATGTATCTCTATTCTGATTTTGATTCTGATTTGAGGCTCTATTCTGCTGCGCACCTCTAGGTCGAGCATTGTTACCTCCTCTTGGCATATTCCCCCATTTGCATGTCCGCCTCTATTACCACGTCCTCTCACTCGACGATTGGACCCCGGGCCTCTGCCTCCTCCACGGTTGTTTCTGTTGACCAAATTTGCTTCTGGCAAAGGTTGAGGATTTCGATTGACCAAATTTTCTTCTGGCAAAGGTCGAGTACCAACTGGTCGAGCCTAGTTGTTCTTCAAAAGAAGATCAAGGTTCTTCTCGGCGAGGAGCAGAACTGTGACTAACTCTGAAAACTGAGTATAGTTCTTGACTCTGTACTGTTGAGACAGTATCATATGTGAGACAGGGAATGTAGAGTACGTCTTCTCCAGAATCTCATCATCGGTAAGTTTCTCTCCACAAAACTCCAAGGTGGATTTGATGCGACATACTTCAGAGTTATACTCGTTAACGGTTTTGAAGTCCATAAACCGTAAGTGAATCCATTTGTTTCTTGCTTCAGACAAGAGGATTGTCTCTTGGTGATCAAATCGACTAGCCAGGGCATCCCATAGTATTTGGGGATCCTCAATCGATGAGTAGTCCAAACGGAGGACCTCATCTAAGTGTCTCATAATCAGAATCATAGCTTCAGCCTTCTGGACTTCGTTAAGCAGATTTTCTTTAACAATAGCCATCCTCAGCTTCTTACTAGTGGGATGGATCTTAACATCCATTGTCCAACTCATGTAGTTCTCACCAGATACATTCAAAGGGGTGAAATCAAGTTTGCTCAAATGTTTCATCCTATCATACATAGACAAAGTATACATGCAAATTAAATTATTGTGTATTAGTTTTATATCATGAAATTTGCATATGACGTGATACAACTACATATAGCATATATGACTCGCATAGAATTCATATTTATTTCAAAAATATTTCAAACAGTTCATGATTATTAGGCAAATCGATTGTTTTCATGCACACAGAATATTCACAGGGATGATTTTATTCACTGGTCAAATAACATTAAATGTCCAAACATGTAGGCAAAATATTCACAGTGAAATCATTCTACAAGAATATTACATATTACTCATCTTGACAAATAAATTAATTCATAAACTTCTTATCTTCATTCACCAACAAAGTACAACTCATATAACAATATATTCATGAATCATACAGTACTCGAAACATCAACCAAGATTTTCAAACAAATATCAAATGACATCAAATAAATATGCTACACATCTTTTCATGCTAATTCGAATTTATCTAGCATGCATTCATATAATAAAGAATTTCAAGGGGTTAAGGCTTACTTGAAAATTGATAAAATTCAGATACTACCGGGAAGATTATATTTTCTTCTAAAGCAGATCACTGTTTTACAAACGAACCACGCTCACAATTTCTCCAAGTATCCTAACCCCACGAACAAGTGTTCTTCCATGATCACTGCGAGCAATTCGTGCTGATAATGTGTTGTAAATCTCCCTAATGGTATTGCTCTTCGGTTTGATGATTTGTGGAAAATAAAGTATGACAACAATAATAAAATATAGAGAGAGAATACAAAGACAAAAATCCGTAAAGAGATTAATAACGGTGTAATATTGGGGGAGGGAGAATTCTATTATATAGGTGAAAAAACCACCGAGAGTTACAAGAGAAGTTACAAAGGAAGTTACTCTACCACTAACACAAATGGAAAGACATGGGGTAGGTTAGTAATCTAGTGGAGAGTTGGGTGGTTATGTTAGGAAACCCCACAAACATATTATTTACAACATCCATATTGAATAACAAAACATAATCCATTAAAGAAATATACAATATGCAAATGGTGATAGTAAAATACAAAATATTATAGGCCATCATCATCCAATAGGTCCAAATCCACTTACCTAGATTACTTGTAAGTAATATGCAAATATTTCATTGATCAACTCAAAAGGTGTAATTATGACCAAAGAGATATTTAAATAGAAACAAAGGGAGTACTTTATGGTTTACATATCTCATAGTTGGATGTAGCGTCTGTTTGATAAGAGTAGATGTATTATTTTGAATTTGAGAAGGGAGTTATTGAATTCTTAGATTTTGCTTATTCGCAACATGATGTTACGTTGCTCATTTTGATCAAATAAGATGTCCTTGTTCGAAGTGTTGGAATAAGAAATACATGACACAAAAGGAGGTGCATTTCACCTTGAAAATAATGGATTTGAGCAAGGTTACATTTTCTGGCTTTCACACGGAGAATCTTATAGGAGTACCCCCTATGATCACTGCTTATGGACAACCTGCTGATCAAATTTACGAGGAATCTTCAAATTCTAGACATAAAGGGGAGGTATTGGGATGAGGACTATGGTGATTGATGTTGTTCGTCCTAATTTTGATTGGAATTCTAATAAAGTTCAACATTCGGAGTGTAACTACCATGAACCAACTCTTGATGCACAAAAATTCTATAAATTATTGAAGGACGCAGATGAACATTTATAGGAAGGTTGTAAAAAATATTCCAAATTTTCCGTTGTATCTCAAATGTTGAATCTGAAGTCAAAATTCAACTTGCCATATATATGTTACATTCATCTCCATGTCAACATTAAATCTATGATGCCCGAAGATGAGAAGTTACCTAACAACTTGTACGAAACAAAGAAGATGATTTCTAAACTTGGTCTTGGTTATGAAAAAATTGATGTATGCATTAATAATTGTATTATGTACTACAAAGAGAATAATAACATAATTAAAACCACAATTTGTGGGCATAATAGATTCAAGTCTGGAAACTTAAATTCTAAAAAAAGTTGTTCATTAAAAAGTACTACGTTACTTGCCACTAACTCCTAGGCTTTAGAGGCTTTAATGTCCAATGAGACTGCTAAACAAATAGCTTGGCACTATACAAACAAGTGTGTTGATGAAAGTGTGGCGGCTCACCCATCTAGCAGTAAAGCATGAAAACACTTTGATGAGACGCATTCGTCATTTTCGTCAGAACCATGTAATATTCGTTTGGGATTTCGCACATACGGGTTTTGTCCTTCTGTAATAGCGGTACTTATTCCTCTTGGCCTGTAATGATCGTTGTGTACAAGCTTGCTCCAGGAATGTGTATGAAAAAACCTTATATATTTATGAATATGGTTATCACGGGCCCTAAAAGTCATGGGAAGAATTTGGACGTATTTTTGCGCTCTCTAATTAATGAGTTGAAGTTGTTATGGGATAAAGGGGTTCAAACTTATGATGTTTCTACACAAGTAAATCTTCAAATGAGAGTGATACTTTTATGGATAATCAACGATTTTCCTGCTTATGGTGTCTGTGTGGACTACTCATGGTCGGCTATTTTGTCCTTATTGTATGGAGCGAACAAAGTCCTTTAGTCTTAGTAACGGACATAAATTTTCATGGTTTGATTGCCATCGATAATTTTTGGATCATCGCCATACAAATAAAAGGCAATGAGATAAGTTTACAAAAGGTAGATGTGAATTATGGGAAAACATATTTCGGGATTTGTATGCCGATGATCCCCCCCCCCCCCCCCCCCCCCCCAAAGTATCTAGTATTTACAATCGAATATGTGAAAAATTTGGCAATCCTAAAAGTTTACCAGGATTTGGTGTAGATCATAATTAGTTTAAGGAAAACATATTTCAGGATTTACCTTATTGGATGTCAAATCTCATTCGCTATAATTTGGATGTGATGAATACTGAGAAAAAATGTATTTGAAAACATTTTCAATACGCTGTTACATGTTAAAGAATAATCAAAAGAAAACGGAAATGCACGCAAGGATATAGGACTCCATTGTGATCATCCAGAGCTACACATGTTTTATGATCAAAATAACAAACCTTGGAAGCCTAAAGCATCGTATACCCTTACCAAGCAACAAATACAAGATTTATGTGAGTGGCCTAAGCAATTGAAGTTACCTGATGGTTACACTTCAAATACAGCTCGTTGTGTTAATGAGAAAGAAAGACAAGTTTATGGGATAAGTTGTCACGATAGTCACATATTCATGCAAATGTTGCTTTCGATTGCTTTTTGTGATATGGTGCATAGACCAGTTTGGGAAGCAATATATGAGCTTAGTGTATTTTGTCGCGGCACATGCTCAACGGTGTTGTGTGTGGATCATGTTGAGAAATAGGAGAAAAGTATTATTGAAATTCTTTGCAAACATCAAAAGATATTTCCTCCAACATTGTTTTATTGCATGGAACATCTGCCTATTCACTTAGCATATGAAGCTAAGATTGGTGGACTTGTACAATACTGTTGGATGTATCCATTTAAGAGGTAATATTTATATATATTATTTAAAATAAGAGGTTATTTTTAATAAAATATTTACAATTTTATATAATTAACGTACTTTAGGCTTCTTCATCGATTGAAAAAAGGTAAAAATCGGGCTCGAGTTGAAGGTTTCATTGTAGAGGCATATATTATCGAGGAAGTTGCTACAGTTTGTTCGTTGTACTTTGAGCCTAATGTAGAGAGAATATTGAATCGAGTACCACGGAATGATGTAGGATGCAAGATCGATCCCAGGGGGCACCATTCCATATTCACGAACCCAGGACGAGCATTTGGGCCTCAACAACCTGTTCGGTCATTTGAAGAGAACGAGCTGCAAGTAACTCACATATATATTTTGTTGAATTATGACGAACTCATCCCATTTATCAAGTAAATGTTATTTTTTAGAATCGATATCATCCGTGGTAGTTATCAATTAGCTCATCTTGTTCTTCCAACCTTTATAGTAAATTTGATGAAGAAATGATGAGACAAAATCAAAGGTTGACTGATAAGACACTTAGCTTATTACGTGACAAGAACTTTCCAAGTTGGTTGAGTGCCCATGGGAGCTAAAATTTTATAAGAATTCACTCGTGTCTGATTTTCTTTCTATAGGATATGGTTATTAATATTCTCATTTTAACAGGTGATGGACCAACATAATAATGTCGATGAACGTATAAAATTTATAGCTCAAGGCCCGAGCCGATGGGTCGAATCTTACAAAGGTACAAGTTTCACATAGTGGGACTACGGTTGTCATAGAACAACAATCAATATCGGTGTTTATGTCCTAGGAAGCTCGTGGAGTGAGAATGAGTTGGATTATTATGAACTTCTGGAAACAAATATTGAGTTGGAATACTTTGGAACAAAAAATAAGGTTGTTTTATTTAAATGTATTTGGTTTGATATTTTTGACAGTGGAGTTAAAGTTTATCCCCGTTTTGGGCTAGTGCCGATTAGCAGTACAAGGTGTTTAACACGAATGACCCATTTATATTGGCTAGTCAAGATCAACATGTGTACTATACAAGTTTTTCATTTAAAAATAGAGATCGACATGATTGGAGGGCAGTAGGCAAAATCAAATCTAGAAGTAGAACAAATATCTTTTTAATAGTTGGACAAGATAAAGACAATGAAGAAAGCATCGATTATACTGTTTAAGAAGACCATATATTGATGGCTAATTACCTGTTTGAATAATAAAATGAATATTTTCAATGGTCGCGTGAGCATGAGCATGCCATCAAGAAGTCATGGTCGTATGTATCTGGAAAAAACATGAGAAATATGTTCAATGATGCTCGAGAATCTGCCTTGAAAGCTGCTAGCCAGATGACCCAACCAAAAGGAAAGGCAATGGTACCAATTGGTTGAAACCTGGATATTGGGACAAACTAGTTGACGATGGTTTTGCAACATTTGAATGGAAAAGGAAGAGCGAGTATGCTAGAAATAATAGATTGCCTGAGAAAGATGGATCTATCACATAACATACTGGAGGTTCCTGTCCATTTTTAGGGAGCATAAAAACAGAATGATAATTTTAGCTTTTTTACTTACTGAAATGTAAATTATCTGATTTGTTTAAAAGTTTATTAATTATTTAAAATGAACTTATTTTATGTAGAAAATTGAACTTGATGATGATAATGTTGCTACAGTTGATGTCTTTGACCGTTCGCACAAGAAACAAAAAGGGACATGTAAATTTGTTGACAGGAAGTCCAATAGTTCTTGTAAGTGAATGCATAACATTGTTATTTGTTCTTTGTTTTGTTTAAATTTACTAATCAACAAATCTAATTCGAATATAATTTATTTATTTTGCTTAAGTAAATAGGATGCTTATGAAGATGTTCTATCTCAAAAGTATGACGATGAAGAAGACCCTATTCATCAACTTGAGTTTGATCATGCGTCTTGGGTAGAAGTAGAAGCAACGTTTGCTCTGCCAAAGGTTATGTTTATGATTATGGATACCATAGACCTTGCTAGTGAAGTACTAAAGCACTCATAATCCTTTTCCACTGAAAGTTCTATTTTCGTAGTTAATCGTATTGAAGCACTTGAGAATAAGATGGATGGTGTGGTGCATAAGTTAACTGAGTTGATCGAGACAGAAAAGAGGAAATCGACCGAAGATACATATATAGGAAACTCAACCACACATGACCATCAATCTACTCATGGCTCACTTAGATAGTTGTTTCGCTTATATATTTGGTTCTTATTTAGTTCTTATTTGTTTTGAATAGCTACTTTAAACTGGTGTATCTTTTAGTTTATAATATATTCATTGGTGACTTGGGTGCTTGAGGATTTTGGAATAGCTTTGGATTTAGTTTTACATTTTGAGATTAAGGGATTTTTGATATGTTTTGTGGTATTTTATCTTATTTGAGTCACAAATATGATACAAGTTCTTTAAATGTATATTAAAATAATAAAATAATGAATTAATACTAATTTTTAGTAGTTATTGATTATCGACGGTAAAGTAGTCGGTAGTTATTAATGATTAGAATATTAGTTAGTGACCGATTAATGACGCCAAATTACTCGCCGACAAAATTATAGTTAAAAATATTAGTAGGTACTTCATTGACGGAAATTTTAATGGTATATCGGTGACTAATCGCCGATAATATTATTCGTCGGTAATATGTAGCGATGGACGTCACTGACATACAATTTGTTAGAATATTACTGACCGAATATAATTAGTCGGTGCAATGTACTAACAAAAGTTACTGACAAATAGTTTGTTGGTAACATTTACCAACCGCTTGATCGATAGAATAATACGTCGCTAACTTGAATTTTCACGACGAAAAAGAGTTGGTATTTTACTAACTTAAAACAATTAGTCGGTAACATTTACCAATCAACAGAAATGTACCTCACTAACTTGAATCTTACCGACAAAAAAATATCCTTTTGAAGATCATTTGTGTGACATAATATTATTTGATCACCGACCCCATTTATGTCGTTAACTTACCGATAGTCGAAAAAAATTTGGTTGGTAGCATTTAGTGTCGAGGCTTATACCGACCGATGAATTCCGTCGGTGAATCCGTCGTTATTGTTATTTAGCGACCGGTTTTATTGATTTGGCGATGTATATTTCGTTGGTGAAACCCTGTTTTCTTGTAGTAATGATGCATGTACATGAAGTGAAATGAAAGTGTAGTGGGTTTCTTACTTATGTATGTACACGACATTGTTCACTTTAAAAATGATGGGGTATCTACGGTTATGGTATGAATGGCGAAGCTAGCATAAGGTCAGGGAGGGTCATGCCTAGGGATGGCAAAAAAATCTGATCCGCTAGCTATCTGTGGGTACCCGCTCTGTTTCAAAAATGCTACCGTAACCATTAGGTTTTGGTAATGGTTTTGCTAAAAGAAAAGCAAACCGTCATGGTTTTGGTATGGTTCTGGTTTTACCTCTACGATTATGGACATTCCACCATTTAATATATATACATATATATATATATATATATATATATATATATATATATATATATATATATATATATATATATATATATATATATATATATATATATTATTTAATATATTATTTTTTATTCAACATAATATGAATAAAAAAGTAATTTGGCAAAATTTTAAATAAAGTATTAAATAATTTAGAGAGGATATATTTGTATATTTTACTTTTTTTTTCTTTTCCTTTTTTAATTTCTTCCTCTTTCCTGTGAGTTACTTAAATGTTATCGGACCCGAAGTTATTTTTTATTAGCATAATTTAAATGGTATTTTAATGGATATCCGTGAGTATCCGGATATTGGTGGTAATGGTTATGGTATTTCGATAAAAAATTTAAATGGTTTTGGTTTGAGTTATATTAAATAGTAATGGTTCTAGTATTACACTTTTTCGAGGACACCCGCTCCGCTGCCATACCTATTATGCCCCCTTCCCACCCTCCCCCTAATTTAAAAAAATATAATCATACTATATTTGTGAATTGGTGAAATTGGTAAAATTGGAAATAAATTAGAATAAACGGCATTCAATGATTTAAATTGGTGAATTGGTGAAATCGAATTAAATTAGAGTTAGAAATTATGAATCGACTGTATTTAAAAGGTTATGCTTAGTTTTGTCGTACAAATAACTTTTAGTACTTGGATCAATAAAGTTCTCAATCAATAGTTTTTTCGCCAAACATGTTTAAACACATGTGGATTAATAAAGTTAGTATGTAATGAACTTCGACGCCATTAACCAATTTTTTAATCCAAAAGATAAGTAGATACATGCCCTTCTCTGGATAGAGAATTATGATTAGTCCGACTAACTTTTCAATGCTTTAAGCAGCCAATGTTGAATTAGTAATCAGTAATAAGCTATAAAAGAAGCAATGTTCATGCAAATGAATAAATAAACCATCCATTATTTATTCAAACGGGATGAATCTTTATAGTGGTAATTACTTATGGAACTTTTTAAACATTCCCAACTATCATCTAACTAGTTTTGTTATTATGTGACTCATATCCACGTGTACATGCTAAGTGGATACTTTATCTGGTGCATCAGTTAAAGTAAAGTTAAGGATAAGCTGGAAAGTGTAAGGAGTTGTTACACTAGAAGACAGAACCCGTTAGGATCACTTTGACTGTGGTGGACACCTGTCGAGCTCACAGTGGTTTGCTTGGGGACCAAGATGCTTTTTGCTAGGGTTAACTGCATATATAAAGCACTTGAAGGAGAGGCTTGGAGGCTAAGTCTAATGAAGGGGATAAGGCTTGAGGCGCTGGAAAGAGAGGAAACTCTCAAGAACAAAAGAAGAAGCTAGAGGGAAAGCAAAAAGGAAATCTTCACAGGGTTTGTGAGATTTGAGGTTAGGAAACAAGAGAGAAACAGTGAGGTATACACACGAGAGTGTCAATATAGCTTAGGTGAAATAGCTCTTGAGAGCTTGAGTGTTATCACTATCTTGTAATCTGTAACCTTCTTGATCTAGTGGATTTTGTTCTCTCTGCACAGTGGATGTGGGCCTGTATTACCGTGGTAATACAGGTCGAACTACTATTAATATTGTGCTTTTTATCTGTGCTATAGCTTTCAGTTTTAGATCTGTGATAACTGTAATTGTGTTATCAGCAACGGTGTCGACAGTCGGTTGAGTCAACACAGTGGTATCTGTGTGTTCTTTCTTGGTTTGATTTTCATTTTTATGTGGCTTGTTATTGTCTGTGGACCTGAATCCACAACAAGTTTCATTTTAAAAGTCAGTTATGATCTTGTTAAAAAAAGGGGAAATTTGTTGGAAGCCCCTAAGAAATATTCTCTATAATTATAAGAATATGTGGATTTTGTCATTTTGCTAAAAGTTCTTATGCGCTCCGCTCCATAGCTCTCTAAATTGCTTAGAAAAACTAACAGTAATGATGATCCGGTGATTTGCACAGAGTTGTACTAATAAGCAGCAACTGAGTTATATTAGTAAGCAACAATAGAGTCAGTATCACACGGAACATCCGGTTCGTGTTGTACACCACGAAACCATTTTTTTTTTTACAGTTAAGTGTTATCTAACACAGATTGGCTATAAGAGATTCCGTTTTGACTAACGCGTAATAAAAAAAATTAAAAAAAAAATGATTTTTTTTACCTCATATCGGGATAATCGTGGTCCATTTAGTTTATTGTTGCTTTGTAGTTAATAAAATCGGAAAAAACGTAAAATTTTAGATTGAAAAGAAGAAAATCTGTTAAATTTAGGAGTTTTTGAAGCAATGTTGGAAATTACTGTGAGGTCTTCTATATCTATTAAGCCCCTTATATTAATTAAGAGTACGGTATTTATGTTAATATACTAATAATTTAATTTAATTTATATTATTCTTTTGGTGAGCCTATAGCTATATTCATCTAACAGTTTTCACTATATCTCATATAAATTTCAAAAATAGAGGTAGGCGAATGAGACTTTTTTTAAAATGTGTGCAAAGAGCATAATTTTAGTATAAAAACTAAGGGTAAAATACACCTATACCCCTTAGGTAAGCTAAAATAATTTTAAAGTCCATGTAGTATTGGTAATCACAGGCACACCCTTGAAACAATTACTGGAGGCAAGATTTCATGTCCTGGGAACCGATATGTACTATATTTAGTTTTTGCGGGGATGTTAATTCTACCATAGACGAAAATTTATAAATCTTATATAAGATAATAAGGATTTAGAAAATGTTGGGAGAGCCATGTCGCTCCCCTAACTCTATGTCGTCTCTACCAGTGTCTTAAACTAATAGTTCGTTAGAACGCTATCGGAATAGCTTATCTAATGCATTGGTACGTTAGGGTTCTGATAATGTTTCATGGAGATGATTGTAATTACCGATACCGCAGGGACCTCAAAGTTATTTTAGCATACCTTAGGGGTGTAGATGTAATTTATCCAAAGCCTAATGTTATTTAATACTCCCTATGTCCCATATTATTTGTCTCTTTGGGGTGTTTTTTTTTTTTTTTTGTCTCAAAATTATTTGTCATGTTAGAGATAAAACATTAATTGCATTTTTATCAATTTTCCCCCCTTATTACTCTTACTTAGTTAATTGAAAAATAACTAATGACAAGGGTATTTTAGTATTGACCATTTTATTTTTTGGTATAATTTATGGATATTTATTGAGTTTTTCAATCATCGCACAACCACCCAAAATGACAAAATATGTAGAACCGGCAATTGAGCCGGGTCTAACCGAAGGCCGAAAGCTCGGTCCGATTATATTTGAGTTGGGCCTACTTTTTAGCGGGTCGGGCCGAGTTTGAGCCATTTTACTCAACCCAATTTATTTCTAAGCCGAGTTTGAGTCTACTATGGCTAAATCCGAAAAAGGCCCGACCGATTAGGTTAATAATAAAATATATAATATATTTATTATTTTAATGCTATGACTCAACATAAAAGTTACGACCGTATAAGATTATTTTATTTTGCAAACAAAAAAAATCAAAATAAAAGGAATTAAGTGGTGGCGGTGGCAACAAGTTAAATAGAAATCAAATGCAACATACCCACTAAAATTCAATTGTTAATTGGTCGCTGAGATTTGAGAATATAAAACGTTTCTACTAATAAGAGTATAAGAGTTACTAATCTTTTTTTACTTCTTCCGTCTTATTATTAAGTTTTTCCAATAACTTGCAAAGATCGTTTAGGATTTTTGGATTAGCTTCAATGGACGTAAATCTTGTTTATCACTTGTTTTTATAATTTATTTTTTTACTCATTACAATTATATAGTAATGGAGCCCGATATAAACTCGAAAACTGAAAAATACATAATCCGAGCTTGAGCATATAGTAACGAGGTCCGATATATGGTATATAAGCTTGACCATATAGTAACGATGTCCGATGATATGTAAGCTTGAGCCAATCCAAGCTCTGTTCACATGTCCCGATATCGATTGTCAGCCATAATAATATGGGATGGAGGGAGTAGTATTCTTTAACCGTGTACGGTGTACCCTATTCTAAAGATCCCGTAAAAAAGAAAATAAAGAAATATCTTATAAATAACAATACATAGTGCTCATTAAACTAATCTACCTAATTTATTTTTCCGACCGACTAAAAGATTATAATAATAAAATACTGTGGGACACATATGACATATGTGTATCTCTCTCCCTCTCTCTCTCTCTCTCTCTCTATATATATATATATATATATATATATATATATGTTTGTGTGTGTATATATATATCAAGAACCGCTACCCCTAAATCACAAGCCAAGAAAAAAAAACTAATAACAAGAACTTGTTTGAAGAAAAAGAAAAAACACACACACACACACACACACAAACACAAAGACATGTGCAGCCATTATTGTCTAGGACAACAACCCTCAAGAAGCGAACCACTCCGGTTCTCCTTCGCCCATTCGACCCGACCCGAATACCCACCCAATAATTCCATCTCCTTCCGGACCCTACCCAGACCCGGACACGTCATCCGGTGCTCCTCGTCCCTAAACGACACCGTTTCGGAGCGTTCGGCGATGAGCCTGTACGAGCTGCTGGGCATACCGGAGACGGGTAGTTTAGTGGATATAAAACAGGCGTACAAGCAGCTAGCGAGGAAGTACCACCCGGACGTATCCCCACCGGGTCGGGTCGAGGAGTACACCCAGCGATTCATCCGGGTTCAGGAGGCCTACGAGACCCTTTCGGATCCTTCCACCAGGGAATTGTACGATCGCGATATGGCCAACGGCGTTCACCTCGCTTTCAATGCCCGTCGCCGCAGTAAATTCGACGAGGTTATCATCTCCTTTGTGTTTTCTTTAATTGATTTCTTCTTATTAAATTTTGTTTGTGTTTAATTCTTATTAATTTGAGTGCTATGGGGTTTGAGATATGGTTAGTTTGAAGTTAGTTGTAGTTTGGTAAGGAAATTGGTTTTGAGTATTTGTTGGTGAACCAATCCTTTACTAGAAGTTGTTGTACCGTACGACAATTCATATTTCGAATATTAGGTTCGATATTTTATAGCTATTTTCGATGGAGGATTTGTAGTTTAGACGCATCAACGAAACAGCCGAATCGGTAGAGTTATTGCTAGTGAATTGATAGACATAGATAAGGGTAAATTACGGCCACCCTTGAGGTAAAGTTAAATTACGAAAGAACCCCTAATGTTTGAGTAAACATTAGTAAATTACGGTCTGAGGTAAGGTGAAATTTAGAATCTTCTAGATTATGTGGAATATTCTCCAGTTTGTACCGGTTTTACCCCATTCGAGTTCCATATTTTGAAAAAAGATGATCATTAGATGCGTCTCTTGACTTGTAAATATCAGATTGTGGTACATTAGAATCTGTATTTTTCTACAAAACGAGTACAAACTAGAGAACATTCCACTAAATTTGACAGTATAAGGGTATAAGGGTGGACGTGTAAGAAAATTCATAGTTGATTTCGTTATTTGACCATACCTCAGGTGGTGGCCGTAATTTTTTTACTCTATAAATAATTAGGCTGACTTTTAAATAAAAATGAAATCGCATTTGAAGCGATACGATAAATTGATAACGACTTACTTTTAATCGTCGTCGTGAATTGCTTTGATATCAATCATGTCCACTAATTATGCCCACCTTGACTTTGTGTGGTGTTGGATTTAAGTTTTAAGACATCGACAAAGATATTCTTTTTCTTGCATAATATTCTCCAGACATGAGAAAATATACCGAAATTCTGTTTTTTTTCTTCCTCCCATCGTTTTCTGTTAATTTTATCATATAATTTTGTCTAATTATTATTTGTTCTGTGCAAAAAGCAGAAAATGGAAGAGAAAAGCGAGTGGAAGAGCCGTTGGCAGTCTCAGCTATCGGGGCTGAAGAGAAGAAGTGTGCAAAAGGATGTAAACGATAATATGTCATGGGGAGCAAGGTTACGTAGAGAGAGAAACGAGTCATCATCGTGAACTTTTGCTTGCCCCTTTTGTTAAAATTGTATGTATAGTCTATACTGTTAGATACACGAGAAGTGCTTCTAAGAAATGCATACTAACTACGTGTTAGTTTTGCGTACGGAACGGAGAGCACGATGTAATTATATACGTATTTTCAATGTAGCTAGTATAATTAAAGATGGGGGTGGATTTGTATATAACCACTTAATGTGATATTTTCTGCAATGATGTTTGTTCTAGTCAAATGTTTGAATCATAGTTGGTTCAAGTTCAACCATCTATTATAGGAAATTCTTACGAAGGATATTCCTCTTGTAAAATTATAAGTTCGAAAACTCGAGTTTATATTATTTAATCCACCCATCTAAAACTAGAGTTAGGGAATGGATTATCGGGATTGAATATGAAATTAGTGATCTTGCTTGCAGAATGGTAGAATACTTGATTTGAAATTGGGCGTTAACATTGGCAATAGGGGGTATTTTCAGTTACGATTTATGAATATCATAAGTAGTAGTTGTGACGCTTCGCTTATTTTTATTTGACGAGACATCTCTCAAGAAATTGAGAATGACACGACGATTATGAATTTTTAGTTTTTGAAAAATAAAAAATCGAAAAGGCCGATTGATGTTTGTAAAGAATTCACATAATAATTACATGTTGAAATGTTTTTAAATGTAACTTTAAAATGTTTCATTTATGGTGTTCACTTATTTTGTGCTATTTTTTATGCAAATAATCCTTAAACAAACAATTGGTGACGCTGCCTCCCGAACCCTTGAAAATTAAGTTCACAATGTAATAAATTTCTGGTCGACTGGTCATTTATTTATTTTGAGTTTTGTATCCATCTATTTTACACAATGTATCTATCTCCACCTCAAATACAAAGATCATTGAACCTTGTGGGGCCTTCCTCAATTATTTCATAGAGAAGTCATACATACATATCCAAATCTTTGGTCCCCTATATTATACCTCAATCTCAATCACTCTACTACATTATATTGTTTTTATTCTGGTTTGTGTTATTATTGAATTAGGGAAATAAAAAAAAAAGGGGGGGGGATATTTTGCATTATACAGCAAGAACCATAAAAATTGGTTTTAATATGGATTCTCATTTTTTTTGTTTGTGTGGACGGAGGGACGCAAATGAGCTGAACCGGCTCTTGAGCTCGATGAGCTGACTCGACGAATGCTCAAACTCAAAATCTAGTTTTTCGAGCTCGAGCTCGAGATTTTTCTTAATTTTACCTGAGCTCACAAGCTTTATATATATATATATATATATATATATATATATATATATATATATATATATATATATAATTTAAATAATATAAAATAAAAAGTACATATAAAAATTGGAAAAAAAAATAATTAATTACAGCTCATTATTTATTTTGTAATTTTTTTAATAATAAAATTTATATTTTTTAATAATAAAAAAAACTAATAATATAATTAAATTAGGGAAAAAAAATGAGCTCGAGCTCATCAAAATTGGCTAGAGCTCTAGTCCGAGTCCAGAAAATAAAAATACTCGAAGAGCTCGAGTTCGGCTCGTATTGTTTTTGACATCCACAAAGGGTTAATTTTTTTTAGCCTATAGCATATATAATACGTATGGTTGTAGCTCTTCAAATAAGATGCTATGCATAACATCAGCATCAATTCCCTTCAGGTCATCGTCAGGTTGTGTGTCGTGAGAATTAGTCTACATTTTATGAATATATATATATATATATATATATATATATATATATATATATAT
>NW_012193627.1:1189537-1261074 GCF_000504015.1 Erythranthe guttata
TCTATTTATATTTATATATATCTATATATATATATATATATATATATATATATATATATATATATATATATATATATATATATGTATACATATATCTATAAAAGGATAAAAATAAATTCATAAAAAAAATATCTATATATATATCTCTATTTATTTTATAATTGTTTTTAAATTTATATTTTTTTAAAAGAAAAATAATAAATAAAAATATAAATAAAAATAAAAGTGAGAGAAAAAGAGAGATCGGGCGCGAGCTTGAGCGAGAGAGAGCGATTGAGAGCTAAGTATAGAGAGATATAGAGATTTAGAGTTTGTTTGACTTATTTTTTGTTATTTTCTTAGAGAGATAATTTTTTTTTTTATATGTTTTATAATAGGTATCATTATGTGCATTTCTATAAAAATAAAAACATATATATATATATATATATATATATATATATATATATATATATATATATATATATATATATATATATATATATATATATATATATATATATATATATATATATATATTATTTATTTTATTTTTTTTGGACCAAAAATACCATGAAACTTCAAAAACAAATTTGGTTACATCTTAATCACATAGTTTAATCAATTCTTATTCAAACAAAAATTATGAATATTAAGTTCCAAATAGCAATATATGATGACATGCTCTCACTTTTTTATTTTCTTTTTCTTTTTTCCTCCGAAACGGCAATAATAACTCGTGCAGCCAAAAAAAAAAAAAATATCGGACAATAAAAAACCAACGCGTACATAATAAACGTATTATGAAAAGCCGAATAGCAGCACTATAAACAACAATTTTACACCTCTGTTAATGAAATGAATGGAAACTACTACACCCCTTTTCCCTTTTAACTCCCCACCTCCTATCTCACATTCCATATAAATACGAGTTCTACGTTACAAAATCAAAATTGTGGTGACGCGAAACTAATAAAGAAAGAGCTAAAAACTTACACTCTCGACCCCATTAATACATTTTTCAGCTTCCTCCAAATTCGACCAATCGTAGAAGCTTTTCATCAATGCATCTCTCCTCAATGTCATCTAAAGTACCTCCTGCAATTTAAATACAAATCAGAATTAGACCCATACTAAAAACCACCACCCCAATCGCCAACTCATTCCAACCCGACGAATGCAGGGCTTCGCCACGTCAGCATTAAACAAAATGCCAGATGTGCCAGGTCATCATGGGCCTTGGTTCTTTTTTCTGGAAAAGTTTTTTTCACCGTGCATCTAAATCAATAAGGAATCACATAAGGCAGAGCGATGACATCAGCTGATTCGATATGTACAGCTTCTGACCATACACGCAGATCCTCGTCGGGACCCACTGATTCAGTCTTAGGTTTTGTTGGAGCTTTCTTGCTGAACAACCAGTCCTGGTCATCATTTTCAGACAAGTCCATTGACATTTTGGGCACAGTTAGTACCTCGGCTAGATACTTGGAATCGGGATGCGGGGGCCGAGGCCTCCTTGATGATGTGGCAATTGGATCCTCAACCTTGGACACTGTTCGAGCCTTAATCTTTGAAGCTTCAGCAATTTTTGCTGTTGCAGGAGAGGGATTTAATTTAGGTGGAGATGGTTTCGGAATTTCGATAATGCCATTCATCAAACGCTCCTTGTGGTGGTCCACTCGATCACTGTTAGGATTAGGAACAACAGCTTGTTTGTCCTGAGAGGGTTTAATTGGAGTTGGGAAAGGTTCGACTTTTTCGAGTTTCTCGAGTTTCCTTCCATTCTCTGTCGAATGATGAGGAAAAGCAGGCTTTTGAATTTTATGAGGCCTCGTTTCACTATCTGTAAACAAGCCAGATACTCAATCATCAACTTCAACAGAAAATTCCAATAAATAGGAACTCATAACAAGAATTTCCCTTTTTTTATATTTTTCTTTTTTTTTCAGTAAAAATTTCTCGAGTAATTAACAAAATAGAAACTCACCATGGAGAAAACCGTTTGCACCCATATCTTTTCGTTTCTTTATATTTCCTTCATTAACAACAGCATTACTATTAGACTCCTTCAACAGATCAACGCTTTTATTAGCAGTAAAGCCATCATCCTTCAACTTGTCCAGCTCGCCTTTCTTTTCTTCCTTTTTCCGCTTCGACTTTTCACTCTTTTTCTTCTCCTTTTCTCCGTCTTTTCTCTTCTCACGGCTTTCCTTATCCCTATCTTTCTTTTTTTCCACCTGTTTAATTCCACCACCACTCTCCTTGTGCTTCTCTTTATCTTCCAATCTATAGCCATTTTGTTCGACCACTGGTTTGGGAATCCCCTCAACCTTATTTTTGGGAGTCGGCATAAGGTTTTGCACGTTCGTATTTCCACTAAACTCATTTCTGAGTTCAAAAGGATCGATTTTTCTATCAACTCTCTTGTTTTTGTTATCGCCGTTTTCTTGATCCTTTTTGTCCTCAAATGTAAGTCTCTCGGGCAATTGACTTCCTTGACCCTTTTCTTCTCTGATCCTCCTATCCAATTCAAGCACAAATTTCGATTCCTCGTTTCCCCTTTTATGACCTTGGAATAATAAGCCAGAAAATTCCCCTTCGTTCGAAAAGCTGCTTCGATCTTTGGTGTGGTGTCCTTCTGGATTAAGCTTCGGTTGACTTTCTGCAGCGACAGTTGACTCTTCTGAGATGCTGCTTTTCTCCTTGTCTTTGCCGTGGTCTTCTTTTTCCTTTTTCTTGTCCTTGTTCTTTTCTTTCTTGCTCTTGTCCTTGTCTTTTCCTTTTCGGTCTTTCTTATCTCTGTGTTTTTCGTCGCCTCCATCTTTTTCCTTCTTTGATTTATCTTTGCTCCGCTCCTTGTCCTTTTTTTCCTTTTTGTGCTTCTTCTCCTTGCGCTTCGCCTGGAAACATGAAGAATTGTTAACACATTCTGTCTGAAGACAAAAACCACAACGTACAAGATGAAAGAATGAAGTGTCATACACATTTTGTATGCAGCTCCAGCTTTATGCAAAATTATACCAACAATTCTCAATTTGGGTAAAGCGAATTCATGTAATGCTCAAAAAAACCGAAATCAAGAAACTTTCACGCGTAAAATAGAAATCCTATGAAATAAGTTTCTACACTAAAAAAATGTACAAAAACATAAAGGAGCTCGACAACACGAGCCATTAAAATACTATATGATACCATACAGTGAATAAAAGGTAATAATTGCCACAAAAAATACTATAATACGAGAGACAATTATCATACTATAATCGAACGATAAAAAATACTAGGACACGAGACTTGGACACTAGCTACATACTTGCGGCTCATTAGTTTGAATAGCAAGTCAAAACACTTTTCATCACACATAAACGGTTTGAGGGGAATCATTTTGTGATGTATTCCCGGAACTTCCATTTCATTCGCATAGATGCCGTGCCATGTAATCTCACGTAATATTTTGTCCAATGTCACGTCAAGCTTTTATGTTATTACACTATTTAGTTCTAGAAAGCCTACCTCTACCTTTTCAACTTAAGCAAGTCTGATTTTGTACTCATAGCCCCCCTCTACAATAAACTAACAACCAATAAGAGCTTACTTCATCACCCCTCCACCCAAACGCCCCCAGAAAATATTTTTCTTCAACTAAAAAACTAAAATCAGGAAGGAGAAAAGAAGATTGACTTTATTAAAGTGGTAGGAAGACCAGCTTTAGCATAAAATTACCGTTCAGCAATAGAAATGTATTGTATAATCAAAACTGCATGAACTGAAAAACTCATGCATGTGAAGTATTAATTTTTGGTTTCTCGGAAATTAGTTCATTATGAACAATGCATTGAAGAGCAGATCGAGAAGCAGGGAATATCCTCTACGACTCAATATGAACTGGCTCATACTGCCAGTGAAATATAAGCAAAACGTATAAGATCTCGGAAAATTACTACCAAATCAATCAATCACATGCTTTACATTAATGCTCTCTCGCTTTCTCAAAACTACAGTATTTAATCACATTATCACTAAAACAAAGCAATCAAATACATTCGCTGATTATACACAGGCATCAGTCATCAGAAATCACAAAGTTAGAGGTATGACTAACTGCCACCACCACTCAATTTTGTCCCAAAAACAAAAAACGGGGCAAATGTGTGGGAATACAGGCTTATACTGCGTCTATTAAGTGCCACTGTAAATTGACCTTTTCGTATTTGTTAGAATTAGCTATTCAACCGGAAATTGGATTGCTAAACCCTTCACATAAAGACACGGAGGCTAAGCAGCTTTAAGTTTTAAACAAAGTATTATACACTTATTATTCCTAAACGTGGCTTAAAACCAAATGAAGTTCTACTTATAGAACGAAGAAAATTTAATGTTTCAGTAAAACAAAAAACTTCTGATACACGACATAATAAATGTCAAATCTCAAATATTTGATACCATTCATCACTTGTAACACAAAAAATTCAAGAGCCAGAATAACCAATTAGTAAACAGAGCAGTCATCAACTTTTTCAGACTCTGATTTTGGTAGGTTCTGATTTCTTTTAACATATATCTTTTTTTTTAGTTTACACGAGAAATTAGTGGAATGCATTACACCAGAATCCGATTTATTTCACAATGTGGCTGACAGTATAAAACTGAGTTATTTTTCCATTAAACTAAGTGCTAAAAAGAACCAGGGGCAAAAAGGGAAAAACAAAAGAAAGCAAACGTAACCATCATGAACTCAGCATAAAGCTTTACTGAAATAGTTCAAACTTCAAAATCATCTAATAATTTTATTTCATGATCACATTGAAGTAGATTTTTGAGTTCTTTGGGATAACGTTATTTCTTATTAATTAAAATTGATGAAAAGAGTTGGTATTACTCGCCCAAATATTTTGGCAGACTATTTTTCAGATTTGTCCAGACGTCTTTCATGTTACGACGTCTTTCATGTTACGACATCTTTCAACATATAAAATTTCCAAAATCAGCAGTTTTCTATTTATAGATATCCCAACCGGAAGTCGTCAAATTACAAATTTAGGATTTCTTGAGGCTCACAGAATCCAATATAAAGGCTATTTCACTAGGAACCGACAGATGGAAGGCCGATTCAATTCTAGATTACGGGCATCTTGCTTTTTCCTTATATGGGATATGTATTTACTCAAAACTTCTTTGCTCAATCCTAGCACATACTTTTAGTAACTCTGAGCTATTGCATGCAATGAAATCACTAAATCTACAATAGATCATTACAAAACACAATAATTGCAATCATCTTTCTCAAAGCTCACGACACCTACCTCATTAGTATTCTTAAAATCCAAGTTAACAGTTCAATTGACCAGCCATAAAAGCAGGTATTACTCAGGAACTCCTTATTTTCTCTATCACATTGAAGACGGCGTACGAATCTATATTCCTATTTAACGAACCAGTGTTCCTCTACCACACACGAGAAAATTTAACTAAGAAGAGTCCAACAAAGTTAAAAGCTACTCAAGCATGATCAGCAGCAAAAACAAAGTTCACCACCAATCAAAGCATTTCGTAAAAGACACGATCAAGACCAATTTACTGGTTTCGTAAGCTGTAGAAGCTCGAAACTTTTAAAAACCCATGTCCTTTCACTTAACCAATACATCAGTATGAATTATTATTATGTAGAGTGTAGGGTAATAACATGCTCCGTATGAACCAAAACTTACGGAAACATAAAACTTTATTGTCAATAAACTTAAGAAACTATCCACTAGACAGCGTAAAAATCAGGACAGGCCTACTTATTAATGATCAAAGCGGAACATAACATGAAAACTCATTATTTATTATATCCAAATATAGCTGGCGTGCGATAACAAGAATCCACGTGTAATAAATAATATAGCAGTCAAGAAAGAAAATGAACAAACCTCTTTCAACAAGTCCAAATCTTCAGGTATATGCTTTCTTTCATATCCCGGTGGCGGAAATGGAAAGCAGCGAGACATTGCACACTTTTCGCGTGTAAAGAAGAAAACTACAATCAAGAAAACGGTATTCTTGGATTACTTTCCTCGAATAGCAGTGGTCCAATATGGAAACAGACCAACGATTATATTTCTGTCCATGCACCATGACACCACATTGATTTCCAGCTTCACTATTCCTTCATATACCCCTTCTTTCCACTAGTTTACACACACACAAACGGTGCTTCCTATACCGGAAAACCCAATAAATTCGCCTTGAACCTCAACTCAAATACACCGCACTTTTAACCATGCCTCAGTGCAATAAAATAGTAAAAAAAAACAAAATCGCTGAATGCAGACCCGACGATAACGAGAGAAACACAGTTGGCAACAAATTTCAGGATACAAATTGCTGGTATCGGTAGCTCTGGCAGTAGTAAAAAAATCTCCCGAAAAACTTGTCGATCATCACCTTCACTTCCTCAACCTTATCACCAAAATTGAATCCCAAAATCATTCCCCAACCGAATAGAAGAAAAACTAAAACAAAAAAACACCCACTACTTATTTTCAACAGAAATTCCGAAAACAAGCTTGTTTTTCCAGTGCCATATTAATTATATTTGTGTGAACAATCCTCTTCCATACCCTTTGTCAAAAAAAAAACAAATTATCCGAAGCAATTACAATGCTTACACTTGAAAGAGGCTTCTCTTAAGCTCCTTAGGATAAAAGCCAAACTCCCATAAGATAATTCCCAATCAGCAAAGTGCCGGAAAAAAACCCCGGATATTTGCAATTGAATCCTTCAAGTTCCGATATTTGCTGATCAAAACCCCAAGTCCAACTGTAAATCCGGCCCCAGCAAGCTGATCAGATTCGAAAACCCTAGATTAAATCCGCCATCAGTAAAAACCCAATCTCACGAAGCACCGAAAACCCTAAATTCCAAAGAGGCGAAAAACCAAATCCCGATTCAACTACCCCGAGGAAAAATTAAATTAGAAAAAAAAAAAAAGAGAGAAAAAAAAAAAGCCCTAAATTGAGCACTTTTCAGCAAAAAGCCAAAGCAGAGAAAGAAAAAAAAATTGAAAATTTTTGCTTTCCAATGAAGAATCGGATCGAGAAATTATTCCAACATTCCCCGAACAAACAAAAACCCCAAATCAATTTTCGCAACTTAGTTCAATTGAAAGCCCACCAACTGTAGACTAGATTATCACATTTAATTCAACTTCAATTCATGATATAATTTTCTTTTTTTTCACCTTGCCCCCTACAAAAATCAAGGAGCATTTGTAGAAAGGGACAAGATCCCGGCTTTAATTTCAACTTTTTTTTCTTTTTTTTGGGCTCAGAAAAACACCATCAAACAAAAGCAATAACTCGAGAGTTTCAGTGTAAATAGGGGTTTGTTCGGTGTGTGTGTGTGTGTGTGTGTGAAAGAATGGGAGAGACAGAGGTTTTGTTTTGGTGTTTGGGGAATACAACGCGAAATGGGAAAATCAGGAGAAATAAACAAATGCCCCAAATCAATTACATACTCATCGTAGTAGTGTCATTTTAGAGAGAGAGAGAGGAGAGAGAAAGATAGAGAGAGAGAGAGAGAGAGAGAGAGAGGAGACGTGTATATATATTAGTACTAATAGAATGAATCTCTCTCTCTCTCTAAATGGGGGGTGTCACAATTATTATTATACCTTAAAAACAAATTTCATTTTAGTTTTTACTTTGAATTTTGTAGTTTGAAAAAATTGTTTTTTGAATTTGTTTTTATAGTTTTTGAATTTGTTTTCCAAATATTCGAACAAGAATGTAATTGTTGTGATTGTGGTATACGAGCTTTATGAGCATTTTTTATAAATAACTAAGTGATGGGGTTCAATCAGGCGCTGGACCATACCCCACCTTCTCGACATAGTGGTTTGAAGGCCCAACGACATGGAGAAAATAAAGATGGGTTAATGGTTCGCTCGAACCTTACGGTTAAAGTTGATTAAAAGCTCGCGCCAAAACTCCCGCGGGAATATGTGGGAGAGCAAGCCACGCGGCGGCGAACCGGTTGGAAGATGAGATTTGAGATCAATTTCCGTAATTGAATAAGGAAATGGGTCGTTGATTGAAGCAGTCATAAGAACCATAAATGACTCTCTATAAAAGCAAGTTGTAAGAATCTCAGTAGGGTTATGGGCACATTCATGAAAAAAAAAAAGTAATAATTGATGTTCTCTCTTATTATGTTTCTACTATCTCATCGCCGACGGCCTAAAATCCAGCGATAGGTGGACTTTCCGACGATCGAAGGAGTTGGGATTGAAGAAAGGTCTTGGAGGTCCAAATATTGCACCATCATAGTTTAATAGTGCGATAATTATAATACTTCCTCCTTCCCTCAATAGTTGTCACTTTTGTTAGTTGCACACATATTAAGAAAATCAATAAATAGGCATAGATATTAACAAAAAGTATAGTAAATCACTAATATGCCCATGTCATTAATTGATTTTTAACTAACTATATTTTAATTAATTATGAGTGAGAAGTGCAAAATTGAAAAATTACAATGAATAATTCATTGGAAATAGTAAAATGACAAATAATTTGAAACATAAAAAAATGACAAAAGTGACAATTATTAAGGGAAAGAGGGAGTATTAGTTTCTATATTGTGGAAAAATGAGTTTCAATGTTTATCTTTTTTATGATACTATATTAAACATATTCATCAATTGTTTTTGCAAACAATGTAATTGCTCATTAAATTCTTCATTTATGTAATTCATTAATAGAAAGATGATATTTTTTTTGTCTAGGAGTGTAAATATGCAGAGTCAAGCAAGTCATGTATGTTCATATTAATATATGAGTGGAAACGAATAAAGCTTAAACTCGAATTTATTTTTAATTATTTACAAGCTCATATATCATGTTTTTTTTTTTCTTTTTTTGAGATGTACACAAATATAATAATCAATATATACAACACAAATTAATAAAAATAGTATTGAAAAGTAATATCAAACTCGTATTCGAACTCAAGCCTTTAAAGTAACGATCCGAGCTCAAGTTACTAAATATTGAAAACAAAAACCTAAAATGACTATAGTAAACTTTCATTAAATCAGTCAGTCTACATTCAAAAAGAGAAAATATTATTCCTTTTAAATGTATTTAAACTAATTGCACATTAATTACAAAAAAATATTAAGTAACCTTAATTTAAAAAAAAAAAAAAAAAAAAAAAAAAGCAAACAATGTTCTTATTTGACACGTTACCCCTTTGTGACTTCACCTTCTCTTTCTCTTCCTCTTTTTCTTTCTCATTCCATTAATTTATCATTTGTGTTTCGGTTAAAAGTTAAAACTGTAAAATAAAAATTAATTTTGATTTGAAACTATAAAGTAACACTTAATATGAGAAAAAATATATTGCTGAAGCAAGTAAAGGGAAAAAAAGCAAACAGAAGGGTGACTATGTTTTTGGGTTAGTCCACATATATTAAGAAAATTTATAAATGTGTATAGGTTTTAGGAAAAAAAGAATATAAATTTACCATATCATCCGTCTGATTAGTTCTTTTAGCATTAATTAGTAAGAGTAAAATTGGAAATAATGCAGTTGGATATTTGACTATTAAAAACAAGGGAAATGATGAATACAGTACGATTTTTAGTAAATATAGGATATTTTTTTTACTTTTAATTTTTATTCCTATTTAAGAACGTATTTTTGTAGCTATAGACATTTTAACATAAAAACTAATTATCATCCAATATTTATCATTAACTCTCTACATAATTAAATTTATTCTCTATAATTTTCAATCTCAAACACATCTGAAGGAACACTTTAAATTCGTTTATACTACAAAATATTTTCTCCGATGGAAAATATTCATTATAATCGACTTCGTTAAACGTCTCGAGATGATCCTGGTCCAAATTAGTAACAAAATTAATATATATTATAAAATCCGGCACATAAAAAAGAAGAGGGGAAATTTGGCACAGAAAACAAGAAATTTTTTCGCACCAAAATGAATTATTTTACCTCACTTCCAGCTGTATCATCCTCCAAAACCAATAAATTTATGTTCTTGATGATTAGTGATGATTAATTGTGTTATATTCTTCCAACGTAATGTCGATGGAGACTTATAAAAAAAGAGTTTGAAAGAATAAAGTGAGATATACTTGATTTTGAATTTCTAAATAAAGTGTCTACGTTTACTAAAACTCTTCATGTGATATTATTCTCCATGTCGTTAAAAAAATTTTAAAAGAAAGGGATTTGACAAATAAGATGGGATATATATTAACTTTTGATTTTTTATAATAAAATGTCCTATATTTACTAAACCAATTTTATGTATTTATTTAAATAATAATCGGTTGTCTAATTATTTGTTAGTGGGCGGTTATTTTTAGCTTCGTGGGTAATTATGTAAGCATGTGTTTAATTATTCTACTATCTCATTATCTCACTAACCAATTATCTCTTCTAGTGTGTTTATTTTGTGCGGGATAAGGAGCTCTCGATTCTATAAATAGGAGAAGAACTTAGTTCAATTCTCACATTTTCTACAGAGAGTTGAGAGCACAGAGCTTCGGGTGTTGGAACATTTTCTACAGCACCTAGTTTTCCTTATGATTTTCTCACTACATAATTGAGGCTATTTTGTACTCCCTCTGTCCCTTTATACATGACGATTTGGAGAGACTTTATTTGTCCCTAATTATATGACGTTTAACTACTCAGTTTTCTTATTAATTTTTCAGTTTCCCTATTTACCCTTAATAAATTCTCCAACACTAATTAAATGGAATATATATTTCTCTCTCATATTAATCCTTCTATGGTGAAAGTGAAATTTTGAAGAAAATCAACAGATTCCAAAACTTTTTTCACAGTCCACGTTGAAAAGAACAATAAAAAAAATTGTAGTTTAAGAACATTACTGGATGGATCTTTTGAACCCATTTTCTCTCATGGACAGAGAAAATAAGAAAATATAGACTGAAAAAAATTCAATGTTCATTCAATACTCCAAGATTTTTAATTCTGATCATGAGTTCGATTTGAATAAGTTTCCCTACGAAGAATAAGATGAAGAAAAACAACTTTTGAAAAAGAAGAAGTTCGTAAAGTAATTAGGGTTATGTTAAAGATTTACCTACCAAAATTTTATTAAGATTGTAATTTATTTTTTGTGAGAATTCCATTGTATTTCAGTTTTTTGAATTGGACGATAGTCCATGTGTGAATTCCATCGTATTTTTTTTTGTTTTTTTTGTTTTTTTGTTTTCCTCTCTTTGAGATTTTTTTATAGAAATCTTTCTAATATATGGTTTAACAAATTTCTTGTATTTGCAAGATGATGCAGTTACCAGGGTGCGCCTTTTGGTTTATATTGCCATGTGTTGTTTAATTTGTTTATGTGTATGTTTATGGTGTATGTTTTATGATTATGGGTCTTGTTGTTGCAACTGTAAATTGTAGAACTCTTTGCAAAAAGAAAATCTTTTAGGCTATAACAGAGACCCCTCAAACTATTTATAATTAAAAAAATGGTTCCAATAAATAAGTAAAATCCATGACCATAATTTAACATAATATTGCAAGCAAAAGTTAACTTAGATAATTAAAGACTTCTTGCACTAATTCAGAATTACACTTTAATTGAGTAGGAAGTTGACCCTCTCTCTCCATCATTCTTTCTTAATATGTGGAATCTTATATCTATTCGAACCTTTAACTCTCATAATTTCAATCATGCACGATTGTAATGTTAAGAATATCCGAGTGGACTTCGTCGAAGGAAAAGCCAAGAAATGATCTTTGGACAACAGCAAAAAGCTCATCTACAGTTTTGGCGGTTTCTTTATATTGCAATAAAAAACCCAAGATCCAAAACATTTAAATCTGGAGAATTTGGAGGTCGGGACATTAAACGAATGTCAAACCCATCTTGTGAAGTCGCTCGACGGAATAGCTCGTCATTGCGATCAACGTGTGTTCGTGCAGTATCTTGCTGAATAAATATTGGATGGCCTATGCATCCTCTCTCGGCCATTTTCCTTGATAGCTGGCAAGGCTCTTTCAATTAAGTATGATGTTATAACATTTTTGTTCACCGAAGTTATTGGTTTCGTCTCTAGCGTACCCGTAACTCTATTCACGATACTTCTCTTAGCTGGCTCATGCGTAACAAAAGAAAACACCCCATTTTTTTCCATAAAAAGTCTCATTTCCTTGTGCATCAAACCTTGGGCGAGCTACAGCGGCCAAAAACATGAGTTTTGCTATAAAAATTTTGCTTTTGCAAGTACGCAATGGATCTTTTTCGTCTGGCAACAAGTAGTACCTATCCGTCTTCTTCGTCATGTAGAACCATTTCTCATCAATGTGGACAAAATTATAGATTCCTATGAAGCTCAGATCATGTGGTATGCTATCACGTTCAAGCATCGATATGCAAAATTGTAGTCGAGTCTTTTTATTTTCCTCTTTCAAAAATGAATTTATCGCATTTGAGTGCCGGCGTATTTCCCCCGACTTAAAACCCCAAAATAATATGCTCTTTTTAGTTTGCAAGGAGCAAGCTAATTAAAGAACAAATAGTAGTATGTCAATGTAAAGGGATTTCACGAATCCTATCAAAGTCAATCTCAACTCTTTTCCAACCATAACTTTCGTCTTTCGATGATGTACGTTAGCATGTGCACGACCATAATCTGTTTGTTTCTAAATACATTGAATTGTACGCATAGATAGTGAAAATTGAGATGCCACAACTCTTGTTACATCTTTTCCCAAATGTCCTTTGTTAATTTTCTATTGTAGCATAATGTATATGGTTTGTCGTTCATTATTGGTTAAATTTTTCTTTTTTCGTATGCCACTTGTCTCTTATGCTTCATCGACGTTTTCCCCTATAAACAAAGGGAAAAAACGAGCAGATCAAAGATGAAAAAAATATTATTTATGGCCATATTAATAAAAGGTAATTTTGCTACTGCTAAACATAATTGAGGGCATTACTTATGGACCTCGTTTCCATTGTTGTTTCTAACAGAAAACCCAGTAGAGATTTCTTTGTATTCAAAGGATGTGATATGCATGTGAAAAAAAACATACCTGTACTAACTATAAGATGAGGTTCAATAGATGTTTCATCTCCCATTTCCGTATGCATGCTATCATCTTCAAAATAAAATTCATAACTTGAGTCAATTTCATAATTCTCAAACGAAAATATATTGTTATTTAGGTCGGGAATAGAACGTGCAATATCAACATTGAGATCAGGTAAGTGAAAATGATGAAAATCTGGTATGTTCGTTTCAACCGAAGGTGTTTCCATGTTCTCAAACTGCATGATTTTGAAAATTTCCAGTAGTGGGTAGTATCCATCGGCGAGATTCGGTTTTCTCAAATAAAAAAATCTAACAAATAGTTCCAACACATGTTGATTTCTTGTTTATGTTTGCAAAACTTGTTCATTTGTTGTTGAATTGCATGATTTTGAACACTTGCACTCTTGGGTATCCTTTGTTTGGCACATTAGTATTTCCCCAAATCATTTTTGGGCCTAACATAGTTTTAATTTTGGACATTAGATGTGTCTAAATAATATAAGTCGTATTACACAATGGTAGTGCTATTGTTGATAGACGTTATCAAAACAAGGTAATGGACTTTCTTCTGATGTAAGTAAATAATATATATTGTATTTCATAAGTTAATGTGAATGTATGGTGTTGAGACATGCGAGTGTAGGTACAATAACTATAATTACATAGTACCGTTATTTTTTATAATTGTATTTTTGCTGATTATTTTTTTCTTTCTTTATAATCGTAATACATTTGAAGATGATGACGCGCAACATGCTTGTAGGTGCTTGTTGAGAGAGTGTAGATTTTACGTTCAATACGTTTACTTTACGTGGATCTTTTGTTTAGATTTAATCATATTTGTGTTTTTATTGATTGATTTTGTGTTTTATAGGTGAAAAACGAGAATTAAGTGTCCATAAAGGAAAAAAGATCAAAAAGAAAGGAAAAAGTTGAAAATAAGGAAACAAATCAAATTGGAAGAAGGAATCTCGCCACAGCTTTGGCAGTGTCCACCATTTCGAGCATATCTCTCTCATACAAACTCCAAATCAGCTAATTTTGACGGCATTTGAAAGCTAATTTCAAGGGCTGCAATTCTTATTCACGCAACATTCCAAAATTCGGACTCTAACATGGCCAAAATTGAAAAACAAATCCTGATAAGGGAAAGTGGCGGAAATTGATTCCTATTAGGTTTCCACTACTTCCTTAACAAGAAAAGCCTATAAAAGCAACAATTCTCTACACCATAAGGACGAAATTTTACACAAAAAAACGCGAAGAAGGAAGATCAACGATAACTCAAGCATAGTTTTTCTTATTTATTTTATTTATTCTATTTTGTTTATCATAAGAATTATGAGTAGCTAAGCTTTTAATCTAGGATTTTGTTGGAACCCTATGTGGTGATTCAAACATATTTTTGTAATACTATGCAAGTTTAACTTCCATGATTATTTCTTCTATTTGATCTTATTTAGCGCATGAACCTAGCTAATTTATGCTGCTATATTTTATTGTTAGAATTGATTGACAGATCGTTTTAATAATTAGAACAATGATAGAAGAGCCTTCGAGTAGTTTTCACCAGATGAGTGTGTCAATTGCATGTATTATCGTAGACGTACAGATAATACCTTAGGTAGCCGTTTACGAGACTTGTTATTTAATGTTTTATTCATAATTTGTTTGCATAGACATATAGTGAATCATTTATGAATAATAGACTCATAATACACGCGACAGCGGGTTATGAGTGATTGAGTGTCTCGGGTTAATAATTGGGAATCGTAACTTGCATGATAGAGGTTAATTGGGTGACGATTTATCGCATAGGGGGAAGATAAAATCATAGATCCGTTTGTATATTGATATTTTCTCGTGATTATTACTTTCATAATTAGTTTAATTATTTAGTTGATTAAATTTGACAACCTTGCGTAGGCTGGATAAAAATCATAATTGTTAGACTTTGGTACTTAGGATTGGATAATTTGAGTATTCCTTGTGGGATCGACATCCGACTCTCACGAGTCCACTTTTACTACTTGTTTGCGATACGTGCACTTGCGTGTTAGTTATTTAGCCCAACAGTGCTCTCCTAGCGCTTTCAAAGAAGAAATGAACATAATTAAGCCAATGATGACGGTCAGACATTTTGCTGTCTTGGAGAAAAATCCTTTCGGGTTCTTCCTAAACATGCCTAAGATGTACCATAACTTCTTAGAGGTCAGTTCTATTGAAGAAGACGTACATCGAGGGAGGAATGTACATTCTGGTTGGAGGTAAAATTATCTCGTCGTATTTGACCCTAGGGAGTTCTGTATTATGATGGATTGTAGTTCAAGGGGGTATCCATCGATAAAAGCCTCGAAATAGAAGCTCATTTCATTCGACGTGTTTTTGTAGATAAATTGACCCATGTTTAGTGTCATCAAATTATATCGTAAGTCCTAAAATCAATGATTTCTTCTTTAATTATATATATTGGGGAATGTGGTGTATGTTTTAGTAATCCATAATTTGGGTACTGTGATTGAACGGTGCTGCATTATGGGAATGAGAATACATGTATACTAATATTATAGTTTATTTTTGTAGGAAAGTTATTATAGCAGAGTTATTGAAACTAAAACCGCGTTGGAGATACCTACGGATGTCGTATGGGAAGAAGGATATAGACAACAAGATGGAAATGATGATTGCGGCATTTTTGTCTGCATGTGGGCATATTGCCATGCTAGAGATGATGCTGAAACTTGGGGAAATGCGAAACTTGCTTAATCAAAAAGCTCAGTCCAAAACTAGTACTTGTCTTCTTAAAGAATTAGGGAGTGGATAGGGAGCCAATAGATGTTGATGCTTTGATCATATTTTGAAATTGATTTTTGTTTGTTTTTGTCATGAACAATCTATTTTTTGGGTTTTTTTGGGTGTCGGTATCATGAACAATCTGTTTTTACTGTCTTTTGCATGAACATGTACTATTAGTTTAGGTTTTTCATGCGAATCGATATTAAACATGTACCCCTTTTTGGTGTTGTGACACCTATTTTGAATGTTTTATGTTTATTTCACATTGGTTTTTCATCTCAACTCCCAATGTGCTTTAATTCACGTAAGTGAGTGATGAGATGGTTTTCTATGGTCATATTGGACACCAAAGGATATTATAACAAATTAGTTCAATACATAAGCACTATGTATAGGTTACCATCATACTATGATAGTTTCATGTCGATGCGTACAACCTACCGGGTTTATACTATTACCAACAATGACGAATACCATAATGTCGATCACTTGAATTGCTCGAAATGGTTTTTACACATTTGTGATCCATAAGTATGGGAATGACATATAATTCATTTTAAATGAACGTTGTATATGCACATTAATTTTGCCTTTGGGGTCCAAAATGGAACAAATGTGCCGAATTCCTTACAAGATACACTACTAATGTACAAGACTTGTATGTAGAAGTAATGGTTTTCATCACAAGTGACCATATTCAACACCTATCAACTCCTAAATTGTCTAAATTCTTGTAAATGAGATATAAAATGAATAAATGAGTGATGAGATAGTTTCCATGGTCGTATTGGCCCCAAAGGATATTATATCAAGGATACCATTAGTAAAGTACATAAGCACTATATCGTCGGAACCATAATACCTAGATACTGTACAATCTATGTGTATACTATGCACGTGATATACCGCGCCGTAAAACAACAAATACCATTCAATTGATGAGTTGAATGGCTCGAATTGCTAGCCCAAAATGATAATTGTATTGTATGAGTAACGTTCTTACAAACAACAATAAATGATTTATCAAAAGAGTTATTTTATTTAGATGTACCCAACGTAGTTACACATCAGCATCACGATATGATTTTACGCGCTACAATACACGACACTAACTTATGACTCGTACAATTATGGTGATCAATTAAGAAACATTACATAAGTTTGACAAATCATGTAAACTACAAATATTACTAGGTTTATCAATATCAAACTTTGAATTACTCACTCCAGCTTCATCTTTGGAATTCTTCATTTTACTTTCTTGATGAACTTGGTTCGTCGATTCACTCGTAGCTTCACTTTCTTCATATCGAGAGTAGTTGTTGGAGAAAGTTTGCCCAGTTTCAAATGGCTCACGGTAATGAGAATAGCCATGGTATAGGCAACAGTAAAACAGCCTCCCGGATTCAAACTTGTCTTCGGAACCATGATTATTGTTTTTCTTCCCACAATCACGATGCTTGCAGCTATCTTTTTTTATATTTTAAGCCACTCTTTTGGAAGGTGCTACTCGAAGAAGCCATGAATGAGAAGCAAATGAACCCAACTACGTCTTACGTACTATTTATAAGTTCTGACGAAAAATAACGGCTATATTATTGTAACGGTCATAAAATTCAGATCGATGCGTTTATTATTTCTTCTATGCACTATATTTTGTTGTAAGCCATACCATATGAACGTAACAATAATACTATTGTAACTAAAACAATGCACCTTATGAATCAATCTTATGAATCAATCATAAACTAGAACAATACATGATACTTTTTTTTTGATAGTACATAATACAAATAGATAAAACAAAGTGCAAATAAATAAATATCAGGAAGTAAATCTCAACAAAGTTCAAACAACATAAAAATAAAGTATAAACAACCACTTTTGGTTCACTTCAATCATTGTGGGAAGATGGGTAACCACATGCGCTCTCCTCCAGTTTGTCATCACTGATGAAAAAAGAACACAAGCAAAGCAATAACATAAGCCTTCCATTTGCAATTTTCAACAATGCATACGACTATGATCTTTTGTTGATCATTTTTCTTGTATTTAAATGTTTGATTATTAGCAATGTAGTAGTTTTTTTTAGCATAAACCAAAAATCATTAGGATCTCTGAAAAATTGATTCTCCCCACATATGCAATGTCTCTATGCATCAATTGAATTTTCAAGTGGATTGAATTCAATTTGCAACATACTGTTAGAATTGACAACCTCACTTGAAAGTGCAAAAAAAATTAAACAAATTGGATTATGACAGTGGACTACAAATAAATTGTAACAATTGAAATAAGTACTTTGAGTGGAATGCTTGGATACGAGAACTCCATTTCTAATATACTAGACGTACAATCATTTCATACTATCAGTATCCTTATATGATACTACGAGCGTAGTTATTCCACACTATTACTATATTAACACGATACTATTAAGTATTATATTTTATGTTATGATCTCAGAAACAAAATAAAGATGCATACAAAAGAGAATGGGGGCATACCAGTTTTCAGCTTGGACCCTCTTTCCACGCCTATTTGGTTCATAACTGCGGCTCACCACAATGTCGACCACACTCATGTGCCTTATCAAATGCAATGTAACCATATTCACCACATCTTCGTCACAACTTAGTGTGACAAATATTCTTTCACGAGGAGCCTTGTATTAGAGTACCAATGTGTCATGATGGATATCGTCCCACTTCCTTATGACAGACTCATAGATCTCCCTTAAAGTCGAATCATTCTTAACGGAAATGATGTGCATCTTATCTTGGTACCGACAAATTCCAAGAATACCAATGCAGAGGGGGTTTGATTCACCATTTGCTGTCATTGTGCAAAATTTCAGTTTTTTTTTCGCGGTCGAAGAAGAGGAAGTAGTAATAGAGAATATGAGGAAAGAGAGAGGAGAGAGAAAGAGTTGAGAAAAAAAGGGAAGAATGGGAGAGAGAAGAGAAGATATAGTTGTATAAAGTGAAATTAAGTGGGGCTAGGTTTTGAACTGTATGTTTATGTATGCTGTAAGGACTGACCCGCTTGTAAAACGTGGTTGGGGACTAACTCGCGTTTTATGTTTTCACCTGGGGATTTATCGGTACAAACCCCAAAAACTTTACCGTCGACCTTTCTTTTTTCTTTTTTTTATACTAATAGTTCGTCATGTAAGAGCATCTCCAACCGGTTTCACTATTTTTGCACCAAATCCCATTTTTTGTGGTGAAAAAATGGGTTCATCTCCCACCGACAGCACACCATTTACCCTTCTACCATTTTTAGTGGAAAAATAGTGTTTTTGGTCTCCAATGCATTTCACCAAATTTAGACCAAATATTAAAATAATAATATTTCACCATTTTACACAGGATATGAGATTTGGTTTGGTCCCCCATAGCATTTCACCATAAATGCCCTAAATCTAATGTTTATCGTAATTTTAGTATACTTTATTTCCTAAATATTAATTATAGATGCAATTTTAAGTAATAATTTTTTTAACTATATAATTTAAAAGTTATGCTATCAATTTTAAAACACTATCTAAACATGAACTCAAATTATTTTACATATAATAAATCATATATAAACAATAATCTCATAAATTATTACATAAATAAAAATATACATCATAAATTAATTTAAAATTATAAAAAAATCTCATTCACCATTATTATCATCATCATATAAATGCTAATTTATCACCATGCTAATTAAGTCAGTAATCAGGTGCAATTAGTTAAAATCATCATCTATATGTTAATTAATAAAATGGTGTTAATTACACCAAATCCTATTTTCACCTCTATATTTGGTACGAAATATAGGATTTGGTGGAAAAAAATAGGAAAATGGTGAATAGGTGGGAGATGAAAATTCCTTCACCAAAACATTTGGTGAAAAAATAGGATTTGAGTATATGGTGATATGTCGGTTGACCATAGTTGGAGACTAAAATCAAATCTCTTGATTTTAAGTGTAAATGTGATATACGAATTTTGGGTGGGAGACTAAAAACACTTAGATGAAAAAATCGCGATATAGTGATCTATCGGAGATGCTCTAAATATGTATTTACCGTTTTAGATAATATATCAATCGATTCCGGGTACAACTACAACTATGATGTACAAAAAGTCAAAAATCCGTAGGAAAATGTAACCGCACTGAAAAAAAGCCGGAGATATTTTCTGAGATTAAAATTTATATGTGTCTCTCTCTCTCCCTATATATATATATATATATATATATATATATATATATATATATATATATATATATATATATATATATATATATATATATATATATATATATATATTAGTGTTGATATTATATATTATATATGTATACATTATAGACATCGATATATATATATATATATATCTCATCAGATGATGATATATTCTATGATGATATCATCTCTACATCTATATATCATACAGAGAGACACACACACACATATATATATATATATATATATATATATATATATATATATATATATATATATATATATATATATATATATATATATATATATATATATATATATGGTCATTATAAATAAGCCCATCAATGAGCACTTATTCGTAAAGAGATTCAGATAAAAAACTCATATACCAAATCCACACGTGGTCCAGATTTTTGTAAAAGAATTGAATAGCCCCTCATACTTTAATATGCTCCAATTTCATCATTAACTTAATTTAACCTCAATTTGACCCCAAATTTCACAAATTATTCAATTTTGACCCAATTTTTTTTTTTAAATTTTTATTTTCAAAATTTTTATTTTTGCCGCTGGATTCCAGCGTTGACTTTTCATTTTTTTTTCTTTCGGATTTTTTCGCCGGTTTCCGTAGTTGACTTTTTTCGATTTTTTTTACCTTCTTCTTTATGTAATATTTTTTTTCGTTTAAACAACAATATTGCTGTGATTGACAGTAATATTAACTATATTACTGTTAAACACAGTAAAATTAACTAAACTACAGTTTAGCACAGTAATATTGCTATATTAATCTCTAGCACAGTAATATTAACCAAGGTTCTAAAAGGCGGTTATCGGGTACGTGGCGGTTTGGGACCGCCACACGATAAATCGGCGCGGCGGTAATTTATCGGAGATAAATCGGAAATATATCGGTTTTTAAATTTAGTGTAATATATTTCTAAAAAAATATTTGTAAATACTCAAAATATATATAAAAGAATATTTAAACATAATTCTATCCTCTAATTCATATGTTATTATATAATTCTAATTACTCAATAAATAACAAAAATTTAAAAATAATAAGATGATAATATAATAAAAGATTCTTACGAAATACAAATATTACGCAAGTCTTTCGCATCAATAATTAATATAAACACAACAAAGCGTAAATTACGGGGTAGTACTTGGTTTGGTTTTGGAAGTTGAAAGAATTGGAGAAAAATAAAAAATCAAAACATATTTTCATTTTAATTTAAATTAAAAAAAAAAAACCGATTTGTTGACTGATATATCGGTTTGACCCGCAAAAACCGCCGCAAACCGCCTCGCCGTAAAAAACCGATATTCCAAACCGCCTCAACAAAATCGTAAAGGTTTATAACCGATACCGATATGGCGGCCGATATATCGACCGCCACGACCGCTATTTAGAACACTGATATTAACACAATATAACCCATTATTGTTGTGTAATAGAGTAATATTACTATGTTGACCGTTCAACAAATGTGAACGTAATAAAAAGCCAAAATAATTAATATTACTGTGAGTGACAGTAATATTATTATAACAACAGTAATATTACCGTCAACCACAGTAATATTACAATAATAGACAGTAATATTATTACGTTACTCCGTGAATAACTCAAACAAACAAACAAAATCCAAACAAAATAATAATATTGATGTGGTTGACAACAATATTACTATAATAACAGTAATATTACTGCAACCACAGTAATATTATTGTGTTTACAGTAATATTATAATAATAGACAGTAATATTATTACGTTACTCCGTGAATAACTCAAACAAAACAAAAAAAATCTGAAAAAATAATAATATTGATGTTGTTGAGAGTAATATTATTTTGTTTACAGTTATTTTAGTGTCAACGACAGTAATATAATTACGTTGACTTGTCAATAGATCAAACCAAATAAAAAAATAACAAAAAATAAAAAATAATAATATTACGTTAATTTGCTGTCAACGGCAGAACAATTACATAAATGTATTGTCAACGACAGTACAATTACGTTAATTAACTATCATTGACAGTATAATTTCGTTAATTTACTGTCAGTGATAGTACAATTACGGTCAACGTTTAGCGGTGGACGTAAAAAAAAAAAAAAAAAAACACTGAAGAAAAGTCAAAGACGGAGACCTCTGGTCAACGCCGGAAACCGGCGAAAAAATCCATACCAAGAAAAAAAAAATAATCGAAAAGTCAACGCCGAAATTTAGCGGCAAAAAAATATTTTGAAAAAAAAAGATCAAAATTGGATTTTGTGGACAAAATTGATTAAATTAAGGTTACAATTAAGAATTGGGTATAAATGGTTGGGGTAATATTGATATATATATACATGAATATTTTATTTATTTATAATAAATATTAAAGAGATGGCTTATTGGTGTAAGAGATATAGACTTTAAACCTAAAATAAAAAAAAGAGTAAAAAGCAGTTTGCCCCCTAAACTAAGGGTCGATTTGCACTTTACCCCCCAAACAAAAAAAATTTCCACGTTTTTATCTGAACTCGTTAATTCGTTGCACGGTGCCCCCTAAACTCAATTTTTCGGCAATTTTAACCGGAATGTTAAAATATGTGCTTTGCACGTGAGATTTTGAGGGGTAAATTCGTCCGTTCACTTGCATGTTTAATATTAAATACAAATAAATATAAAAAAAAAAAGAAGCTGTCATCCACACCCACCTTCCCTGCACAAAGTTTGTTCACTGCGACGAAGATTTGACAAAATTTACGAAAATCACTCTGCCCCAATAATTCTCCCCAAAATCGGTCTCGCCGATTCGAATTCCTTCAACCCAGAACATTTTTCGGCAGATGAGAGTGGAATTAATGGCGGCGGAGAGCAGTAGTAGTCGGGGGAAAAAAGAGGCGGCGGCAGCATTACCGAATTCCCCTCCTCAAAACAACGACGTCGAAGATCCCATCAAATCCCCTCCTCATTCGCTCAACAATTCCTCCGGCCGCAATGTTTACTCTTCTAGCACTCAATTTTCATACTCTCTGTTTATTTAATCCAAATTTTTTTTGGGGATATTTTCTACTGATTCGTTGTTATTGAAATAGTTGATTGCACGAATTAAAGCTTGGTTATCTCTTGACGGAATTTTGGTAGATTTTCTGTTAAGTACGATGAAATATTGATATCGTCACAGATTAATCACTACCACCCATGTGTTTTTGGAGACAGTAAAATAAAAATTATTGGATTAAGAGGAAATAAATTAAGGACTGGATGTAAGGAATTCTTCCATTGGATTGGATTTTTTTTTCAGGGAAGGTGGGTGTTGCGCCTGAGTGGTGATGAATTTGGGAAAAGATTGAAATTGTTGAATCTTTTGTTGGTGGTGGTGGCGGCGGCGGTGGTGATGGCGGCGGCGGTAGTGGTTTTTTGTTCTTGATTTTGGTGGTGTTCGTCCGGGAAGAAAACTAAGAGGAAACCCATTCCCAGTCAATTGCAGATTTTCCCACTTTTTTTTTTTTTTTTTTTTTTTTAATTTATGAAGAAGGTAAGTGAATAGACTATTTTACCGCTTTAAAACTCACGTGAAACGCACGTGGGTAAGAATCCGGTCAAAATGGCCTGAAAATTCCAATTTTGAGGCACCGTGCAACAAAAACCGGAGTTTAGGTAAGAACGTGCAAATTTTTTTTGTCTGGGGGGCAAAGTGCAAAATGGCCATTTGTTTAGGGGGTAAACTGCTTTTTACTCTAAAAAAAATGCTTGGTTGGACTTATGCGCAAAAAAAAAAAAATGATATATATATATATATACCCCATACGTGTATTAATTATTCACTACCGAACGAAGTATCTAGAGAGTGGCAGAGAGATAATAAACCCTAGCCGCTTCTTCGAATTTCCCCTTCTCTCTCTAAAACCCCCCTTCTCTCTCTTAACAGGTAACTTCTTCTTCTTCATTTCATACATTTGTTTTCTATTCATATTTTCTTCCATTTTTATTCTTCATTTTTCACTTCCGCCAAACACGATCTTAAGATCGAGTCCCAAGTAAAGCAGCACCTTCAATTTTTTTTTTTTTTTTTTTTAATTAAATGATCGTTCTTGTATGATTTGTCGATTTTTTTTCCCTTTGTTGTTTGTATGATTTGTATGTTTATTTTATTTATTTAATTCTCTTCGTCTATTTGTGTTTACTATTTTGATGCTGCTTCCTTTCAATTGATTTTCAGCCACTTTTTTTTTTTTTGGGGGGAAAAATGACCTAATTATTTAGTTCTATGTCATATGTTTGATTTTAATTTGTAATTTTTTTTTGGTTACAGCTTACTGTAAAAATGGCACTATACAACAAATTTGGGAGCATTTTGAAGCAGAGCATTTCTAGCAATGGACTAAATGGGCAGTCTTCGATGTTTAACGCAATCCGTTGCATGTCGTCGAAGCTGTTTGTCGGAGGTTTTATTTCTCGAATGCTGTCGAATTCCCCAATTAGTAATTTATTTGATATTCAAGATAGCAATTTTATTGATTTGATAACTAAAATTGTGTAATATATATTTTTTTTATAGGGCTATCTTACGGTACCGATGACCATTCTCTGAGAGAGGCGTTTGCTAGCTTTGGTGATGTTGTTGATGGTAAGATTAATCAAACAATATGTGTATATATTTATATGTGGGGAAAATTGAACATCACCCCCTAAAAATTTCTAAGTTTCGCACTTTACCCCCTCAAAATTTTAAAAAGTTAATTTCCCCCTTCGAAATGTTATTCTTTGTTGCACATTGCCTCGATAGAAAAATTTGGATTGGTTATTCATCGGCATTTGAGAATTTTTGTTGCACATTGCTCCTTTATATGTTATTTTTGTTGCTCGTTGCCCCTTAAAAACAATATTTTTTTTGCACGTTGCCCCTTTTATATGTTAATTTTTGTTGCACAATGCCCACCAAAAATTGGCTTATGGGGCAAAGTGCAGCCAAAATAATATTTTGAAGGGGGTTATCCAGTTTTTGAAATTTTAGGGGGAAAAGTGCAAAAATGGAAAATTTGTAGGGGTGAAGTGCATTTTGTCCTAGTTTGATTCAATTATTTAAAATCCTAGTTTGTTATGTTTATATGTGAATTATGTATCTTCCGAAGTTTCATATGCATGTGATTTATAGTGTTATAGGTTCCGAGAAACTTATTTACCTTCATTTACTGCTTTGTTATACTCAAATATTGATAAACTTGTTTTATTTTTTATTTTTTGCACAGCGAGAGTTATTACTGACAGAGACTCGGGTAGGTCTAGAGGATTCGGGTTTGTGAATTTCTCGAGCGACGAATCTGCCAGCTCAGCACTGTCAGCCATGGATGGGCAGGTGAGATTCAGTAAACTGAGTATTGTTTATTATAACTCTTAAGCCATGTTTGGAAGTGCTTTGAGCTCATTTCCGTTTTGTTATGGGCAAAAAATGTTTTTGGGGAAAGAATATGCTAATTGAAAAATAAAGTGGTTTCTGTTTATTTGTTGGTGAAAACATTTTCTTACTCTAGAAATTAAGTAAACATGTTTCGAGGAGAGAGAAACTTAATAAACATGAATTCGTTTTGAAAACCTTAATAAACCTGAATTTGTTTTGAAAATATTCACAGACATTGTCTTAATTCCTTATTTTGTAAATGTTTATGAAGCTTTTCAAAAGATTTTCCCAGAATAATATATATATATATATATATATATATATATATAGATCTAGGGAAAATCTATTGAAATGTATACTAAACATTGTCTTAAGACACATTGTGAATGAAATGTGATCCTTTTCCAGACATCGTCTTCATTTCTTTTTCGACATCCTTCTATGAGGGTGTGTGGCTAAGTTGATAAGATTGTTAAAAGGAGCTTATACGATGTTCTAGAGCTTATAAGCTCTTTCAAAGTGTTTGGTAATTTTTTTTGAAAAAAAAATATTTTTATTTCTAAATAAGCTGTTGGAGAGCAAATACGATTTTTTTAATAAAGTACCTCTATCCCACCTTTTTATTTAAGATCTTATTATGAGTAAAAGTAGGAAATAATATATTAAGAGCTTATCAACTGTTTAAAATAAGCTTAGCCAAACACCCTATAAAGCCATATATATATAAACACACTAAATATAACTCTCTTTTGATATAGCAATTGGGAGGGAGGAACATCCGAGTAAGCTTTGCTCAAGAGAGAGCACCTCGTAGTAACTTTGGTGGTCCAGGTGGATATAACAATGGCGGAGGAAATGACGGCGGCTATTAAGAGAGAGAAACTAATAAGAGAGAGAGAGAGAGAGAAACACTCCGCTGTGTTATATTGCTGCATAGGCATATATGGCAAGTTTAGATTTCCAAGTTGCACTTTTCTTCTATCTTTCATTGTGCTGCCTTTTTCTTTTCCTTTTGTTTTTAATTCCGTAATGAAACGTCTGGTATAAATATGTGGAATTTAGAGGTATGGTTTGTTTATTTGATGCATTATTGTCATCGAAGCCAGGCGAATTGACTTCCTTCTTAGTTATGGAATCTGATTTTTCTTTTGTTTGTGTTGGTGGTTCAAAATTGGTTCATTTTTCGTAATCTTGACTACCCAACCTCTTACCACTTTCTTGGTCTCAATCTCAGCTTGGAATGTTTGAGTTGTTTCGAACTGTTTCAAGCACAAGTCTTATGATTTTTTTTGGTTTTTGAAAAATTAATTTGTTCCATAGGTGCTGCTGTTTGCGCAAATGGAAATTGATACAAAAACAAACTCCTATTTGTGCAAGACAAACTCCATTCAGGTCTGTAAAATTGCACTTCTCCTCTCCCAGAGTGACGGGCTTATGTCGATATATTTCGTTCCTCTCTGCACACAAAATTGTTAATCGGATACTTTGATCAAACATTGTGTTCTATACAAATAGAAATGTGTTTCTTTAACTATACTTGGTAAAATAACATCTGCAAACATAATGAAGGGAGAAAAAATACAGAAGTGAATTAAAATTAAAAAAAGAAGAATATTATTCTTGTATTCCTCTTGGATAACAGGTTAGAGAATAGTGGCAAAGGAAGTACCTTTGTGAACAAATGTGCAACTTGACCTTTACTGCGAACTAGCATTAATCTAACAATAATTCCTTCGGTTACTGCTCTCTATGAAATGGCAATCAAAGCAATTTACACTGCATCCAAGTTGTCACAAAAATATAAGTTTACACTCATCCGGAACTCTAGAAGAATCTGATTATTCCATACTAACTCACTTGATAATGTTGCCAATTAATGCTCGATACTCGGACTCAACAGATGACCTGGAAATAGTGGTTTGCTTCTTAGATTTCCAAGAGATCAAACAATCTCCTAGAAATATACAAAACCCTGAAGTAGGCATTTTGGTGTATGTGCATGATCCTCAATCAACATCCGAGAATGCTTTAACTTTGGTGGATGAGTTGGCTGAGTAAAAAGTTCTTGGCCGGGAGAAGTTTTGAGATATTTCAATGATAATAAGCTTTCAGGTGAGGAGCAATTCTCCATCTTCAGCATTCAGAACCAGCTTTGGATCCCAAAATACATGTATTTTCAAGTAGCTTAAGAGCATATTGTTTTTTGAGAAACAATAATACCATTCTAACTTGGGAAAAGAAACAGTTTTTGTCCGTCAAGTTTGCATCGATTTCACATTTGGTTCTCCATGTTCACAAAAAACACATTTGGTCCTTTATGTTTCAAAAATTCAACACTTTTAGTATTCTCCATCAATTTTCTGTTAAGACTAATGGAATCAAGCGTGTGTCCATGACTGTCTTAACTAACGGACTAACGATAAATTGACAGATCGGAGCAAAAGTGTTAAGTTATTGGAACATGAGGGACCAAATGTGTTTTTTTGTGAACATGAGGACAAAATGTAATATCGGTGCAAACTTGAGAGATGAAAACTATAATTTCTTCGTTATAATTTCCTGCAATTTCCAAACCAACAAAGTATTTCATCGTACCAAGATCTTTGAGTTTAGAAACTAGATGCAATTGAGCTTTGATAGACTCTATCTCAACTGAGTTTGGACCAACAATTATCATATCACCAACATAAAGAATAAGAGCTATAAGTGGTACATGAACCTCTAGTGAAGAGTGAATAATCAGACCTAGATTAATGGAAACTAAGGCCTCGTTTGGTTGTCAAGATAAGTCATGATTAATGAAATAGTTGGACTTCATTTGATGTTTGGTATCCTCAATAAATTGCGGGTCGACCCGCCAAAATTATATAATCATGGCTTATCTGCCTTTTAATGAGTTTTTTTTGTTGGACGTTTCAATCTCCTATAAAATAATTGGGTTTCATTAGATTATATAATCTTATCTTGCCAACCAAACGAGGCCTAAATGTAGTAATTGACTATGAAGTTCTTATTCCACTTTCTGGAAGTTTGACTGTGTAACAAACCCATTAAATTTAATTAATTTCATGAGGAATTATATTTTAATGTTATGTATAGATGGTTCATTTTATTAGTTAATATGTCACACAAATAACTAATCTTTGCCTATGTTAATTTATGTAATGGTCAGCCTAATAATAAATCGAATTGAATTATTACTTGTCTTGAAGTTATAGGAACAGAAGATTGTTGAAATTAAGTTTTAAATTTTGGGTTGTTTGAACAATTAAGTGTCTAAAGATTGTATATATTGAATTTCGATGATTCTGAAGTGCCGTTGGAAATCTCAGGATGTTAGCTTTTCGATGGTGACGGATTTCACGGTCAAAGATCGGCGGTGGTGGCCGATATCCGGCAAAGAAGACAAGTTGTCGTATAGATTTCAGAATTGTAGCTCTTCAAAGAATTAATTGCATGGAAGTCTTAAAGGTGGAGTTTTGATTATGTGAAGGTACCGATAGAAACCTTAGGATGTTAGGTTTCCGATGGTGGTGGATTTCGTCGGTGATAATCGGCGGTGGTGGCCGGATTCCCGCGAACATGGCAGACTGTATACAGTTGTGGTTCAGAGGCTTTTTCGAGCACGAATTTGGGTTTATTTTCTTCACAAAATATGCACGCGAGGTCGTGAAATACCAGAATATAGAATATTCATACTTTCAAGTCATTGTTAGAGCCCAAATCGAATCCGACAGCAATAGCAGCGAATTTCAGCAAATTTCAGCGGAAAAATCTTCTATGACGAGAATGTTGGGGTTTTTAATCTGCGGAAGTGTTGTGGTATGAAAAAAACACGAAGAATTGGTGTAGAGATTTTTATTAAGTGAAGAACAATGAAATTGATTATGAACAAGATAAGTTTTTATTGCTGGAATTTTTTAGTTTTTAGTTGTTAATCTTGAATATAAAAATCTGATCTTGGTATAATTTATAGGGTAAGATTGGATACAAAGAGACACTTCATTCCAAGTCCCAAGTTATTAATAAATGTAAAAGTCTTAACAAATTACAAGAAAACTTATTGACATCTACAAGGCAAGTCTTCATCTTGGAGTGATGTTCCAACTACTTTATTGAAAATATGAATTATTGTTTTCAACACCCCCTCTTGATTCGTAATTTGCAACATCTTCTTGAACTTCTTAAACTTCTCGATTGTCACGGCTTTGGTAAGAAAGTTAGCAACTTGATCATTGGTGTTAAAGAACTCCATTGGAATTTTTTCTTCGTTAACGAGATCACGTATGAAGTGATGTCGAAGCTTGATATGTTTGGACTTTGCGTGAAAGACTGGATTTCTTAGTCATTGCAATTGTCAACATGTTATCACAAAAAATAGTTGTAGCTTGCACTTGTTTTTCTTGTAAATCCGAAAGAATTCTCCTAATCCCACAAGCGCCATTTGTCGCTGCAATATACTCGACTTCGCTTAAAGATAAAGCAACCGTCTTTTACTTCTTAGTATTAGTATTAGTAGTAGTATAAATATTAGTATCAGTATCAGTATCAATACCAATATCAGTATCAATACCAATATTAGTATTAGTTTTGGTGTTGGTATGGGTATTTTAATTGTTATTGACATTGATATTAGTATTTAGTATTAGTATTTGGTGTTAGTGTTAGTGTTAGTGTTAGTGTTAGTGTTGGTGTTGGTGTTGGTGTTGATATTGATATTAGTATTAATATTAATATTAGTAATTATATTAGTATTAGTATTAGTTTTATTATTAATATTAGTATTAGTATTAATATTAAATTTTTTTTGATAAATATTGATAACTCTCGGATAGGGTATTAGAATCCATTATTAGATAATGACTATTGGTGCTAAGCCATCTGCGACGATTAATCAACAATTCAAAGTGCTTTTCTTGTGTACTCTTGATAAACATCGTTATTATATATATATATATATATATATATATATATATATATATATATATATATATATATATATATATATATATATATATATATATATATATATATATATATATATATATATATATATAAAAGTATCAGTGTTAGTACTATTAATATTAGAGGTGGCATGGTCAATTATAAATCATAATATCTAGAGTTAATAGTAGATGTGACATAAATATTCATCAAGTCGGAATGAAGCTACAAATATTACTAGCGATGTCGTGTGAAAGCAAATTTTCAGCTAATATGAACGTATACCACAAAAAATGGTTTTTTTTTATTCAATAACACAGTTATTTTTATTATTATTTATATATAATTATTTTGCAGTGTTATATTTATTTGCACTTTATTCTAATGTTAATGTAGACTCAAATAAAGTGTCTTTTATTAAAGTAGTTTAATATATATTTTATTTATTTCTTACACTTTCAGGTGGTTTATGTTTAGTCATCGTATATGTTTAGTCATTGTATCAGTGATAGACGGTGAACAACGAAAAATGTGCAATTTACTCGCAATGTATTAGATTAGTTATAAACAATGTCAATGCATGTGCTATAAAACACTACTTTGACAACTAAGTTTCATGTTAATAATCCGAATGCATTGGACGAGATAATTGTACCATCTGGATCAGATGATGTATCTTATTTTTTATATCTCAATTTTTGTATTTTATATTTTTTTTTCATTAATTTAGTTTAATAGGCACTTAACTAAAATGAATGGATATTATTTTTATTTTTTGGGTTATATCTTGTTATATATCAACAATTCAAGATTTTTCGTTCAATTATTTTATCTTGTACTATTGGATTCGACATGCAGTTTAGGCAGTTGTAATCAAACACAATAACTGATTTAGGCAAATGAAGAATTTTAATTAATTGGGCATTATAGTTGTACACGTTGGGACATAGGATATACTCGTTTTTTGCATACGAAGTTTCATTCTTCGATATTTTTCTTTTTTCACCTATTTTGGCTTTTACTTACACCAAACATAATAGTTTTTTTTTATCCTTTTGTACTACATTGTATTGCATATCAACATTTGTTTACTATTTCAATGACATTTTTTGTAATCAAACATTTGTTTTCATGATAAATATCTCCGTTCATTCACGGGTGAAGTAACAGTTATATATATGGATAAGATCATAAGTCCATTCCTTTTTTATTTCTTGTACATATCAAACATGTACATATATATAATTTCAAAATCATTTAATGGCTCATGATAAAATTTATAGATGATCAAATACAAACTTTTGATCATTTGAGCCCATTGGGTTTTTGACTTGGGGCCGGCTCTCACATGTGTCTTTCTAGACAAAATTTGCAAGGGTCAACCTTATCATATTATAAATACTTGGAATTACACATTACTACATGCTAACTTACTAACACACACAAAACATACAATACACATAAATATTTAAATGGGAACATATATTCAACAATGCAAATAATACAGTTTTCATCTGTTAAGTTTGCACCAATTTCACATTTGGTCCTTCTTATTCACAAGAAACACATTTAGTCCTTCACGTTTCAATAATTCAACATTTTTAGTCATTTTCGTCAATTTTTAGTACTAACGGAATCAAACATGTGTCAATCACTGCCTTAACTGATGGACTAACAATAAATTGACGGAAATGACGAAATGTATTAAATTATTAAAACATGAAGAATCAATTTTTTTTTGTTGTGAACATGGATGATCAAATGGGAAATCGGTGCAAACTTGTGGGAAAAAACTGTAATTTTCCCATAATTGAATATATGTTTCCATTTAACATTTACGCGTAAATGTATGTTTTGTGTGCGTACGCATGTGGTAATTATATTGAAGAAAAATCTAAATTTTGCAGGGCTGGATTGTAAGCGTGACACTTGTATTAGACACCACTAATTGAAAAGGTGAGTTTGTGAGATATAGAAAGTGTCGGTGATGGGATTTTTCTTATTTTCTTTCAATAAAGTATTTATATTATTTTGGATTTTCTTTGTCAAATTGTACTAATTGACAACGATGTTTGTTGTGGCAAGCATGATTTAAGTGATTTTTGTGAGACTTTATTTGATTCCTCTATGTGTGTGTGAGAGAGGTGTGGGTGGTGGGGTTGGGGGTACCACTATTTATTCTATTAACTATAATTCTTGAAAAAAATAATAAAATAATATATACATGCTTATTTTGCAACCAATAGGTTCTTGTCATGTAAAAGGCAATTTAAATTCTCAATTTAGAAAATCATATTGTACTCCCTTTGATATGTGTGTTGTTGTATACAGATCAGTGGTTCAGAATCATCCGATATATTTTACAGAGTATGGCATCTACAAAACTCTTTAACAGAAAAGATGTAATTACATAGATTAGGGTTGTATTTGATATGTTTCTCAACATTTATTTTATTTAGCACTACTATATTGATTCTAATTATTATTTTTTTTTTCTTACTTTTTTGATATATATTTTAACCATGAACATGAATATTGCCTTTCCTTTTGGATGACAAACTTTTTTAGTGTGTGTGTGTGTGTGAAGATTCTTCCTGAACTTGCGGGCTTGAGGTCAATGAAATATGGTCCACAAATTTAAATTTGGAATGTTCCTCGAGTATAAGTTGAACTATGTTTGGGTTTTCTTTTTCTTGCCCCCCTTATAAATAAAATCCAAGTAGTTATTTTTAATTTAACAAGTTTCTATCTTCGTTTATATTTTATTTAAAAGTGTCTCAATTCATATAAACAAAAAGTTATTCTTTGACTTTTTGGATGCTTATTTTTTGCACCAAATTTGCATTGTGATAAATCCGTGGACAATATTAATTTTACTCATACATTTATCATTTCAAATGTGATTTTGATCATTTTTTCATTCCAAATCTACTTAAAGTCAAAACGCAAAAGCTACATTCTTCGTATTGAGTTTCTAATTCAATTTGAATTAGCTAGATTGTATATTAGATAGAAAAAATATGCAGGGATGGGTCACCAAAAAACTTAAAACAACAAAGTTGAAGTTAATATTTCATTCATGAATTGTCATGTAGAATTGGCATTTGCTATAAGTTAATCTTTTCTTGTTCTTCATTTAAATTTTGTTCTTATTATTTTTTTCATTTGCTTTATCACCAATTGAATTGATTGTAATTGAGGATCTCGAAAGAGGACTCCTAGTTGGAATCTTCGAAATCATGGAACATGGTAGTTGAATTGGGAACGAACTTCGCCTTGGGGGCAGCCAATTAATTTAAGGATTTAATCTAAATGCTCTCTTATTATTAATTAAGCTTCAGAAGGGAACATGGTAAGTGGGTAGATTCGAATAACCTTGGAAAGAGGAATTATGACATTTTTAGTGTTTGAGTTAGTGAATAGAGAATCAATAATTAATATTGAATTTATAAAATCAATATAGGAAAAACATCGGTGAAGTCGACTCTATAGAAGTTATCAACATTGGGACTTTCTCTTCGCAATTTAATTCCATGTTTTATGTTGCGTACCTTTAACTCATCAACATACTCACTTATTCGGTTGGTTAAATAATATAATTACGATACATTGACAATATATAATTAATTGGACCACGGGGATCAATATCTGAAATCCACTGTTCTATAAATTAAATACGATGCATACGGGTTGGAGAGGAAATTTTGAATTTTGATGTTGGATACTATGGACAAAATGTGCGGTATGAGGGAAACTGTAAGGGAATGTATATAATTGACACGGTTATTGCGATGTAAAACTTGCATCATTTACATTCCTGAAAACGAGTGAGTCTCACGCGTACCACCAATTGCAGTTAAAATTTTATGTGTATAATATTATTGATGATGTAAACACTTGCATATCATCCATAACTTTAAAGATAACTAAATTAGACGTATATTTTTCACACGTAGATAAGATTATTAATGATCTACGCGATTGCATACATTATCTGCGATCTTTAAGATAAGTAGATAAAACGTACGGATCACTTCGTAATTAACTGTACGTACAACTTTGTTTGCGAATAAAATTTATAATTATACGTAACACTTTAAAGTTGATGGTATTGTCTTGAAAATTAGATCAATAAAATTATAATAAATATCAAATATGTAATATAATGTGGTGACACTCTTGGTGAAATATATATAGAGACAGAGATCAAACCAATTTCATTGAATAAAAAAGGGTGAAATCGTAAAATATTATTATTTTATAATTAGATGTAAATTCTATGTAGGGACGAAAACTATAATTATCACAGTTTATGGCAATGGTGGTCTTACTCTAAATTCCAAATGTACAACCGTTTATAGCATTGGTGGTTAAACATTCACAATCAATATTAATGTACGCAAAACTATGAGATTTTTTCTTCTTTCTGCTTCAGCTTAATTACTATCAGCTTTTGAGCTACAAATCCTATGCCATGATTTTTTTTGTCAGCTTATGGCTTTTTTAGGGATGGGCAACGTTCATAGATCTTAGCTTCAGCTTTTTGCTTACATACTTTATGGGGGTCGATTTGGCGGCCAAGTGGGCCAAATCCACTATCGACCGGAGAATCAAAAAAGTTCCGACTCGGTTCGACGGTCCATCGTGTAAATAGCCCTAAATGGGGGCGTTTGAAAGAAGTCATGTCCAGAAGGTTCGTTTTATGTTGCACGGACACGGATACGCGGATACGAACACAGCCATACGGCATTTCAAAAAAATTCGGATACGGACATGTGGGGATACGTGTAAATATAAAAAATATAGGGGTATATATAAATTATAAAAAAATAGGGGTACATTTATAAATTGTAAAAAAATATTTATAAGTCGCCAAATCGCATAAGAGAACCACTTGCCCTAGCTGCTCATGTTCTTTGTAGCCGTCGCCGCTAGCCACTCGCCATCGCCGCTAGAGTTTTGGACTTTTTGGGTGGACTCTAAAAAGAGATAGAAGAAAATTTATTACAGAAAAAGAAAATGCGTAGTTTTTTATTAGGGCTTTCTCTTAAAACATAAGAGTCGTGTCCTAACTTTTTTAAAATTACAGATACTGCCCGACACGGGTGTCCTATCTTTAGCAAAATTACGATACGGTCCGACACGGGTGTCCGAGAGGTGTTCGGGCGTGTCTCAGTGTTCAAGTGTCGGATACGGGGACTTTCACCTTCCGTTCCTTGGCTTGAAAGACACGCTGCTCAATTATGTGCAAAGAAGTAACGATCCTCGTAAACCTAATAGCGCCCCTTAAAATAAGAATTTCGAATAAGAGGAATCTCATTATTTAAGGAAAATATATCTCGTAACTAAGGGAAAAGGAGAGACGTGCATACCAACGGTGGGCTTGTAAAACCTTAAGCCTATATATATTCCCGGTAGAAAAGAGTTTCGGACATACAAAACAAAGATATGAACCAAATATACAAGTTTTCCTCGAGTAATTATCTTTAGAAATTGTAACTCCATAAGGAATTTTTTTTTCGAAGACCTTCTCCAGTGTTTATTCTATGTTACACTGGGTGAAGTATACTGGGTAGATCTTTATCATTTATAATCACACAAATATACACACACATCCACATTGATTGTAACCTTCACTGAGTGTAGCATAAAAATAACCCTTCTCCAGTAATCAACGGAGATAGTTATTGAAGGAAACTTAACTTGACGGCATATAAAATTACGCGATCAATACTCATTTATTTTGTACACAAAATTAAACAGCTAATTTATTTACCATGTTAATTGGGGTCAATCATTGCACGTATGGCTTTTTTCATAAACTAATAAGAGCACATTAATTTCTTTACTTTTTTAATTTAAATATACATTTTTTGTCTAATTAATTGAATCAATAACTGGGACTCCCAATTAATCAAAATTCAATTAATAACTGTTGTTTTTTTTGGTGAAAAGTCGAATTTAATACGTTATTTGCAAATAAATACGTGGGCACTCCTAAATCGACATGAAAGAATAAATTGAAGATCACATTATTAATTAATTATAGTAATGTTTTAAAAATTGGATTGCATTTGGCCGGTTGTACAGGTGCGACACTGAATTAATTGTCGGTCAAATATATATAGATAGAGAAAATAAAAAAATAAAAAAATAAAAAAATAAAAAAATAAAATAAAAGTTAAATTGAATTGATCTGTCGGTGCAATTAGTGTTATGTTTTTCTTTTCAGCAAGGTTCAATAGTGAATTGGTTGCAAGTACGGGGTTCATGCGATGAAACCGTACCAAAATTTACCGGATCTCGGTAAATCGAAATTTTGGTACTTCAAAAATTTATATAGTTCACCTAACTGAACTATTCGGTTCGTGCGACTTTTTACCGAATTAATTCAATTTTTTCGATTCGGTATCGGTAATACTGAAAACATATTTTATTTATTTAAAAAATGGTAAAAACAAAATTTAAACTAATTACTTTTTGAATTTGAGGGCCCTATAAATAAAAAAGTGACTATCATTAGAGGCAACTTTGTAACTAATGGAAAAAATAATCTATAAGTATTTTATAATTTATTATAATCTTAAAGGATTTAAAATAAAAGAAAAGGATAAATATATATTAAATATTTTGGTATTCGGTACAATATAGAATTCTGGGCATCAATATCGATACCGAATACCGAACCAAATTTTCGGTTCGGTATTTGGCACATACCAAATTTTCGGTTCGATTCGATACGGTTCGGTCAGTTTACCGACCGAATAAACACCCCTAATTGCAAGTCTAGTAAAGAACGAAAAAAGGTCTTAATTGTATTTAATGTTTATTACATAAACAATTACTAATACTTAATTTGTTAAATCTACCAACAGACAAGCTGAAGGGACACCCACTCAAACATTAGCCAACATTAGTACATAATTATATCACTCAGCCCAGAGTTAAAGAAAAAGAAAACGAAAATATATTAGTAGTAAACAATTTGGTTATCAAAATTCAAACAAATTTAGGTAAGTAATGAAATTAAATACAATTAAGTGCCACTATTAAATAAAAATATTAATATTCTTTTCTACGTAATTAGTTTTGTAAATAATATTCCTTCTGTTCCACAATAATTGTCTCTTTTTTAAAATATTTTTATTCCATATTATCTGTCACTTTAGATTTCTAACACTGCATTAAATGCATTTTTTACTGTTTTAACATTATTAATGAAACTCTATTCATTAAATTTCTCTTATAAATTATTAAATATTAAAGGTTGTTTTAGTCATTTTGATATGATTTTTCTAAAATCAAGATATATTTATTGAGTTTCTTAATCTTTGTGAAAAGTAAAAATTGACAGTTATTTAGGAACGGAGGAAATAACTAAAAAACAAATTATGTCTGAAACATTATAGAATAAAATTGAATTATTATATTGAATTAAGAATCCTATACATAAAGATAAATTTATATTTTACTAAAATTTAACAATTAAAATACTAAATAATAATAATATAAGTAATCGAGTATCCTACTATTTAATTAATTAGTTATAAGGGTAAATTACGGACACCCCTGAGCTAAGGTTAAATTTAAAAAAATACCTCTTATGTTTGGGCAATTACAACTACCCCTCAACTGTGAATCTTCTTACACGTCCACTTTTGCGGTGTCAAATTTAGTGGAATCTTCTAAATTATGTGGAATATTATCCAATTTATATCTGTTTTACCCTATTCGAGCTCCACATTTTGAAACATGACGATGATCATAAGATGTGTCTTTTGGCTTGTAAACATCAGATCGTGGTCCATAAGAAACTGCATTTTTTTTTCTTCACTACACAACAGGTACAAACTAGAAAACATTCCACTAAATCTAGAAGATTCTATCGATTTCGATACTATAAAGTTGAACGTGTAAGAAGATTCATGTATTGTAATTTCCCAAACATAAGAATTTTTTTTTCTCGTAATTTAACCTTAGTTCAGGGATTACCGTAATTTATCCTTAATTATAATGAGTAGAAAAAAAGTAAATAAGACAATGGTAAATAGAAACAAGTGGAAGAAGAATCTCAAATATCATTCATTGCTTTCCCAACAAAGTATACAGTAATTCATGATACAAAGGGTTGATCTGAAACAACATTTTTTTTTGTACAGATTTCAACCTTTTTTTCTTTTAAATATTTAATTTACCCTAATTAATTAAATAGGATAAATTATTATTACAATAATGCCATAATTCACAGATCTACTATACTTGTCTTTCCTTCCCATTCTTTTTACTATAGAAATCTATCCCCTATTCTAATACAACATCATCATCAACTGGGTCCAATTACAGACAACAACGGAATATTTATAAAGAAAAAAAGAAAAAGGAAAATATATATTTAAAAAAAAAAAAAAGAAAAAAAAAGGAAAATTAATAAATTAAAACATGCCCCACCGTCACCTTCTTTCCCATGTGAGGGTGGGGACTCCAATTATGCTTAATCATCTGTATGGTCGTTTGTGTTGGGTTCATTTTCCTTTTTTACCCTCGACTCGATCCCGTAATAACTAACGTACCACTTGACGAATTTCCTCAACCCCGTCGCTAAATCCGTCGTCGGCTTGTACCCGAAGTCCTTGTACGCCAGGCTCACGTTAGCGTGCGTGTACGGCACGTCCCCGTTTCTCGGCATCTTCACCACGCGCTTCTTCGCCTTCGTGCCGAGCAGGGTTTCCAGTATGCCGACCAAGCTTTCCGACGGTGACGGGGGCGGTGTTCCCCAAGGTTGTAAACCCGGAGCTGCGCCGGGGCGCGCTTCTTCCCGCCTTTTCCGGTGCTCTTCTCCGCCGTGTTCGAGCGCGCCGACGCAGCCCTTCACGATGTCGTCGATGTACGTGAAGTCACGCGCCACCTCCTTCTCGTCCTGTGTCACGTACACGTTGATCCCCTTCCCGTGGAGGATGTCCTTGGTGAAGAAGAAGTACGCCATGTCGGGCCGTCCCCACGGCCCGTAAACCGTGAAGAATCTCAGCCCGGTTAGCGACAGCCCGTAGATGTGGTTGTACGTGTGCGCGATCTCCTCGCCGGCCTTCTTCGTGGCGGCGTAGAGGCTGGCCGGCTGATCCGTGCGGTGGTTCTCGGAGAACGGCACCTCTGTGTTGAGCCCGTACACCGAGCTCGACGAAGCCCACACGATCGCCGGCTGTGGATCGGCGGCTTTGGCCACCTCCAGGAGGTTGACGAAGCCGGCGATGTTGGAGTTGATATAGGAGAGCGGGTTCTGCATGGCGTAGCGGACGCCGGCTTGCGCTTCCACCTGGAGGATGTGGGAGAAGGGTACAATGTCGAATAGTTTGTTAAGCAATACGGCGTCGTTTAATCTCCCTCCACGATGAAGATTTGGTGCTTGGTGAGAAGATCCTGCCGGGATCTCTTCAGCGCCGGGTCGTAGTACGAGTTGAAGTTGTCCAGCCCGAGAACTCCGTCGCCGCGTTTCTTCAGGGCGAGGGAGCAGTGTGAGCCGACGAAGCCGCCGGCGCCGGTGACCAGGACGGAGAACCCGTTGGCTCGGCGCGGCGTGGCCGAGTGGCGGACCTGCTTCTCCCATGCGGCGGCGCTGCCGCCGCCGTAGAAGGCGGACGAGAGGAAGTTGCTGGTGGAGTGGATGCGGTGGCCGTCGCCGCCGCCACCGGAGAGGGGCGGGTAGTTGACGGTGAAGAAGAAGATGAGGACGAGGGCGACGAGGAGGGTGACGCGGAAGAGGAGCTTGGAGGAGGCCTGGAGGAGCTTCGTGCTGTTGACGCGGCGGATGTAGCTGTTGTAACGCTCCAGCTTGGTGGTCTTGCTGGTGTCCGGGGGCGACGCGCCGCCGCCCATATGGTACTGCATTATTTCTTGATTTAGTAACAAACACACAGTGGCAAGTGTCTTGTAAAGAGGGTTTTGATGATTGTATGTATTAATTTGTTTTCAAGATCTTTATTTTGGTTGTTAATTTAGAGGGTTGATTGAGAGTGGATTTATTTATTTATTTGTTTTGTGAACCCTGAACTGGGCAGAGTGTAGATGATTGGATTATAAAGAAAATATTTTTGGGGGAAGAGAATAGGTGGGGGTGGGGGTGGGGTAACTACTCATTAATTATCTACAATTTTATATTATTTATATATTTTAAAGATATTTAATTATTCATTCTTAGTGATTATTATTTTTATTTTATTTTATATGTTTATGGTTAATTATGAGTTTGAAGAAATCACAAATCGCCGGTCTTTTTGCAAGAAGTGAATGTTTATTGTTGTAATTTTTTTTTTTAATAATAGCACAGTCCATCATGTAGGTGCACTGAGTAAATCTGCATTATACTATAATACGCTTGTAAACTATTATACTGAGTAAACTTCCTGTTCTAGTTTGTTTAGGTATTGTTTGATTACATACATTAGATTAATTTATATTCGATTGGATTGGATTATTTTTTGTTGGCTAGTTAATATATTTGGTTTCTTGTGTTAGATCTTGTATAAAAATTGTTAAAATCTAGCACTAAATGTGATTTTTCAGTAACATCCGTAATTTAATAATAATCATATAATTTTATAACATTTTAGGGACACAAATTTTCTTTTTCTTTTTTCCTTTTTTGTTTATAATAACTACTTACAAAATTAATTGTAGGAGTAGGTTATTAACAAATTTTATTGAAAAGTATCATTTAGGTGTTATGTTGAATTTTATCAATAAAATATAATATGTTACTAATTTCTACTATTAAATTCCAATATTGAATCAATATGAACTAATAAAATAAAATAAATAAATAAAAATGATAACTTTCTATTTTTATCTACTTCAAATTGAAACTAAAAAAGTATTCATCCATAAAGGAATATATTGCTTGCCAAATGGAACCAAAAGCCTCTTCTATCTTTATATATTTATTTATTTATTTAAATAAATAAAAAAATAAAAACCATGTGAAATACCTAAATTACCCTCTTCAACACAATTAAAAGAATCCTATATAGGGGGTGGAGGTATAGGTGATTGGTTGGAGACCACTTTCTTTTTTTTGTTAGTGATGAATGAATGGAGAAGATGTCTTTACTCGTTTACAGATAGAGGGGGCCAATGCCGACTCAAGGTGAGGATTGAGTAAATTACAGATGGGCCCCATATCTTTTATGATATTATGTAATTACCCCTAGCATTTATTGTTTTTCTCTAAACTTTATGAACTGCCAAAAAAAAAATATGCCAGCTGTATTGCGGTGTGATCAGAAAATCTGGAAAACCATGTGGGGGGCAATAGTTGTAAAATACTGCTACAAAGTGAGAACACAAATTGAGCTCTATAAAACTTGGACTAGTTGTTGTGTGGGAATAATTTTGCAATCAAGATTTTGGTGCCAATTGGGGTAATTGGATTCGATTGTTTGTGTGTGTGTGTGTGTGAGAGACACAAATTAAGTAAATATTGGGACGAATCTTCTAATTTTGAGTTGATAATACATAAATAAATATTTCCTAGTTCATATATTGGTAATTAATTGTTGGACAATAGATATCCATTTCATTTATTTAATTATTTTTTTGGTAATGAAGGAACCCGCAGCCAACCATATCGTATAGGTGCATTGAGTAAACCTACACTCTCGTATAATAGTTTGCAAATCATACGAGATACGTAAACTTAGGATAACCATGTGTGACAAGTTCGACCTGGCGACCGTTCACAAATGGACTTGAAACTGATAAATACATTTATGTTTCAACTGTATTTCAGTGGTCAAAGAGAAATGATAAATATAGAACGATTTTTGGTAAATAATTTTAACTTTTATTTCTATTTTTGGATGCAGTTTAGTAGCTATATAGACATTTTAATATAAAAAATAATTATCGTCATCTACTTATCATCAACTGTTTACATGACTACGTTTATTCTCTGGCATTTCCAGCCTCAAACACATCTGAAGAAAAACTATAAATTTACTTGTCTTTCGTATTCGTTATTAAGTATAACCAAATTTTTACATCACTTTCATCCGTATCATCTTCCAAAACCGATGATAAATCCATGTTTTTAGTGATTAATGATGATTAATGATGTGATATTCTCCCAAAATAATGTCGTTGAATAGGATATATTAACTTTCGAATTTTTAACTGCATTTATCACCGCTAGTTGTTTTAGTCACATTATGTGTCACTTTAGATTTTTAAAAGGAAAATTAGATTTCTTTTAGACAATTAACTTTTACCATTTATCATTAATGAATATTTATATAGTGAGAAAGATCACTGCTTTATTAAAACGTGTAAAGGGTAAATTTGAAATTTTCTAATTAAAAGTATGCAGTTTATAAGGATTTAGGATTTCGGATTTTTAATTTATGTGAACTTGGAAAGAAACATTAGGAGGGAAGTCATGCAATTAATTATTTTTCTAATTGTGCTAATTATTATGTATAACTGGTAACCATGTCTTTAAGTAACCTATCTATATATAGTTAAATGAAATACATGATATAATTAATATATAGTTATATTAGTAAATATTATCCATGAATTTTGTTTCTACTTTTTTTTTTATGTTGGAATTACCATTATACATTATGAATACTAGTAGGTCATGTTAATTGGAATAATATTATCGTACTCGCGTATAATTTATTATTATTTATAAATATGTTCCAAGTTTCGTAAAAAAAATTGGGCCGATTCTACGATTTCAGAGGCCATAATCATATTTAGAAAAATAATTATTTGTCACAATTTTTTTGTTTTGATCTACCAAACCTAGGAATTTTATCTCAAGTTTGTATAGTTGGTTTATAGATAGAAATTCAGTACATCTATGATGCACGGACATGGATACGTAGATACGGACACAATGATATGGCATTTCCAAAAAACTAGGATATGAATACACGAGGATACGCGTAAATATATAAAAAATATAGAGATATATTTATAAATTATAAAAATATAGGGGAACAATTATAAATTGTAAAAATATATTTATAAGTCGTCAAATCGCATAAGAGAGCCTTTCTCCCTTGCTGCTCGTGTTCTTGGTCGCTGTTGTCGCTAGAGTTTTGGACTTTTGGGTGGACTCTCAAAGAACACAGAAAATATGTGTTGCATAGAAAAGAAAATGTGTATTTTTTATTAGGGTTTTCTTTTAAAACATAAGAGCCATGTCCCAACTTTTTTCAAATTGCGGACGCTGCCCGACACGAGTGTCCTACTTTTAGCAAAATTACGACACGTCCCGACACGGATGTCCGAGTTGTGTTCGGGTGTGTCCGAATGTCCAAGTGTCAAATACAGGGACTTTTTACCTCCTAAAAGTGTCCGTGCAGCATATCAGTACATATTTCACCTCCCTAATTGATGTCGGAATTAATTTAATACTGAGTGACCCTATAGGATATTTCATATTCTAATTGTACCGGATCTCGGCGTTCTCCAAACTTAATTGAAAATTCACAATAGTACTCTTCAAGTGGAGTATATAGTGACTTCAATCTTGATTTTGGCTCTAATTATATAGAGTAAATATATATTTTTTACGATGTTTTTGAAAATATTAGTAATTCGACTATAAATGATAATTATATTTGAAAAAAAAAATGGAGGAATTTAAAAAGGGAATATGCAATAAATGCAATTAATTAGAATGCCTAGATATAGATGAAAGATTGATACATAATACAAGGAAAACTCATAATATAACACCTCGTTAGCATGAATAGAATGGATCGGCTAATTCTTCGATAGAGGTAACATAGTCATCACAAATTTTAATTTTAATTTAATACTGCTGCAAATTGATTAAGGTGTTAACTGGGGAAGCTATAGAGGAAATAGAGGAAAAAATTCACATGGGTTCATCATCAATTCTTGATATTAATATTTTTTCCTAAATGGTCAACAATTTTCCAACCTGAAATCCTCTTGTAAAAAATATATATATTTATCTGCATTATTTTTATTGTTTTCTAAATTGAATAAATGACCCTTTTATATTTAATTTTAAATTTTTATATTTTTTCTAGGGTAAATTATGGCCACCCCGAGGTAAGGTCAAATTATGAAAAACCCCTCGTGTTTGGGTAAATTACAATTACCCCATTCAACTATGAATCTTCTTAAACGTCCATCCTTACGTGTCAAATTTAGTGGAATCTTCTAGATTATATTGATATTCTCCAGTTTGTACCCGTTTTACCCCATTCGAGCCCCATATTTTAAAATAAAACGGTCATAAGATGTGTCTCTTGACTTGAAAATATCAGATTAAGAAACTGCATTTTTTCACAAAACGAGTACAAACTAGAGAACATTTCAAGGAATCTAGAAGATTCTGTTGAATTTGACGTCATAAAAGTGGACGTGTAAAAAAATTTATAGTTGAAGGGGGTGACTGTAATTACCCAAACATAAAGGATTTTTTCATAATTTGACTTTAATTTAGGGGTGACACTAGTTTATCAATTTTTTTAATCACCGACAAAGAGGTTTAATTTGATGACAAAAACAATGGTACTTTTATCCAATTAAAGAAGAAGAATATAAGAAGAAATATATTAATTTGTTAACCAATTGAATTGATAAACACCGCTGAAGAATTGAATGCACATTAAAAATTAGGATTCGTTATTTTGCCTCGGGAAGTTGCTTCCAAAACGTACTTCTTGCTGCAGGCCTGCAGATGTATCATCAATTTAAAATCTCTAATATGCCCCCTTAAGTACAAACAAATTACATTTAGACATCTGCACTTGAAATGTTTGAAGTGAGTGGCGGTGAGATTGGAACTCATGACCTTTCATTTATTCTCTGATATTATGTTGAATGACCACCTTACATCAAAAGGTAATTTTTTTTAGTGAAATGTATCATTTACTATTAATATCTCCAATAGTTTTCAATACTTGAAGATATATTTTCCTTAGTTTACTACCGATTATCATGGTTTCGTTGTTAGTTTTTGTTAGAATAAGGTCATTTTCTATTGATCTATAGTCAAGTCATATGTGCCCAGTTTACTGGCGGTATTCAGTACTATACTATATTTTCTCCCTCGTCTACGACCACATTCTATTGAGTTTTAGAGGTAAGTTAATCGGAACTCGGGATTTCCTTCAGCGAGTTCGAAGTAGTGACATGAAGATAACCTTAGCTAAGGAGCTGACGAGATAGTTTAGAGTCAGTGTGTTGTATTAAAAACACTATAAAATCCCATTAATATTAAAATTCCTAATAAAATAAAAAATATACGAAAAATGACCATAAATGAAAAATAATATATAGACGCCTCATTTGATTGCCAAAGTTAGATAGATAAAATTAAATAATCTGATAAAACTCAATTGTATTGTTGGAGTATAAAATGTCCAAGAAAAAAACTCACTAAAAAACAATATAAGTTACGATAACATACATAATATTTTCGGGTAGACCTAAAAAACTATTGTTGTAATAGCGTGTTGGTTTTCGCCCAACAAATGTACCTTTAACAAGTAATAAAGTGGATTCCTAAACGTTGGGATGTCGAATCCATGGGGATCGGTTAATATTTTATACTTCTAAGAAGGGTTGGGCATGGGTTGATTTTATCGGTCAACCGACTGACTTTCGACCCACTTTTCTAGGCCGATAACTGATAATTAACCGACCCATATAGTCGGGCCGATAATTTTAATCGACTCATGTATAAATGGGTCACTGAATGATTTTCAATTTCCTCAACATTCGGCTGGCCAATACCTACCCGATCAACCGACTTTTTTAATAATAAAACTTTATTATAAATATTAAATTGTAATTCTTATTTTTAGAAAGTTAATATGAAAAACAAGTCAAAACTCAAAATACAAATTTATAGACCTCTAACATTCAATTTTATTTTATAGTTCATGTTTCCTATTATTTCTTATGTATGTATTATTGTAGAATCATATCAATTTTATTTTATAGTTCATGTTTCCTATTATTTCTTATGTATGTATTATTGTAGAATCATAGTAAAAAGACTCTTATGAATTACATAAGGTTATAATTTTTGCGATATAAGTTTTCTCAAATTTTGAATATCTTTTGAAAATTATTAAAAAATATTGATAGAATAATATTTTATTATTGTAATAAAAAATAAAATAAAAATTAGATGACTGATAATACAGTCGGTTGCCAACCATTATACGACCCATAATGGTCGGCCTGATAATGATGTTTAATATTCGTAAATTGGTTGGTCGGATTGTATAAATAATTGACCGATAATTACCCGACCCAACTCGACCCATGCCCAACCCCTATGTCTAAATACCTAATAAATTATCAAACTTATTTTTATTCAAGCAGATAAATTGAGTTTGAATTTTAAAATTAGTATACAAAAATTGAATGAATATTGATTTAAGTTCAATAAAACAAAGTCTGGGATCCAATCATCTTCCCGCGGTGTTTTGTTGGAAAAAAAACCTCACTTTTAGCAATTTTTTTTTTTTTATCGCGTGAAATGCTAACTAAAATCATTATAACCATTTGTCTCAATTAATTAAGATTGGCGCCTATCAACTATGTATTATGATTCCATAGATATAAATGAAATATCTGCAAGAACCGTGTGATATACAAAAGGTGCAGTACGGTCCTTTCGACGCATATAGCCCGATTGAACTAGAGACATTGGTCCACCGAGGTATCTAATATAGTTCAATAATCGTGCAATCGTTCTAGGTAATATAATCCATTCGTGCGTGACTTAGATAAACTCATTTTCTTCATCACCCCACTATCAACTCTAGCAACGACTCCATGGATTATAAACCGTTATAACACACAAGACATCTATGACTAATCAAGCGTCCGAACCCCCTACTACAATGCACAAACTTCACAGTAGATTTCATATTGTGCGAACATTGGCCCTTGGAGAAATCTTCGAAGAGACTCAGGGAAAAGTCACGACACAGATGGTCCTCTAGTGAAGTCATGATTATATCTAGGTCTTATGGGTTAATGGTGTACAACTATACCATAAAAACCTCTACTCGATGAATGAGAACCACTTAGAGATTTCTAGGGCGAGGGAGTTCAGTGAACTCATATTAGGGATGGCAATGGGGCGGGTATGTGGCGGGTTTTGCAATCCCCATCCCCGCCCCGCTACGGAAATCCCCATCCCCATCCCCGTCAAAAATCCCCACGGGTATTAAAAGAATCCCCATACTTGCCCCATAAGAGCCCCACGGGTATCGGGGCGGGTAAAAATCCCCGTCCATTTTTATTCCTTTTTTTTTTAATAAATAAATATGCAATCTACTTATAATTTAAAGGCTTATTATAATAAATAAACCAATATTTAATTATAATATTAATATTTAATTATATAATCGAAATCTAAAAATTCTCATTTGTAGCTAATATTTAATATATTACTATTATTTAATTATTTATATTTAATATAATAATTAATAAATATATATTATATATATAAATAATGCGGGGCGGGTACGGGGACGGGTACGGGGCGGGTCTACGTGGCAGGTATAGGTAAACCCATCCCTATACCCGTACCCGGTAAAAAAAAAAATTCAATCCCCATACCCGCCCCATTTTTTTTCGGGGCGGGTAATACCCGAAAATTTCGGGGCGGGGCGGGGATCTATCAGGGCGGGTCAAATTGCCATCCCTAACTCTTATATATCACTCAAGTATGCTGATGTGGCAACAACGATGACTAATGAGGCGCTGTAGACATACACTAAGTGCTAGTGTCGAAAAGGAAAGGTCGGTATCCTCATAATTGGCGTAACCCATTGACTAGGAACTGGTTTAACAGTTACATTACTTATACTAAATTATCTCAGACTTCTACTAAATCAATTCAAAGCAATAGAGTAAATGTATTATATCTATGTGCTTGCAGGGGATACCATATAAAGAATGCCAAAAGGTGAATTTCATCAATACGGATTCAACTGTTTTACAAGAATACTGAAATACCACAACTACGAACTGTCTTTGTTGGTCACCTACTCTAATAAATTGTCAAATTTATTTTTATTCAAGCACATAAACTGAGTTTGAGTTTGGAAATCAGTATACTAAATTGTCAAATTTATTTTTATTCAAGCACATAAACTGGGTTTGAGGTTGGAAATTAGTATACGAAAATCGAATAAACATTGATTTAAGTTCAATAAAACAAAGTCTAGGATTTGGTCATCTTCCCGCCGTGTTTTTTTTGGAAATAAACCCTCAATTTCAGCAACATAATGAAAATTCATAGCGTGACTAAGTTAATAATAACCATTTGTCTCAATGAATTACAATCCTAATATGTATAATTAATCAACAATATGTCTACGAGAATTAACCGTAACACTAAACACAAGTTCCGACAACGGCTACCTAATATATGTACATTTCTATCATATGCCAATAACACATAATCAGATGAAATTGACTCGACAATTATTTCGCCCACAATAAAAATTATCAAAGTAATTCGTCAATTACTCTAACATAACATATCACAAATTAGTCAAATATAAGATTAAGAACCCATGAAACTAAGTAGAAGAAATAAACAATCTCACAAATCTTGCATAAGTATAAAATACAGTCCAATAATTTCCACAAAGTTCCAATAAAATCCTATATTAAAAAAAATAGCTACTCACTGAAAAGTGAAAACATATAGGAAGACATAATAGATGATTCATAGGGTGGGTCCAGTCCACTCTCGATCTATTTTTAAATATTATGTATTAGTTTATTTTTTAGTTGGCCCACTCAAATTATATTAGTTAGCCCTCCTATCATAGAATTTCTATAAAATAAAAATACCTAAGGGACAATTGAAAATTTTAAATAAATTTCGTGTACCTATAAAATGTGAGAATATCGCATGTGGATGAAGTTATATGGGACACAAAATCGTTACATAATAAATAGAGAGAAGATGCCGACAATGAAACAAAGAATAAAAGGAAGGTTTCCTCCCTTTTCACATGGGGAGATGGAGATATGTAGCTTTCGAATTAATTTTGCTGGATGTCACCATTATCTAAACAAACACATATATAAATTCCCTTTTCATATTTACTTTTTAATCATGTGCTTGACACTTTCATTTTGTAATAATTCAAATGAATATATATTCATTAACTCGAATATTTGTATTTCGTTATTTCGGAACCAATAATATGTGCATACAGGGGTAGATCTAGCATATTTTATAAAAACCGACAAGTTTTTTTCGAAGTACAGGGACATCAAAACCTGAAATTTAGAAAATATTACCAAAATCTCTCTCTCTCTCTCTCCGGCGTGTGTGCACATGTATTTACTATCGACAAGAGAAAGATAGTCTGTTACTAAGCGTCTACAACCACGATCATGGAACATTTGAGTAGATAATTAGTTACTATCCTCCTAACTTTAATTTGTGATAATAAATAAATTATTTTAGCCTCCAAACTATATACAGTAGAAGCATACCTCGAGAAATTAATAATAATTGCTTAAATAATAATTTCTCAGGATCCCAGTTCGGTGAAAACTTATTAAATTATTATTTCGATAATTTAATATTTCATTAAATTAACAGAATTTTGTTAGTTCCGACTATATTAATTTATAGAAATTTAATTGTATTAGAATTGTTTTTACGCTCCAAACTTTTGAATCTACCTCGTTTTCATCGACGCCTTTTACTAATGAACAAGTTGTTTAGGCGAGTTAGATATACTAATATATAGTGAGTGATTCATAAAACTAAATAAAAAAGGTAATACAAATATTTAATATGTATTTGATGAAAATTGAATAATTGACTGAAAATCAGATCCTACAATACAAATTGGATCCCTACCACAATGATATTTGTACAATATGTTATATGTCACTATCTGCAAAAAAATAAGGTTAGATGTTAGATACATAACTTAGGCCCCTTTGGTGAGTATAAAATATAGTTGTACTGGATATATAATATATTCATGTATTATAAGTTATTAGTACCTATATAATATTATACACATATACTATATTCATGGATGGTCTTCTTGTTATTTTTCTCTCTAAATACCGGCATATATTAGGCTCTGATGTAACTTCGTGTGTGCTTGATTTTCTCAATAACAAAAGACTTCCTCGTGAGTTTTAGTTCTACCTTTATTGTCCTTGTTATCAAACTTAATAACACGGAGAAAATGTTTGATTATCGTCCCATTAGTTTCTGTAATGTTATCGGTTGAAACCAAGTCTTGATGACCTTATTGCACCCACACAGTCAACTTTTGTCCATACAAGGCTTAAAATCGATAATCTCCTTATTGCCTATGAAATCAATCGTTTCATTAAGTGAAGCTCTAGGACTAATAATATAGCAATTAAACTTGATATTAGTAAAACATACGATCCGATTGAATTAATTTTTTTATGAATTATTTTGTGAGATTAGGCCTTCCTACTTCTTTTGTCGAGCTTATTAGGATGTGTGTTTCAATTGTTTCCTACTCTTTCCTGTGTAATTGTTCACAATTTGGATCATTGCAGCCATTGAGAGGTCTTCGCCAAGGATCACGGAGATGTGAAAATTAATTTCGATGCGACATTTACAAAGGCTGAGAACTTATATGTCACGGCTAATATAGCTAGGGGAAAGGACGATGCATATGGTCGAGTGTGAAAAGGTATATGGCTGCCCGAAAGTGATCGAGAGGGAAGCACGCACAACTCTACATTGTTGACTATTGACGGATTTTATGCAAGTTTTTCGTAACACGACGGGGTTTGATGCATGTTGTTTCTATAATACAAGTAGAATTTACGAAGAAATAATTTACTTTTTGAAATTCAAATTATTATTTCCAAATTAAGTCAAACACGTTCATTCAATATTTCAAAGTGGAGTTTTACAAATTACTTATATTAATATGTATATCAAAACTAAATTTGAATTTTCATATTATATTATTTATATTTGTTTTATATATCATCCAAGCTAAATTATATAAATATATAACAACTCTAATATTATAAATATATAGTTTTGAAAAAATATTTATTTTTAAATACATTGATAAATTAAAATTTGAAAATTTTCCAAGTTTTATTTAGTTTCAATTTTGATGCATTTTGTTGATTGTAAAAAACAATGGAATCAAATTTTGGAAATCCAAAAGAGAGAAAAAAAAAGAAAAAAAATGTCTAAAATTGGAAATTTTGAATTGAAAACGACAAAATTTAAAAAAAAAATTCGTTAGAAATTTCATCCTTACCATTAGTCTTTTATTTATTTATTTTGCAATTGAACAAATGTGTTTGACTTAATTTTAAAAATAATTCGGATTATAAGTAAATAAATTGTTTTTTGTATAAATCAATGCACCAAATGCTTGTGTTACTAAAAACTTATATGGATTCCCCTCGGTACTTAACGGCAGTGGCAAGTTCACCATGGGACAAGGGTAGACTCAAGTCGCCTCTCAACTGTTAATAAATCTTTCATATATACATATCTGTTTATTTAGTTTACTCAAATTTTATTATTTAGGCGACAAAATCCCAAATTAATGCGAAAAATGTCGTATATTTTTTTTCTTTCATATTTTTTTGTTTTATAAATAAAAAATGTCCTAATTTTTTTTTCGGAGGCAACATTTTGCCCACCTAAATCCTGAATTAATGCTAAAAAAAATCCTAAAAAAAACTTCTTTTCCTTTTTCTCTTTTTCTCTTTTCTAGTTTTGTCAAAAAAAAAAGTCTTAGTTTAATCTTTTTTTGTGCTGCCCCCGAAACCCCGAAATTTGAGTCCATCCTATAATTTTCTGAACTCACCAGCGGTGTTAACTATTAATGAAATAGGGGATTTCATTTAAAATTAAATAAAAGGAAATTCGCAATAAAATTATATGGGTTTAATCCCACTTTGTACCCTCGAAAAATAATAATAACACTTTGTACCCTCAAAACATAACAACAAATCATTCACAATGCAGCCTGAATTGAATAACAAAGGCAATTTAATTTTTCATTGGACAAACCAGTCACTATATTTTCTTACAAAAAAATAAAATAAGCTTTTATCACTAAGTTATTCGATTGGTGGATCTTTTATTATAACTCGTTAAAAATATTAGGTGAAAATATTTGAAAGAAAATATAATTTTCAGATAACTTGATAACGGAATAACTGAATAACTTTTTTTCGTAAACTATTTTATTTTGATAAATAAATTTAAATTTGAAATATATTTATGAAATGTACTTTTGGTTTTTTGCACATTACTCCATCTCTCTCAATATATTGTATATCCTCAGAAAAGGATTGCCGCGAGCTGTGGGAAAGCGACACATGTCGTTTTCGTTGAGGATAAGCTGTGAAACGCAAGCTCGTTTTCTCACCCACGCTCGCTGTGTGTGTGCGTGCACCGTCACGCGCCAAAATGTCGGCAGGCGACAGCGTTTGTCAGAACCTTTCTTCTGCAATTAACTTCTTCTATAGGGGTAGTTAAGTCATTTTCTGTTCTGAGATTCCTCAAAATACCATTCATTAATCACACACGTCTTCTCAACGGAAAACCGACCAATTATCTTAGTTGTAAAAGAATTGCGACTAATAAATTGAATTTTCTTGTTTTTTTAATATCTTTATATATTTTTTTAGATTATAATGTTATGCATAATTTTTGTTCGTTTTAATTGTTTTTTTCAAATTGCCAAGTATGAATATTTAGATTTCTTTTATTAGTTATTAAATTTTATTATTAAAAAATATTTAGATTATAATAATAACAATTCAAAATAAACAATAAATTGTAATTATATATATTTTTGAATATTTATATGTTCTTTTTATATTATTTCTGTAATATTTTATATTATTATACATTATTTAAATAATATATAATATATAGAAAAAAATAAAAATAAGGCTCGCGAGCCGGCTCGCGAGCTCACAAACAACTAAAAGCAAGTTCGAGCTCATCAAAAAATTCGAGTTTTTTTCGAACCGGCTCATTGAGCTCACGAGCGGCCCAACTCGTTCACCACCCCTATATGTCCACGCAAAGAACAAATTTGCAAATAAATTCATCCCCATGTTTTTTTTTTTTTTTATAAAATACCCCTTATAATATAATTTTCATCAATTTCATGCATTATGCTCTAACTTCATCAATATTGCACATTAACCACGGATTTTTAAACTAATATTTCACAGTTTTTTCAATTTTTTTTAGAAAATAATTATTTATCCACACAAAAATCATGTTGTAACATCATTAATATCTTAATTGTGAATCTATTTAACACATAAAAGTCTTGTTTGGTTGGGAAGATTAGTCATGATTAACTAAATAATAGGACTTTATTCGATGTTTGGTATCTCCAATAACTTGCCGGATCGACCCGCTTATGTTATCATGGTTTATCTTACCTTTAGGCGCGTTTTTTATTGGATCATCGAAGGTTCAATAATATATTCGGTTTCATTAAATTATTTAACCGAAATGCTAATTGCAGCGGGACTTACTGAAATTGACTTATTTGCAGCGGTAGTCTCATTTGTCGATTTTCTAACTTTCTAAAAAAATCGAAACTCTCTCAACTAAAAAAAGTCAAAAATTTAGAATCTAAAGGTCATTCGACAAATTCGAAACTGAACAACAATTTTTTCGATGGCCGATTCGGATTACTTTTACGATGTAAAAACGAAGAAAAAAAAAATGAAGGTGCAATCGTGGTGTACAACACGGGGAGAGTATAAAAAATTTAAGTAAATGTGTTGTACACCACGTTTAATCTAGGTTTTAGTGTTTTTTTTTTGTTTCACTTAGTATTATTAATATACTAAGGCCCCGTTTGGTTGGCAAGATAAAATTAGCCAAGATAAGATTAAATAATCTAATGAGGCCCAATTATTTTATTGGAGCTTGAAACGTCCAACAAAAAAAACTCATTAGAAGGCAAGATAAGCCAAGATAAGGCAAGATAAACCATGATTATATAATTTTGGCGGGTCGACCCGGCAATTTATTGAGGATACCAAACATCAAATTAAGTCCAACTATTTAGTTAATCATGGCTTATCTTGGCAACCAAACGGGGCCTAATTATTAATTTTTATAATTTGGTAGGATGACGATGGTGATTCTAACAAAGAATTTGACGATGAATATACAAACGAGTAAAATAATCCCAATATGTGTATGATCTTCGTCAAATAATTTAAAAATTCGATATTAAAAAAAAAAAAAAAAAAAAAAAAAGAAAACCAAAATTTTTGAAGCTTCCGTTTGCAGAGCACGATTCCTTGAAGATCTTCAAGTTTTCATGCTCTGCAGAACGGGAGCTTCAAAAAATTTGAACTCCCCGTTCTGTAAAGGACGAAACCCAACAATTTAAAAAAAAAAGAAAAAAAAATTGAACTTCACGTTCTCTAGGGCACGAACACTTGAAGAATCTTCAAGTTTTCGTGTCCTAGAGAACGGGAAGTTCGAAATAATTTTTTTTTCGAAATTTACCTAGATCTAATCCTAAACATGCGTTTTTTACCGGAATCGAGCTTCGTTTGCTACGGATTGAAACTCGAAATATTTTCCGAAATTCGAATGTCTTGAGAGAGTTTGAGAGTAGAAGAGAAAATTTCAAAAAAAAAAAATGAAAAAGATTCCGCTGTACTCAGTAAAAGTCCCGCTGCAAATAGCAACACCCATTATTTAATCTTAACTTGGCAACCAAACGAGGTCAAAGTAGATTTTTATAGACAAATGAATTAATAATTAAAAAAACAAAAACAAATAAACAATGGTATAGTATATAATTTTACAATTGGATTGGAGCAAGTAAAAATGCGTTCCATTCACACCACTACAAACAAAAAGTCGGTACTATTAATGGTATAGAATTTCTTCCGCAAAAGACTAAGGTACAAATCCCATCATTCATAATCAAGTTATTTGGATTGGAAACGGCATAATCTTCTGTCCATTTTCCAAATGGTACCCCTCCCCCCCACACACACACACTCGCAAAGGCATTGCTCGAGTAGTATCAGGGTGGGGATGGTAGTGTTAGGTAACATGCTCTACTACTGTTGGGTTCCGTCGTAGGCGAATTTATAAGGTCGGTTTTTATTTTATTTAAAAAAGTTAAAAAAGAAAAAGAAAAATCCAACCCCCTCACATGGGCACCTTAATATGTCCACACACTATTTAGACAAATTGATTGAATAATAGAGTGCTATCATATTATGCCAAAAGGCCCCCACTCACATGCCAAAGGCTTAATAGTCGTTGAACTTCCTTTCAACTTTCCAATGTCACCTTCTAATTTAGTCCCAACAAATATATAAGGCAATTGGTCATACGGCACATGCCCTACAATACAATGGACTATTCTTCTAAAAAGAATATCATAATACTATTGGTGAAGTTGGGAAGCCATTATCACTCATTTAATGACTACTTATATGTTTGTTTGTGACTTTGTGTTGTCTATCAATAAGTTATAGGTTACATTCATAGTATAGTATGCAAGATAAATGATATTTTGGGAATTACTATTTTCTTGTTGAAAGCCAATGGTCTTTATTCTTTTATTATATTATAAAAGGTAAATTACAACCACACCTCTGATGAATGCTTAAATAACTTTAAGTGTGATATCAATAATTACACTTACTTCCTGAAACATAGTTAGAAACTTTAATGTGATAATTCATTGGAAACGTTATTCTGATAGAGTTCTAACGGACTATTACTTTTAGCTAGTGGTGGATATAACATAGAGTTATGAGGTGACATGGCTCCTCCAACATTTCTTAAATCACGCATAGCTCTTTATTGTCTTCACCACTTCTGGAAACTAATAGTCTCTATCGGAATAACGTATCAAATGCATTATCCCATTAGAGTTTCTAACTATGTTTTAAGGGGATGAGTGTAATTATCGATACCACAGGGATCTTAAAGTTATTTTTACATACCTCAAGGGTGTGGGTGTAATTTACCCTATTATAAATTACTAAGTGTTTGGCCCATTTTAAAAATCATGCATCCCCTCTTTCTAAAATAAGTTATATTTGTTAACCCTTCTCAAATTGAACTTAAAGAACTTGTGAGGAAATAGTTTTCAAGTTTCTCTCTCATTTGATTGATTGTTACAGTAACAAATGTATTCTCAAGATACAATAAACGTCACTTTATTTCTAGAATCAAGTATATTGCAATATTATATAATCAAGAAAAGAAAAAGTAGGTTGTTATAAATCGAAAATGATTGTGGGTCATGCTCTTCAATACAGCGTTTATTATATGTCGGTGGGTATTAGTTATCTAATGGAAAGATGGTTTTTTTTTTTTTTCTTAAATGAATGAAAAGATAGAATTGACTATAGGGAATCAAAATTAGGTTGAAAAAAAAGAAAAAGAAAAAATCCATTATAGAAAGTTTGAAGTTCCCTGTACACTTGGTTGTGAAATTTTGTTCAAATTTATTTTTCAATTTCTTCCTTCAAATCTAAATAAGTGTAAACGAAACATAAGACTACATCTTGATTGAACATATGAAGTTATGAATTTTAAAAATTTGGTGACAAATTCATTGAATTTGTTTGCAAAAATCTATTTTAACCATATTCTCTTAGTATCACTAGTAGAAGAATGACTTTTTACTACGATTTTTTTACTACAGTAAATAAACCGTTACAAAAGATATCTTTTACGCGATAATCTACAAATTATAGTAGATGTTAGGATTTACAGTAGCAAAAAAAGTATTTGTTGTAGCGAAAATTCATAGCAAAAGCCTTTTTACAACGAATTTAGTACTTTTTACTACGGTTAATGATCGTAGTGAAAAGTCATTTTTCTACTAGTGTAACTAATAGTATATTGTTTTCTCTCAAAAAAAAAACTAATAGTATATTGTAGAGGATTTTAAATATAGGCATATAAAATTGTTTAAAATCATGTCTCCAAATTCAACTATATGTTATCCAAGTACAATGTAACAGATTTTTGTAATAAAGGGAGATAGCCATATTGATTAATAACAAACCTAGTACATTGGAAAGTGCAACTCACGTGTAACTAGATTCAGCCCCATACACTAATCCTAGGAACCGCAGAAACCACAACACACTGCTCTCATTCAAACCAATTATTAAATCTATATCTATATGTATGTATATATAGATAAATAGATATATTTCTTTTTTTCCTATATCTAAAACAATTATTAAACATCCTAGAACCAAGAGATGGAAAAACAAGGGTAAGCTATAATGGTACGCGTGAAAATCAAATCAAATTACTTGATACTTAATTTGAGATTTTTATTTTAAAAGCTTGTTTGAGCTCAGTTTGTTAAACAAAGCTTCAACATGTATTCTTTGTTTGCTAAAGTAATGAAGCTCGGATCTAGCTCGATTAGAAAAAAATAATAATAAAATAAAGATATATCCAAAAACAATCAAGCTACTCAAACTCGATTCGTGTTCGGCTTGATTAAAACTCATTCGAGCTCTACTCTATCGCTTATCAAACCAAGCTCAAACACAACTCTGATAGCTCGATAAAAATTTTAAACGTAAAATGCCGCTATCACCACCATGCTGTAATAATTACATGGATTTGGTCAATGTTTTAAATTCATGTATGTGGAATACAGACAAACAATTGTGTCAGGATAGTTTTCAATTGTTCATCATTAATAGAATGATGGGCATGCCCTGGAAATATATTTTAAAAATTTACCATGACTTTTCTTTTTTTTTTTTTTTTTTTTTGCAATGAAGCTAAAAACTAAATAATTTAATAAGAATCATTAAAAAGGCAACAATTATTAGAGGTAAAAAAAAACTGAAGAGTGCTAACCCGAGCAAGTAAAGAATCGATGATCGAGTCATTTAGGTTGACACCGTTTCCGCACTTGTATTACCAGCAGAATCTGGATAGGTTTTCAGCACCTGCAGTCGACGAAAAGCTTTCGGAAACAATTCGAAATAGAAATAAATAAACAAAAAAATAAAAAGAACATATTATAAATATGACATGAAAGAAAAATTACATACTTGATATAGATACCAAGAGATATATGCATCGGTGGCAGCGTATTTTAATTGTTCCTTTGATAGAACATCAACTTCCCAATTGCCTAGTCGGATTTTGCTTGGTTTCGGCAGCTACAAGAGTCAAAATTACACGTGTTAGAATTCACTACCTCTTTCAGAAACCGCATGCATTGCCACTTTGTCGATAGAAAAAATGACGATCGGAACTATTAAAACATGCTGCAGCAGAATATCCCGAAAAATTTGACAATTAGGTGCTTCAAATGACTGATGATCGTCAATCTTTGTTTACTTTTTACAGCATAATTTTCTCGAAATGAAATACGCTTTTTGTGCAAGACAGCATCAGATTGGAGATACCAAAATGCTTACGTAAAGAAGCATAACATCAACGTAAAATAGTGCAGAAAGTTATAGTGTAGCATTATATTGCCAATAGTTGTAGATTGATACGATATCGAAAGAACCCAAATGAATCATCGATTTCTTAGTTCACATAGGAATAAAGTAAATCGGCATTTGATGGTATTGTCATTAAGAATCGAGAGAAGGTATGAATATGCATTAAAATTAGGGTAAATTACAACCACCCCTGAGGTATGGTCAAATTACGAAAAAACCCTCCTGTTTGGATAATTACATCTACCCTTCTCAACTATGAATCTTCTTACACCTTCACCCTTGTGTCAAATTCAACTTAATAATCTAGATTCCGTGGAATGTGCTCTAGTTTGTACTCGTTTTGTGTAAAAATACAGTTTCTGATGCACCGCAATTTGATATATACAAGACAAAAATCACATCTTATGATCATCTTGCATCAAAATGTGGAGCTCGAATGAGATAAAACGGGTACAAAAGTGATAATATTCCATATAATCAAGAAGATTCCACTAAATTTGAAACCGTAAGAGTGAACGTGTAAGAAAATTTACAGTTGAGTGGGGGTTGTTGTTATTACCCAAACAGGAGGGGGGGGGGGGGGGGGAAGGGGGGGGGGTTTCCTAATTTTACCCTACCCCCGGGGGGAGTTGTAATTTACCCTTAAAATTATGAACCATCAACTAGGAGAGGGTATTTCACAAGCTATTAGTTAAATTTCGTTATAATAACGAACTCTCATCCTTCATTTAATTCAAATAAAGTGAAAGATAACTTAATGTTGCTACTCAATCCACAGACATATAAACCTAAGCACACAAGGCCATATCGTCGAGAAATAAGCATAAATACCTTCAATAACTAAAAAATCAGAGAAATCTCGATAATAAAAATTTATAAAATCTTCAATGAAAGTTCTCCACATTGAGTGTTCGTTTCAAGTACCTGTCTGCAAATGAGCGTTTCGGTTAAGGACGATAGGCTCCACTTCTTGGGAACTCCACCGAGCTTTTGATTGGCTAGATCAGAAAGTTCTGCCAAAGCACTAACCGATACATTATAATCTTGAAGAACCTTAGAAGCATCATTTGCAATGCACACACCCACCTACGCATGTACGTAAAAATCAGTCCGCTGCTGAGTCAAGCAAATGAAAAGTCTTGAACCGAATTTCAGATAATTGTTTTCGACATTTAAATATGTAGAGCACCACCTTTAGAGAAGTGCGGTCCTCGAGAAGAATTTGCAGTTTTTCGGGTATTCCGGAATGAATAATGTGCATCACATGGCAACAATTATTGTGCCCGCATATCTGCAAAACTGCTGCCTTTCCAGGGGGAACGCCTGCATACATTAGTAATGGTTTCTTATTAACTAGCAAAACCAACTAAAAATCTACAGATAATAAGCCCATCGAAATATTCATTGATTTTCAGAATTAACCGTAACAATTATCAGAAAATAAACTTAAATTTTGCGCTTTCTCAAAAATTTGAATTGTTCACAAATTGGAAGTTCTGATGCACAAATAACAGCTACGTGATTGGATATGGTAACTTGCGTGTGTACATTGTACAATGGAATAATATAAAATAATAACAAACGTATAACTAGTAATGTTTAAATTGGTCATACAAGAAGTGCCTTTGTTTATATACTGACAACTCGTATTCAGGTAGTAAAAATGAAAGAATTTGCATATTACATGGCAATTAACTATGTATGTGTTGAACGAATTAATGCACTTCCATGAATATTCTATAATAACTTTCTAGATACCATAGAGAAGTCTAATTTAGAAATTCGGATTATGATTCGTCTAGGCTAGTCAAAATTTCAAATTTTATAGTTCACTCAAACTTCAAATTTTCATGACGTAATTATTATGTCATATAAAACATACTCCCAAGAACCACTTTAGGTTTGAGCTCTGCAGAAGCAACTCAAATTTAAATACTAGAAGGTCAATTTTGCAAATATAGATAGTTTTAGAAAATTAGCTTAAGTTCGAGAATGTGAATAAATATATATAGAGAACAAGGAGAAATAGTCAAAGTCTCTAGTATAACCTACGGCTACAAACCATATCGTTTGTTTGCTTTTTCGTTTAACATTTTGGATACTCTACAGCCATATTGTATTCATATCCTTCCACAAATACAATTTCAGAAACCGTAAACATAAACTAGAGTAAAGAGGAGGGAGGTCGTGAAACATGCTACATAGATATATTTTTTTTAGCATCGCCCAGAAAATCGCTCAGAATCATAATGCTAAAACTATATCGAACCAAAACTATCTAGTGCAGCATGAAGTAAAAATATACTCTTAAGGCCGATGCAAATTGCTTTACTTCAACAAAAAAATAAACAAGACGGGATTCGGAATTCAAGTCAAACAAGTTTAGTCAAATTATTCGACTCACAAAGCTTGTAAGAAGATATGTGATTACCATGGTCAACTCCCCACTAATGTTTTTTTTTTTCTCGATAGCACCTGGTTTTGTAAGTTATTGCATGTGATTACAATGTCCAGTGCATTAAGGCACGTCTTGAAATGAGAAACAGATTGCTGTAAGTTAATGTTCCCGTCGATGCCTTATGTAACTACAAACATGTATTTTATTATTTTAGTCGGTCTAGTGTATATATGAATGGACTGAAAGCTACCTCTTCTAAATGTGGGCCTCCACTCGATATCCAGACCAAGGATGCACTGTTCTTCGTTTCTTTTCTTAGCTTCCACAAAATCTAGAAGCTCCTTCGCAGCTCTTTCCACCTCTTCTACGGTTCTACTATATATAATGCGACCTCCGAAATTTATTTCTGAACACAAATTAAAAATATTAATAGAATAGCATTAAATTTGTCATTCATACATCTGGCTTATACGAAGATAAATACACAAATTCTTAAGCAAAAGGTAAGAATTGTAACCATATTGAAGAATGATGCAATGAATATCCTCATTATTAAATTCGATTTAATTCTTGAAAAATAACCACTACACTAACAAAATCGCACTGCATTCTGTATAAATTGAAGGGTAAATTACGGCCACACCAGTAAGATCAAATTACGAATAAACCTCTCTTGCTTGGGTAATTACAACCACCCCTCAGGCCTCAACTATGAATCTTCTTACACGTCAACTCTTGTGTGTCAAATTCAATAGAATTTTCTAGATAGCGTGGAATGTTCTCTAGTTTGTACTCGTTTTGTGCAAAAATGCAGTTTTTGATGCACCACAATCTGATATTTACAGGCCAAGAGACACATTTTATGATTATCAATGTGGAGCTCGAATAGGGCAAAATGGGTACAAATTGGAGAACATTTCACATAATTTATAAGATTCCACTAAATTTGACATCGCAAGGGTGAACGCGTAAGAAAATTCATAGTTCAGCGGTGGTTGTAATTACCTAAACATGAGGGGTTTTTTTCGTAATTTGACCTTACCTCAAGGGTGGCCGTAATTTACCCTAAATTGAAGGATACAACACTAGAGAACGCTAAAGGCACTGACATGCCGAAATCAATTATGTTCTATCTAACATGAAAAAATTGAATCTACTAACAGTAAGAAAATCAAGTTAGAATTCAAAGAATTGAAAAAATGAAGATGCAATTACCTCGGAAAGAAGAAAGGTGAGAATTACTTCTGCTAGAATGGAAGCGGCTTCTGGTGGAGCAAGGTGAGATTCTCACCTTGCTCCACCAGAATTATTCCAGCAGCAGAATTATTCCGATTATTCTGCTGCTGGAAAACAAAGAGAGAATCGGGCAATCGGCGGCGGATTTGAGGAGGGGAATCGGCGGAGGCACCGCTACGGTCGCGGTCGTGGCGGCGCTTAGGAGGATGAGCGGAGGTGGCGGCGGCGGAAGAAAATGCGGAGTCAATTGCTCGGAGATCTTCATCGGTGAGGGGATAATCCCAATCGGAATCTGAGTTGGGGGTTTCACTTCCCATTTTCGAATTTTTTGGCAATTTTTTGGCGGGCGTTTTGGATTGAGTTTTTTTCCACTGGTGGTTTGCCCAATATATTTCTTCACACACTCAATTCCCAAATACTCAAATCTCGTTCTTTGCAATACAAAATTGGGTATTGCTATTTGCAGCGGGTCTTTTACTGAATGTAGCGGAATCTTTTTTCATTTTTTTTTTAAATTTTCTCTTCTACTTCCAAACTCTCTCAAGACATTCGAATTTCGGAAAAAATTTCGACTTTGAATCCGTAGCAAACGAGGCTCGATTCCAGTAATTTTTCAATATCCCACTACTTTTAATTAGTTTTATCTACAATTTAGGTAAAAACACATGTTTAGGATTAGATCTAGCCAATTTTTGAAAAATAATTTTTTTTTTAAGCCACCGTTCTAAAGAGCACGAAAACCTGAAGAAACTTCACATTTCCATTCTCTGTAGAACAGAGGACTCAAGTTTTTTGAACTTCCCGTTCTGCACGGAAACTTAAAGTTTCTTCAAGTGTTCGTGCTCCGAAGAACAGGAAACTCAAAAAAAATTTGAATTTTTATTTTTGAAAAAAAAAATTTTAAATATGATTACCCTGTTCTGTAGAACACGGGATCTTGAATAATCTTCATGTTCCCGTGCTCTGCAGAACGGAGGACACAAAAAACAAGAAGTTCTTCAAGTTCCCGTGTTCTGCAGAACGGGAACTTCAAGTTATAATTTTTTTTTTTATTTTTTTTAATTTTCCCGTGTGGTGTAGCACGGGAACCTAAAAAAATTTGGGTTTTCGTGCTACACAACACGATAGTAATGTAAAAAAAATCCCACTATTTCTTCGATTTTACCTCGTAGAAGTCATTCGAATCGACCATTATCTTATTTGTTGTTGTCGTGCTGTTTATTTATCAAACAAACTTCAAATTCTCTTTTCTCTGTAAAAAAAAATCCAAATATTTCTTCGATTTTACCTCGTAGAAGTCATTCGAATCGGCCATTATCTTATTTGTTGTTGTCGGGCAGTTTATTTATCAAACAAACTTCAAATTCTCTTTTCTCGACTTTGTTATGTTGAGAGCGTTTTGAGTTTTTTAGAAAGTTGGAAAAAGATGAAATAAAAGTACCGCTGCAAATAAGTCAATTTCAGTAAAAGTCTCGCTGCAATTAGCATTTCAGTACAATTGATTTTTTTTTTCACACATAAATACTTCTAGGGTTTTTTGCAAAAACCACCCCTGTATAATCTCGAATTGCTGAAAAAAAACTCTTGTTAGAAAAATTAGCAAGAACCCCTATGAAAATAATCAAAGACAATAAGGTTCCTAACAGCTTATCCTGTGTTGCACGCGTGGATTGGGATGGGCGACTGAGAATGTATTTTTGACCCCAAAAAACTAAAACACCCTTCAAATTATAAATTTCAAAAATTACAAATTCACCCCAAAATTCTATATGCCCCAAAATAAAGTTTTCAAAATTTGCAATTTTATCCTTCCCATTTTCAAAAAGGCCATCTTCCCAAATCAAACCACAAACCTCACTCCAGCCGACGACCATCTTCACACCATCTCCGGTGTGTTCCTCACCGGAAAATATCATTGGAAGAGAGCCACGGTCACCATCGTACCCGCCTCCACCACGTCCGCCTCCATAACCACCTCCCTCACGACGTCCATATCCACCATCGTCGCCGCTGCAGACCTTTTAAATTTCTGGTAGACGGTAGCTCTCCGACGTGTGCGGCGGTGGGTGCACCATTTGAGAAATTTGATAGAAAGTTGTTTGGGTTCGAGTTTGGGGGTGGGGGTGAGGGGAGGGAGTGGGTGGTGTGTTGGTTTGACGGGGAAGATGAAGCAACTGTATCCTTTTTTTTTTTCTTTTTTTTTTTCTTTTGGGATTTTGTTTTCAATTTTTTTTATTGAGGGATTCAATATTTAATTTTTTGGGTTGAATATATATTTTTATTTATTTTGAATTTAGGGTAATTTTGTCATTGCATCTTAGTGAAGAGGAAAAAACGAAAAAAGAGGAGTGGGCTTTGTAAAATATAATATATGGGAGTTCTTGCTATTTTTTTTAACACAAGGGGTTTTTCAGCAATTCAAGATTGCACAGGGGTTATGTGAAATTAACTCAATACTTCTATCGTTTCAAAATAAGTGTCGTTTAAGGTTACTGCACACTTACTGAGAAAGTTAATAAATACTCTTGATTTTAGGGAAAATAATTCGTATTTGACAAAACTAATCCTTATGTGGCTTTAAATCTCTCTTTATTAGTTCATTAATCTCTCATTAATTGTAGAATAAAATTGAACAAAAAAATATTGTCTTATCTTTAAATTCTAAAGTGATACTTAATATGAAAAATAAAATTACGGCTAAAACAACACTTAAAAAGAAAATGGAGGGAGTAGTATTTTCAAGTCCACCTTTACCCATTTATGAATATATTTTACTGAAATACAAATAAACACACTCCACCACGTAAATAAAAATGGTTAAATGCAGGTTGCACCCTTAAAGTACAAGGCTTCTATACTATATCACCTTGGGTGAGATAGTCGAAAACTATATCACCCCAGATAAGCTCTCAGTGCCTGCCACGTGTCTCATAAAACAAAATAAAAACAAATGTACATAATGACTTAAAAGCTCCTTAAAGTTTCTTTATTCAAATTTACCCATTTGATAAAATATAAATAACAAATATTATCTGAAAAGTCTTCATTACCCCCTTATATGTTAGTAAAGTCATTCATATCTTTATTTTGAAATGAATTTGAATGTAAATTGTGCAAAAATTCACCTAAAAAAAATAAGATTTTTAAATTTTCATCAATTCAATATAATAAAATATTTAACGCCAACGCTTTTCATCTTCTATGGCTGAAAATTATAATAGAACATTAGTGCTAATTAAGTGTTGAGAAACCGATAAATTAAGAACAAAGCAAAGTCATGATTGAGATAGCAATATAGAGAGAAATAAGTATATTATTCTCTTGTTTTTCTTGTGTACAAACACATTACTTGGTGCTCTTTATATGGCACTAGAAAGACTTCTCAAAGATCATGAGTTAGAAGACGATAATGGGATCATCAGTAAGTATTATGGTGATCTCCAAGTATTCTTAACAAAAACCTTATAAAACAGAATTTTTAATTCTCGGTTCGGAAATTTTAAATATAATTTATTGCATCCCTATAATATATTTATTCGAAATTGTCCTAAAAAAGTACGAACTTTGCAGCCCCATTGTGCTGCTTTGGATCCCAAATCAATTCTTCTTTACTTCTTCATGGCTTACAGTGGCAAGGGTGAAAACTTAAGGGTAGAAACGTAAATGCACCATGCTACTTAGCGGCGTTAAAGCTCTAATTGACTGATAGAGTCAGGGGTTGCATTGTCGCATTTGATAGTTTAGGGGGTAAATACAACAATGTCTGTAGAACAAAGGTGCAAACTTTGTATTCAAACTTAATTAAAATTCATGAAAAAGGAATACAATTACATGTTTGTTTAAAGAGGAACGTTACCAAAAAAAAAAAAAGGAAAAAGTTATAAGCAAATCAACTAGGAAATAAATAATTATTTTATTTAGTCTTACCATATGCAAAGTGCAAACAATGTGTTACATTCATATATGTGATTAAATTATGAGCGGATCATCCGATATTTAATATAAATCGGATTCCACTAATTTTTTGACACGTGACACTCTTAAGTTTAAACTCTTAATAAATTATGTTATTATAATCAGCCGCTGCAGTGTGAGTTGACACAACGTCCAGAGCACATCTTACAGTTTGCATTTGTCTCGCATTTAAGACTCTCACAAAATTGGTTCCATGGATCTTCATAATCATCTCCAGTAACTGGACTTGGTGCCTCCCTAGATTTTACTTTCTCTGCAATTATAATAATTAATTTATTTATTAGGAGATATATAATTTCATCATATTAAATTTTATTATATCTTCATATGTATAAATTCATTACAAGTTATTTAGCTTATTCGTTGACCGATCGAGGTCGGTCTAGCTTGTAATATGTTGAGTTAAAAGATATGCCGGCAAAACCTCGAATATAGATTTACATGGAATCATGCGTGTGCGCGTCTCCGAATTTATATATATACATGTTTTTATATATAATGTACATGATTAGATATAATTTAGCATGAAATAAAACAGTGCATATTGCATATAATAAAAATTATATAAAGTGGTGGAGGGAATTGTAATTTGAGCTAACCAGTTGAAGCGAAGACGAGGACGAGGACAACTATGAAAGCTAGCTTACGTTCCATTTCTTCGATTAATCTTATGAATTAAAATGCATAAGAGGCTATATATATTGGAATGGTTTTATAATTAATGTCATTTTGTTTTCTCTTTATTGCAGTATTAATTATTTCAGTTTATATACCACATGTCTAATTAAAGATGTTAACATGAAACAACCATTAATTCCGATCATGTAACGCTTCGCATTTAGAGTTGTGTTTGAGCTCAGTTTGTTAAACTAAGATTCAACGTATATTTTTTGTATAGTTAAGGTAGTGAAGCTTGGTCCAAGCTCGATTACAAAAAGTAATAATAAAATAAAGATATATATACAAACGATCAAGCTCGATTAAAACTCATTTGAGCACTCAATTGCTTATCAAACCAAGCTCAAACACAACTCTAAAAGCTCGATAAAAATTCGAGCAAACATGCGTTCGCCTCAATTGATTAGAAGAAAATGTTCTCCTAAATAATCTTGTTTTCAACGATATATAGAATATTCGTGCAATTCTTATTGAATTATTATTAGTCAATCGAGTGTTGTATATCTTATTAAATATCAAACTACTGGTTTGTTACCTATTGAAATTCTTGCATTGAAGAAAAAAAAAACATATAATCCAGCTTCCTATTAACCCTATAGGCTTTAATTACTAGGGTGAAATATAATTAGGGTTTCCATCAATAAGATCAAACCACATATATTAAATCATTATACATGCACCAACCCTCACTAGGAGAGTTGGTATCTAGGCTTGCCAATAGGGTAAAAGGTATAGGGTTCGAGTCCCCCCTCCCCTACTTCCCCTTTTAATGACTTGAATTACTCAAAAAAAAAAAAAAAAATCATTATACGTGCAAGAAAAATAAAAAAATACACAATATGTATCGAAAAACTTCTTTAATTACGACATCTAAAATAAGTTACAACAGTACATGAACATCGACCATCAACATCGATCCTCACTCATATTTAAAACACTCTTGAAACGAAGATCATCAAATTTTATGTCGCCTAGATTATATTATCAGGAACAGGTCCCAAGATTGCTGACAACCGTGGTCATACCTCACACCCTGGATTATTAATCCCCAAGAATTGGCACGTGTTCTTCTCCACCGCATTTTGTTCTTCAAGTTCAGGAATCTCTCCAGGAATTCGAAACTCCGACAATGGTTTACCTAGCCAATATTTGTCTTCGTCCTCTTTCGTTAGTTTTTTCTTGCCTGAATTCTTCAAACTCTGATTTTGTGTTCGTTTCTTGACCATAGTGGACGACAAACAACCTCGACTACAAACCTTGTGCCGCAAGGTTCTCGATCCAATATTGTTGGAGGGTTTATCATGGGGTTTTGATGATGGATGAAGATTTTGATTTTGGATTATCTTCTCTGAGTAGAAAGGGGGTTTTAGGGTTTTCGATGGGTGTTCGGATATATTTTGGATTGACAAGTGTAGATTTTTGGATGAAGCTCTAGATTTGCGGGTGCTCGTTATTTTTACGGCAAATTTGAAAAGATTGGAATAAACGGATTTGAGTGAGTTCCATCTGCTAGAACGTTCTCTACATGTACGTGTAATATTGTATTTATTAATTGCATTGAGTAATGTGCAAAAAGTACCCTTGTGTAGCCAAAATTCCCATTGTAATAAAAAAAAAAATTAGCAAAAAACCCCCTTTCTAAAAGAGTCAAAGCCAAAAAACCCCTTTGTACCAGAACGTGTGTTAATACACTCGCTCCTTGTGTGATTTTTTGTTCATTTTTGCTTATGAAAATGACATAACTGCCCCCCAAACCACCACCATCATCTATCTTCTTCTGCACAAATAGAACTCCAAGATACCTCTGATTTCCAAATAGAATTGAAGAACACAAGCTCTCTGTATTTTTGTGCAATCATTGCCTCATCGTAGTAATCACCCAATTTTGGTGCTACAAATTTGGGATTGAAAATAAAATAAAATAAAATAAAAAATATATATACACACACACCAGGTCCTCTCCCTCTCTGTCTCATTAAGAACAAAAAATAATGTTCAAAACTTGAGCAAAGAAACACCAGCAAAGAAGAACGAATCAAAGACTGGAAAAAATGAATTTTGGTCATTCATAACGATAGAAACCCAGAAGCACACAAATCACTTAACAAACAGTAAAAGATGATTTACCACTCCTAGCAAAAACTTGTCGGGTTAAATACCTAACACGCAAGTGCACGTACCGCAAATAAGTAGTAAAAGTGGACTCGCGAGAGTCGGATGTCGATCACACAGGGAATACTCAAATTATCTAATTCTAAGTACCAAATTCTAACAACTATATTTTTTACCAGCCTACGCAAAGTTGTCAAATTATTCAACTAAATAATTAAACTAATTATGAAGCAAATAAATACGAGAAAATATCAATATAAAAACGGATTTAGGATTGTATCTTTCCTCTATGCAAGAATTGCTCACCCAAAACCCCTCAATTATGAAATATATGATTCCTGATTATTAACCTGAGACACTACATTAATTATAACCCGTTGTAGCGTGTATTATAATTCTATTATTCAAAACCAAATTACTATAAGTCTATGCAATCCGATCATGAACAAAGCATTAAAGCACAAGTCTCAACAATGATTACCTAAGGTGAATATATGTATGTCTACGATACCACTTGCAATTAGCACATTAATCCGGTGAAAACTACTCGAAGGTTCTTTTACTTAACGTCTAATTATCAAAATAGCTCTGTCGAGTCAATCCCAATAATCACAGATAAAGACATAAATTGATCAGATTCATGCACTAACAATCATAACAAGTAGAAGAAATAATCATAAAATCATAATTGCATAATCTCAAGAAAACGGGTTCACCATCCCCACATAGGGTTCCAACAAAATCCTAGATTAAAAACTTAACTACTCATGTTCTCTACGAAAAACATAATAAAAGTAATAAAAGTCATAGATTTAGAAAAGATAGATGAAAGAAGAATTATGATGAAGATTCGTCAGGTCTTCGTCTTCGTTTCTCCGTTTTCTCGCTCCTCTTGCTCTAAGATTGTGTTCCAAAAGTCTTTTAATTCGTGCTTGGTTTGCCCTTAAATAGATGTCCCAACTTGGTAGAAAATTTTAGGTTTCCTTGTGTGATTAAAACTCCAAATTTGTCTCCAGCGTGTTTTCACACGGCCGCGTGAGAATCAGTACAATTCTCACACGGCCGCGCGAGAATCGCCGAAACTTATCCTCAAGCAAAGACTAGCAACTTTCAAAGCAACACTTTCAACAAATGTCCCTCATCACATAGATTAATGGTAAATCTTCACGTTTTCAGAACTTGCAATTATCATGACAATTCTTAAAAATTTATAAGCTTGTAATTCAAAGATGCGTATTCACTCACCCTTGCCAAAAACCACAAACCATGCTATCGCTTCAAGTATCCCATATTTTTAAATTAAAAATGGAGAAAATTTATACTTACATAATAATATTCAACTCCAAAGACTCACCAAATTTCTTTACTCGACTAGTATCAAATAATCGAGCTATTGGGATCATTGGGACTTTTTGGCTTTCAAATGTTGGGCTTTTGGTACATGGCAGAAAATATGGGTAAAATTGGCTACTCTTCTCCTTTCATCTCACAATTAGTCACTAAGAGTTGCACTTGACGGAATTTTTAACTCTCGTTCTTGACTAGAGGTGTTTTTGCTAAGTTTAGCTTTTGGACTTATTACTTCACCTCAAAGGACTTATTTCTTAACTCGATTTGTTAATAGTTAAAAAATCTCCACTTTTGCTCTTAACACATGATGGTTCGAATTACACAGGGGTACTATTTGCATATTACTCTAATTGCACTATATATATATATATATATATATATATATATATATATATATATATATATATATATATATATATATATATATATATATATATATATATATATATATATATAAATATATACTTTTAGACCCCCAAAAATAGTAAATATGTGTCTAAACATCTAATTTTTTTGTATCTTCTCCTCAATCTTATATAAATTATACTTGTATATATCAGATTAAATATAAAAATATATCAAAAAATGGATAAAATTTGTATTATTTTATATAATATTTATGAATATTTATTTATTTTGGAATTTTTTTATCGGTGTCTCTTAAAGAAAATATGAGACGATGCCATTAATCTCCAAAATATTTTTAGTGACATACATTAAGATTTTTTTGTCATGCTTAAAATATGGGAAAAGCTAAAATATATTTGCGATTTTAATTAAAAATTATCCAAATAAATTTATTTTTGCAATGTCTTTTTGAACCCAAATTTTTTTTTGAGG